>CM062269.1:35256217-35626217 GCA_031216635.1 Dissostichus eleginoides | reverse complement strand
ATAAGGGCAAAGAGGCGGAGCCGAGGCGGGACCTGCTGCCACCGAGCTGGAAGTTCCAGAGCTAGCTCAGGCTAAGAAGCTAAGCTAAAGGAAACCTTTATACAAAAATACATGAAAAGTTATATGTTAGGTGTGTAGGGTTACAGACTGCTTAACAAGCAAAACATAGAACTTAAATTAGTGATGCAATGATGAAATGTAAAAATGTGACGGTCAAAAAGAATAGGTGTTTTAATGCCATATTCACTTAATAACGCATGAACAACTTTTACAAATATTTCTATATAGTCTGTGTTGGTAAATGTCATCTACGTTGCACATTTCCTGCTGAAATACATGCATACCAAGTTACTGCGTGGCACTTTGGTTTTGATAAAACAGTGTAGTTCCACTATATAAACGTTACATTCATAATCAAACGAGACAATCTGCAAGAGAATTAGCTATTTGTTGTTATTCTTAATGCTTGTCATTACATGTTAATAAAATAAGTAGGCTACCGATACATAGCAGAACAATTGTGGCGATGTTCAGCTTAATAAGCCTTGTTCAACATAATTTATTTAGCTAATACTACAGCGGGCTGCAGGCGAACCAAGTCCGCGTTTCGCTGCATTCCTTGATCTCCAGTTATCACGCCGGACTCCGCCGCCCGGAGCTAACGGAGCCGCAGGGGGCTAGCTCCGGCGGCCACCACTGGGATAATTGGGTCCCCTTTTAACATTTGCTCCCGTTTAGCATTATGGGCGTCATAGCCATAGACTATAAAAATCTTACCCAAGGCTGAATCATAAACTAAACTGTGTATATATATATATATATCAAGTACAGTAACTACAACTAGCTAACGTTGTAGCCTAGCAGAGTGGAAAAGTTGCTGTTAGCTGACAGTGAGGCACGTACCTGTCCATCAAAGTGACCACGCCCTAATTTATGCAAAAACGTTAAGACCTAATATAAATAAAAGGGTCGCATTATAAAACAATTCACTCACCAATTCATAATAATGAAGGTGGAATCTAACTATATCCCGAATAATTTGTATTGCATCCAGGGGCAGAAACACGTTTATTTCCGCTGTAAAGTTGGGCATTTTAACATGGGGGTCTATGGAAATTGATCCTTTCTGCAGTCATCGCCTATCGGCCAATAGATGAACTGCAGTTTGTGGCACTTCCTTATTGGCCTCCCGGCTCTGCCCCAGCGTTTGCCGCTTGGTGATGACACATTAGGCTCGTGTTGTGTTCTAGGACCCTGACCTTGGCCAGGAAAAACAGGCACTCGCTTGTTTAATTCTTTTGCAGTCTAGATTTCTTTTCTTTTTTTAAATGTGAGTGTGTTTATAAATTACGTCGAGGGCCGTATCAAATGGTCTCGTGGGCCGTATACGGCCCGGGGGCCGGAGGTTCCCCACCCCTGCCATAGAGGCTGAATCATGCTAATCCTTGTCACATAGCTATCATATGCCTAAAACAGCGGGTGTCATGCCTCTCTTCTAGGTAATCATACATCCTGCCATATACACTGTGGCTTTTGTTATCATGTATACCTCCTTGAAAGAGTACATTCAGTATTTTCCCAACAACTATTGTAAAAGACAATTTTTCTTCGTTGAATATGTGTGAAAGTTCTTCATTTTTTGGGATTAAACGCGAGTCACACAATATCAACACATCATCTGCAGCCAAACAAGTCATCACAACTGTGAGTGAAAAACCAATAAAGGAAATATACCCCATTAGGACTATCTGTTTAAGGCGACTAGATGGAAACAAAGAAAGGAAGCCTTCTTATATTTTACTGATACAGAACACATGTTTAATGTGGTAATGAGGTGACTGCTGCACACTACAGCCATGGAGATGCGGAGTGTGATCATGTGACCTGAACATGATCATGTGACCTGAACATGATCTACTGATACTCAACACTGATCCGCTGCAGTTGTACTAACACATTTATATGGAAGCCTCTTTGCGCCACAGGAAAAATAAATAAAAATCCTGTTCAATATATTGACTTAGCTATCTCAATATATTGACTTACTATCTCAATATATTGACTTAGCTATCTCAATATATTGACTTAGCTATCTCAATATATTGACTTATATATATATTTTTTAATTGAAACAATTATGTCAAATAAGAATAAGGCACATAGACATCAATGTTCATCATATAAGCGGTACAACTTCATATTAAGATACACAAATTAACCATCAACTAGTTGTTAATTAACATGCATATTAGCAGTATATTGGCTCTTTATTAGTCATTATAAAACACTTATTAATGCCTTATTCTACATAACCATATTCTAAAAATAGATCTGATAGTGCGTTTACACTACTAGTGTAAACGCTCCATTTCACCTCTCAGAGCCCTCACCAAATTCCTATCTCCCACCAAGGCCTGAATGTGGTGAACCTGCACCTCCCTTTGCATGGCTTTCCATCCAGACTCATAATCGGGTCTACACCAGTAGGCCAAAGGTCTGAGCTGGGCTGCATAGAAGTATTCCCTAAGATTTGGTAAAGCCATTCCCCCCTTACTTTTAGGCAACTGAAGTGTCGTAAATCGTATTCTTGTTTTTTTACCATTCCAAACAATTCTAGAAATCATCCTGTCCCAGGTTATGAATTTGTTTTTGGGGAACATCAATTGGAAGAGACTGAAAAAAATACAGCAGCCTAGGTTGGATATTCATTTTAACCGTTTGTATTCTGGCACTGAAGTCTAAAGGGAGGGTGGACCACCTTTCTACATCTTTTCGGATATTGTCATCAATTTTGTTATAATTGGCTTCAAACAGGTTGGAAAATGTTTTGGTTATAGTTACACCAAGATAGGTCATTGTTTTGGAATTCCATTTTAAGTTATATGCATGTCTAATTTGTTGGGATGGGGAATAATGAAATTAGAGAATTTGAGTTTTTGTTACGTTCACTTTATACCCTGAATATTAACCATATGTGTCGAGTAGGTTCATCAGGTTTGGGAAACATACATCTGGTTGCTATAAAAACCAGTATATAGAAAAACTATAACATCATCCGCAAAAAGCCCAATGACATGATCTTCCCCCCCTATATTGACACCCTGCAGATCTTCACTCTGCCTTATTGCTTGCGCCAATGGTTCAACAAATAAAGCAAAGAGAGTATGAGAGAGACAGCAACCCTGTCTAGAGCCTCTCTCCAGCTGAATCCTATTGGACAGACTCCCATTTACTTTGATCCTAGCCGTAGGTTCATGATAAATAGTCTTAATACACCGAATTGCATTTTCATTTAAACCAAACCTCCTTAGTACTTCATATAAAAAAGACCAACTGACACTGTCAAATGCTTTTTCTGCATCCAGACTAACCAGAACCATACTTGTGCCCTTTTTATGTGCATTGTCTACAATATGGAGAGTCCTTCTGATATTGTCTTGTATTTGGCGCCCTCTATTGAATCCAGTTTGATCTTCATGAATAAGATCTGGCATAAAAGTCTCAAATCTTTTACAGATGATTGAGGTAAACAGCTTGTAGTCCACATTTAAAAGAGAAATTGGCCTATCATTTTTACAGTGGCCTTTGCCTTTGCCTTCCTTAGGCAAAATGGAAATAATTGCTTCCCTCCAAGATGGGGGAGCCCTGCCTTCTTTAAGAGTCCAATTAAAACAAGACAGAAGCAGAGGTGTTAGCTCCTTTGTGAAAGTTTTATAGAACTCTGGTGGGAACCCATTGCTGCCCGGTGATTTACTGGTCTTTAGCCGCAGCTTCCAGCTCTTCAACTGTAAATTGCGACGTAATGGTGTCATTCTGTATCTCACCTATAGATGGCAAATCAAGCGAGTTAAGAACGTTTCTTATTGTGCTTTCATCAGCTAATGGTGGATTAGAGTAGAGTGTATTATAGTACTCTTCAAATATTCTTTCTATCTCATCTGGCTCATACAATAGTTGATTAGTTTGGGGGTCCCTTGTTCTATGAATTGTATTAGAGGCTTGCTGTTTGCGCAGGCGTCTGGCCAGGAGTCTAGCTGCTTTTGAGCCTGAGTCATAATAAGACTGCTTTAAAAACCTTGCCTTTTTTCTATTTCTCCTCTGAGGATCTCATTTATCTCCCCCCTTGTTTCCTTAATTTGTTGTAATGCCGATTGATCCCCTGTACTCTTATGTTTTGTCTCCATTTCTCTCAATTTTTCTATTTTATATGTGGCTAGCCGGGCCTTTTTTTGTGATGCTGTTAGGGCGATCAGCTTTCCACGGAGAACAGCCTTCAAAGCATCCCACAGTATCACAGGGTCCACATCCCCATTATCATTCTCCTCTATATATATTTGTATCTCGTCCCTTAACTGTTCCACGGTCGCCTTATTATTCAAAACACCCACATTGAGCCTCCACACTGTATTCTTTTGTCTACTATTCAGATTTATTGACAAGCTAATCATATTATGATCCGAAACATCTGCCACTCCGATTTACACTCTGAATAGTGTATAATCCCGTTCTAGGGGGTGAAGTTCCCTCCAAATATCAATTAGTCCCATTTCCTGTACTGACGCATTAACAAACTTGGTCAGGTGCTTCTTGCTATTTGTGTGGCTTGTAGTGTCTATGGTATGGTTCAGGACCACATTAAAATCCCCTCCACATTCAAAATACCCTCAGTCTCTAATGCAATGACGTCAAACAGAGTTTTAAAAATAAATGTGTTACTCTCTGGGGGGGCATATACATTGACCAATGTCACCACTGCATTTTCAAGTTTTCCTTTCACCAATAAATATCGTCCCTCTTTGTCCCTAACTTCTTTATGGAGTTCAAATTGAACTGCATTTGAAATAAGGATACCCACTCCCCTCTTCTGGCTAGGTTTGTAAGAACTATAGAATGTATTTTTAAAACCAAAGAGTTTACATTTTTCATGCTCCTGTTGAGGCAGATGAGTTTCTTGTAAAAATAGTACTTGGGCCTTTTCTTTTTTCATTTTAGCCAGGACCTTGCTCCTTTTAACTGGATTATTCATCCCATTTACATTAAGTGACACCAATTTTATATTATTGTACGGCATATAAATTACCCAATCCTTTGCATTCACAAAACTCCAACCAACTGAAAACTGCACAGACCTGAACATCTGGCCTACATGTAGTGAACGTAGAACGTAAAAAGAAAAACATAGACTTCCAAGGTAGGGTGATTCCTCGCCACCCTAAGTCCCCGTTGGCAGGAAGAGGGGAAAGCCTCCTCCTGGAGGGCCCCTCACTAGAGGTGAAACACGCAATCTCACGCATTTTAGTAGTCCAACGGCATCCGATAGCACTTATATAATCCAAATGAAGTTGTGACAAATATATACAGTGAATATATATATATAATATGAATCAGTTAGTCTCGGGAGGGATCCGCTCATACTCTTGTAGCCTCTTCCTTACTCTGCTCGCGGTCTCGGTCCCACCTGCACTCCTCTCTCCGACACGCTGCCATGTCTTGGTCTGGTGGAGACGCTCCATCTCCGGGTACAGCTCCGAAGCGTTGCGGTCTGGTATCTCCACGGAGAAACCTCTCCTCCTCAGCTCCTGCGCTGCATCTTGCGCACTGTCTTATGTGCGTGTTCCCGAGTCCCAGTGAATGCGCATCCTGTCGAGAGGAGTCTGGAAACGTATATTTTTCTCCTTAAGGACCCTCTTTATTCCCACGTACGCCTTGCGCTTCAGGACGACCTCCTTGCATAGTCGTGATCGAACGATAGACGTCGCCCTTCCATCAGTATCTTCTTTTCCCAGGCCTTTTTCAGTACCATTTCTTTGGTGGTAAACTCCAGAAAGTTCACCACTATGGACCTTGGTGTGCATTCTTTTCCGGTTTGCGAGCCAGATCTCTATGAGCGCATTGTATCTGTAGGTTGGTGTCCGGTAAAGCGAGTTCAGTTTTCAAAAGTTGATCCACAAAGTCAGACATGGAGTTACCTTCCTTCTCTTCGGGTACTCCATAAATGCGCATATTATTTCTCCTGGATCGACCTTCCAAATCCACCAGTTTCCCCTGCATGGCTCTCTGTTCTTTCATTGATTTAATCAACGCATCTGACATAGCCATGTTTACTGTCTCCGCCTCATCGATTCGTTCCTCCGCTTCTTTCAGCCTAGTTTCGTAGGCCTGGGTTAGCACGGAGTTCGCAGAAAGCTTTTGGTAAATTTCCTGCTTCATATCTTCGAGTTCAGACTTCATGTCTCCCTTGATTTCTTCTTTAAGTTTGTTTAAGTCCACTTTATGCTCAGCCCTGAAATCGCGTATTTCCTGGAGCACTGAGCGCATGGTGTCTGCCGAGTCCTGTTGTGAGCTAACGGAGCTAACGGAGCTTTGAGCGTCTTCCATATCCGGTGAATTCTGTCTTTCTAGTTTGTCACCTTTCTTTTTACTTCTAGTTCTCTTTCCCCCTCTCATTCCAATAGAAATTACATCGATTTGTATATTAATTGGCGAGTTAAGGGGGTTGGTTTCCAATCGCTATCGCGAGCTAAAAATTAAGCAGCCATGCTCACCGGAAGTCCCCAAAAGCTTTCCAATGAGGCGTCCATTTGTGCCATGAAGGTTTTTCATTTGAAGAGGCCCTATTGTGCTTTTTCGGGTCTACCCTCTCCTGTAGTGTGTTATTTAGGTTTTTGTGCATGTAAATGGTCTGCAAAGGCTAAAATCCCTGTGTTTCTTTCCACAACCCCCCCCCCTGCCAGAAACGCCTACATCCATTGTACTCCTTTGTTTACTTCCGGAACAAAATGACATCACTACACTAAAAAAACTGAAGCGTTGACTTTAATTAAATGTATTAAGTCAACAAAATAATATTAAGTTGAACCTAATATTTTTTTATTTAAACTGTATATTATTGCTTTCAACTAACATAATACAGTTATGTGAAATCTGTTGATGTAATACATTGAATTAAAGTCAACGTTTCAGATTTTTCAGCGTATGTAAAACTCAAACTTCTTTTGGCTAGCGCTCCAACACATTGTACGTGATAAGGCTAAGGGCCACCCCTTACATGTCTTGCTGGCCAGCTAACGAATCAAAAAAGACTTGGCTCTGGTTTCAGACAGAGGGTGAAAAGAGGTGCTGCAGTAAAACCCGACAAGTTAATAGAACTCCAAACTTTTTTTGAAACAGATTACATCGACATTTTTTAGTAACACTTATACCTTAACTGAAATGTTTTCAATCAATCAATCAATGTTTATTTATATAGCCCAATATCACAAATGTTACATTTGTCTCAGTGGACTTCACAGTTTGTACAGAATATCAGTATGACAATACGACACCCTCTGTCCTTAGACCCTCACATCGTACAAGGAAAAACTTCCAAAGAAGGAAAGACCCCACAGTTTAAAGGGTAACATGGGAGAAACCTCAGGGAGAGCAACAGAGGAGGGATCCCTCTCCCAGGACGGACAGACGTGCAATAGATGCCGTGTGTAAATCGAAAAGATAATACATTTACAACATAGGTAGACCAAATGTTTGGAAATGCATGTGTCTATAATAAGAAGATGAATTCACGAGGATGTCAACAATCCTGTGGGAGCCATCAGGGAAGTAGTATGAGAGTCAGGCAGGACCGCAGTGATAGGTTCAGCCACGACTCGAAGTCCAGGACTCAAATCCAGGACTCAGGATAGAGGATCCAGGACACAGGACCGCAGCAACAGGATCAGCCACGACTCAGGATCCCGGCGTAGATAGACACCAAAAAGAAATTTGGGGGAAGCTGACACTGGAAGACACTTTCAGGAAAAGTCACGGACTTTTAATATTTTATTGAAAAAAAGTGACATACAATCAAAAAACAGCTGCGGGTAAAATGTACCCGTTGGTGGTTCTAGTGTTAAGGACACGCCTATTGCACAACATAATGTTACATCACCAGAAACTTGAGCCTCCAAAATAACCGTCAGTTGACATACATCCTCTCTACAAAAAAAACTAAAATTAGCTAGTTGTACCTAATAAACTGGCAACTGAATATATATTTACAGTATAATTTACCCCTACTATACATACAAAAAATATGGGGAACACTAGAGATTATTTTGTATTGAACACTGATGCTGCAGGAAAGAAAGCCCTCTCTTGATTGTGTATTTTATTAAATCACGTGAGCCCAATTTTTTACACTGAAACCTAAAGAGCTTCATTTCAAAGAAATCCTAAAGTAGAAATCATATTCAACACTTCTGAAGTGTTGAAGTAAAGGGAGATTATATTCAACATATCCATTGTGTACCTTACAATAATTACAATTCTTATGGCAATATTCAAATCTTGGAACCTGAATGGGATGTGAGCAACACAAGAGATAATGTTTGATTAATAACACCTCAGTGACAGAATCAAGCTTTGATGACACCAGGACAGTTCAAACTTTTTCAAACTAAATCTATCAATTATAATTTTTTCATTATAAAAATTCAAATCATTGTCTTCCTGCGATAGAGCTCCTGAAACAATGTAACAAGATAAACTATATTTTTTGATGATCTGTCACATACATTCAAAACAGTTATTATGCTGACTTACATGCCACAGCCTCAGAAACCTGGAGTCATCAATATACAATACACAATATTAAAAATCAGTTCATAGTCATCAGAACATTAGCGGTGAATTAACTTTTTTAAATGTTTGAGTTAAAACAACCATTTTCTTTCAGAAGCTTGTAATGTTCGGTCTTACAGTGTGCAGCACAGGCAGTATGAGAAAAATAAAGAGCTTTTTGAACATTAAACCATGGAGACATGTCACAGAGGAACTAAATACTGATATACACTTGAAAATAAGCAGGATATGTCCTCTTTATCTTACAGTTGCATTGTGCTTTTTGCCCCCCCCCCCCCCCCCCTCTCCAGGCTCAGACTCGCCCTCTCCTCCAGGAGCAGAGTCCTCCAGCAGACTCCTGCTGCCAGACGACGGCTTCCAATCTTCTCCCTCCAGTAAAGAGGTGTTAACCCATTCTTACATATTGTCTAATTCTCACTTTTGTACATCAAGTTGTATTAATGTTTGATTGATTCATTCTCCTCTCCTTTTAATATAGACCAAGAGAAGCCTTGCATCTTTCCCCACATATGTGGAAGGTGAGTGCTTCATCTCTGTTGCAAACAGTGGAGTGAGAGTTGGAGGAAATCTGAAAAAGATGCTACGTTAGTTATTGTAATTTATCTCAGTGATTTTGCCGCTTGTCACTATGTTTATTGAGGATATTAAGCTGGGATACCTAAGCCACAAATGAGGTCAAAATGGCTGCAGTTCCTCCAGTGATTGAGACATGCCAAAAACAAACATAATAAACAGATTTTGAAGTAACCAAAGTACAGCACTATTAACAAAAAAGTATGGAAGAAAATAAAACAATCAACACGGTAAAATATGGAAGACTTGCAGTCAATTTAACATGCCATCAGTGGTGTAAAGTAACTAATAAGTACAATTTTGAGGGACATTTTATGCTACTTTGTAATTCTAATCCACTACAATACAGAGGTAAATGGTGTACTTTCACTCCAGTACATTTATTTAATACCTTTAGTTACTTTACAGATCTGGATTACTGATGAAATATAATCAAGTCTTAAATCAGACTTTAGTTCCACCTGGAGTAAATCACACAGCTACCCTGCAGTATACAAAGTCATTCAAACTAGCTGCACCTTTACCAGCTTTGAGAACACTTTAATGATCAATCATTATAAAACATATCATATATATTATTCTGAAATGGACCAATCTGCACGATGACTACTTTAAGGATGTTATGCTGTTGCTATTATTATTACTTTTGTACTTTTAATTGAGTAACATTTTGATTGCAGGACTTTTACTACTAACAGAGTAAATCCTACACTCTGGTACTTCTACTTTTACTTAAGTACAAGATCTGAGTACTTCTTCCACCTCTGCACACCATCAACAGTGATGGTAATTGCTGGGTTCACAGAGGTTTTAGTTGTCACAGGCACAACGACATGGCAAACAGAATAAATCATGAAGCAGTGATGGAGAATGTCCTCACAACCTCTGCCTGGCCTACACTGTGACTGTTCAGTTCGTACTCTGGTGATACACAGTTATTGACCTGCACTGCTGATCTAAGCCCGCTGGAAACGCTGTGTTAGCATTTCCTTAACGCTAGGGCCTTCAGGAGCCAATAGAGATTTAGAGGGGAGAGACAGGTGAGGAAGGGGGGGGGGGGTGGGGGGATGACGAAAGGTAGACACACACACACGCTATTAAGAAATTGCACCCCTACAACAATGCTAGAGGACATAGAGGCTATCAAAAGGGCTGCTGGTCTGGTTATATCCGTCATGTAAAATATGATTGTACACATATTCAAACGGTGATATATTGGTAGATGATAAGGAGAGGACTCAATGTCAATTCAGTTTAAAAAGATTACCTTTTATATAAAAAATGTGATAGATGAACTCTGACGTGATAGATGATTGCTACTGTAATAGGAATCAAGTATGATTTTGTGAAATGGCTTCTCCTTTTTTTGAGGTGAAACATAGTGTTTCAGAGGGAGATTCAACCATTCACCCCCCCCCCCCCCCCCCCTTTCAGTCCCAGGCCCATGTGACCCAGAGGACCTGATCGATGGGATCATCTTCGCAGCCAACTACCTGGGCTCCACCCAGCTGCTGTCGGATAAGACACCGTCCAAAAACATCCGCATGATGCAGGCACAGGAGGCGGTCAGCCGCATCAAGGTGAACGAACACACACACACACAGACACACACACACACACACACACACACATACACACACACACACACACACACACACACACACACATACTCCTGTAGTTTATGCCCACACAGGTCTTTACTTTATGTTTGCCAGGCACAGTCAAGTCTCTTATGTGTAGAGAAAAGTCATGTTTAATTTGGCAAGGCATTTAAAGAAAAACAAAGGACCAAGAACAGAGCCCTGGGGTACTCCATATTTCACATCCGAAAATATTTTTATCATATTATTAAGGGCAACCCACTGTGTTCTTTCATATAAGATAGACTTTAATAATATAATTGACTGAGACACGGCTCTTTCCAGTTCTTTTAAAAACTACATTTCAATGTTATCATAGTTTCCTGATTGATGATAGTGCTTGATACATAAGGGCAGAGGTAAAATTAGAAGCACATTTCCGAGTAGCAACAAAATCCAAAACAGCAAAGAAGGAAAATCACCCTCTCAGTGTCACTCAACATGTGCACTGTTTCTTCATGTTGTGTTGCATTATTGTTCCCCTCTTGTAGGACATCAGCTTATTTCCAACAAGTCCTAAACTAAAATATGGTTTACTCTACTCACACCGATCACTATAAAGTCCAAGTAAAGACATCTGATCATTTGAATCATATATTCAAATCGGTATAGAAATGAACCATTCAATCATTATATTCTTTGTACAGCTTTTCACTCTTAGAGAATGTAAAGCTGAAATGTGTGGTCATGTACTGCTGTACAAAACGTGCTGAGTCAGCCTCTCAGTCTGTTCTCGAGCCAAAACAACAGAGACACCTGCTGGTGGAGAAAGGGTTATGCAGAGGCCAGGCTCCTACTGTAATGAGTGCATGCAGTATCAGTATGAACAGAGAAAGAACCCTGACCAAAGTAGGGAGTGTGGACTGGTAGAGAGAGATCCCAGTTCACCTCCTGGGCACTGTACAATGGATGCCTACTGCTCCTCGTACTACGATGGGTTAAATGCAGAGATAAAATGTCACTGTGTGAGCTGTGTTATGTGTGTGTTAAATAAAGAGGGTTTGATTCAAATCCACCATTTCCATTTAAAATATAAGCTTAATATCTCATCCAAAAATGTGTTACTGTTTTCTGCCTTTTCAATTTCAGAACATTTGACAATAAATCATCTACTTTCTGTCGTAAAAGGTTAATACATCTCCTTAAGATTACACAAAACCCTCAGTTCTGCCATTGGTGAGACTGATTCTGTGATGCTCCAATAACGCAGTTCCACAAATCCAAAGCAAACACACCTGCTGAAAGAATGTGATATATGCCGTCCCTGCCTCTGTGTGATCCTCTCACTCCTCCTGCTCGCTCTAACCCTTCACTCTCCTCTCTGCTTTATTCCATGCCTGGCAGACGGCCCAGAAATTAGCCCAGAACAAGAAGAAGGTGCAGTACCTACATCTCTTTTTCCTCTGCTTGGCTCTTTGTCTCTGTGTGTCTGTCACTCTCATGGATTGTTGGCCTTTTTCTGACTCCAGCCTCTGCTTTGTCCCTTCCTTCAATCTCCAGTCCCTTCCATATTTTGTATTCCCTTCCAGTTCACGCATGATTTGGAACACTAGCTCTTCCCTCACAGTGTGCTGGATGCAGGAAACAGCTGTAATCTTTCTCACACTGTGCTGGCTTTGTGGTTATGTTAAGTGTGCTTTCTATCTCTCCTGCTGATTTTGTAATTGTAATGCTACTATGTATGACCGTAAATAAAAACCTATTACCTATGGTTTGCTAACCCAACTAGAGTCAAAATGCCAAGTAATCTCATTAGTTTGTCTCTGAGGCCTGAAATGTAAGAAAGCTATGCTAGTGGCTGTAATGGGGCTCTGCTGGGCGTTAAGCTCAGTGTCCAGCATCCTCATAATTACAATGATAGCATGCTGATTTTTTAAAGGTTAATGTCAACCCTGGTCATGATAAGAGAAGCAGCCCCGAGAGACATTGTGAGTTTGACCTGATGATGATGATGATGCTATGTAAACAATCAGGTCAATAGGATTCATCCACTGGGGACCATGAATGTCTGGCAGATTTCACAGCAATTCATCCAAAATGTGTTAAGATATTCTAGACAGAACCACAGTAGCAGACAGACAGCACCACTTTCCCTCCAGCCATGTCTGGTTAAAAGTCTGAATTTTAACCTTTCAGTTCATCGTGTATTATCATATTAAAGGACCATGCTCTAATGCACTCAGGGCACATGAACCTGCCATGTGACTTTGGGTAAAAGGAGTGTTCATGTTGAAATGTTTGTAAAATAGTCACACAGCATGCTGTATTAGTTTTACTATGAAATGATCTGTTGTAAAACATAAGTGCCCTTTATTTCAAGCCTTTCTTGCTCAACACTAAAACTACTGTACTAATGTACTTTTACTTATTTTGAACACACTGATAGAGTACTGTCTTAATAGAGTACTGTCTTATTCAACTATTTTCTCCAGGGTGAAGTCTTTAAATATCAGTTTGCTCTGTAGATTGATTCTATACTCTTGCTTCTGTTGCCAAAAAAAGTAATAATCTGAAACGTTAACTTTAATTCAATGTTTTGTGTCAACAGATTTCACATAACTGTATTAGGTTAATTTAAATCAATAATATTAAGTTTAAATATAAATTATTAGGTTCAACTTAAAATTGTTGCTTTCAACTATCCTAATAGTTATGTGAAATGTGTTGACATAATACATTTAAATAAAGCCAACGGTTCAGTTTTTTCAGTGCATGCTCTGGATGGAATAACACGTTGCTCACCTCTAACTTTAGATGTCTGTTCATTCAGGAACATCTGCTCATGAATGTTTCTGTCTATATGTTGTGTGTGTGTGTGTGTGTGTGTGTGTGTGTGTGTGTGTGTGTGTGTTTTGTGTGTGCAGGCCCCTGAGGGAGAGCCTCAGCCCATGACGGAGGTGGATCTCTTTATTTCTACCCAGAGAATCAAAGTGCTCAACGCTGACTCTCAGGTACTCTCAGGTTTTTATAGCCTTCCATCAGCACGTAATATTACTGATGTTTAAATGTTTTTGTATCTGATTTGATCAGAATCTAGCCAATCCTATTGACCTTAAATTGATGGTTAATTTATTATTTGATTAACCATTAATGCTTCTTATTCATGTCCAGGTCATATACATGCAGTTATTATGTCATAGGCATTTGTGTAACTGGAAAGGTGTGAGAGAAATTTCATTTGAAATGTCAATAAGATATTCACTTGGTTAATAATTTTTGGCCGTGAAACAGGTATTAAACTGCAATTTATGTCTGCTTAAAAAGTTTTTAAAAAGTCTTAACAATTGAGTACAATATTGGAGTGGTGCAGGATTGAGTCCTAAAAACCTAAAGCTCTACCACTTGTGAATGTTTGAAGCATGTACCTGTCTTAATACAGGGTTGCTAACATGTGGCTGAATGAGACAACTTGACATCGTCATGCTGAACATTAGCCGCGTTAAGTATTGCGGTGGTTATGCGCAACCAGACAACTGTGATGAAGTTCTCTTTTAGCTTAACGTTCAAAATCAAACGTTAAGCTAAAATGTTTTTCAGTGCTTTCTAGATTAGAAAACACTGAAAAACAGTTCAAATTTGAAGATTATAATGCTGAACAAAACGTGTAAGTATAGTAAAACATGAGATATTTCGAAATCCAATCCAGAAACCCATTGCTTCTGACAAGGGAGCTCTTGTGACGCTAACTTCCGGGTTAGCCTACAAAAATACTTAATCACTTAAACACTCTAAACAACCATCAATATGTGTTATGATCTCTGTTAAGATCGCGGAAAAGGTAGGACCCAAATGCAGACTACAAAAAATGTAAAAGGTCTAGAAACAAAAGCGAGCTTTATTTAAAAGCTGATGAACATAAACATGGCAAGAAAAAACATAAGTAGCACAAGGTAGCATTAACAAACAAAACTGACCGTGACCAACATGGAGGGAGACAGGAAAGACAAACAATGAACCGACAAGGGAACACAGGGAAAGACAAGACTAAATACAGAGAGGGGACAAGAAACAGCTGGGTAAGGGAGGCAGAAACACAAGGGCAACAGTTGAACACAATGAGACAATCAGACACACCAGGGAAACTAAAGACAGGAAGGCAAACACAGGAAGTAGGACCAGACAAGACACAAGGAGGAAAACATTTCAAAATAAAAGGTGGAAAATGAAAACAACAATCCAAAACCATGACAATATGGACCTTTATACGTTTGTATAGCCATGTCCTTGAGTGGTTTCACTGAGACTGTTCTGGCTCTCTGACTTCCAGGAGACCATGATGGACCACCCTTTGAGGACCATCTCCTACATTGCTGACATTGGTAACATCGTGGTTCTGATGGCCCGGCGCAGGATGCCTCGACCCGACTCTCAGGAGAACGTGGAGGCCTCAGATCCAGGGCAAGAGAGCAAGCGGCAGTACAAGATGATATGCCATGTGTTTGAGTCAGAGGATGTGAGTCCAGCAGCAGAGTACTCTCATGTATTTGCTTGTATAAGTTGAGTTGACCATAACAGATTGTATACATGATGTAAAACCGTCTCCCCCACAATCCTCTTCCCCTCTAGGCCCAGCTGATCGCCCAGTCCATTGGGCAGGCCTTCAGTGTGGCTTACCAGGAATTCTTACGGGCAAATGGTATTAACCCGGAGGACCTGAGCCAGAAGGAGTACAGCGATCTGCTCAACACTCAGGACATGTACAATGATGACCTCATCCACTTCTCTAAGTCTGAGAACTGCAAAGACGTGAGTAGGGCTGTGTATCAAGCAAACACTTGTACTGCTGCCTCATCAGTCTTACATCACTTCCTTTACCAATGCCACTGGTTCATAGTGCCCAGATCGGTCTATAACACTGAATGTGTTCTGGAACATAATCACAAACAGGCTAGAGCGCAACAGAAGACATCGATAGTTGGAGTTCTTACTTTTCGTGGTTGTTAATAAAACTATCGGACAAAATTCTATTTCCCAAGTGTAGCAATCCAGCCACAGAACAGACACGACGAGAGATAAAGAGAAAGTTCTTCCCAAGCCTTAACTCATCAGGAATTCAGTCTATCAATAACCTTATTGATGAGAAGTCATATCTGCCTGTTTTACAGCCTCTCACCATAAGAGGTTTTGAGAGCAAAAAAAGCCTTGAGGAAATGAACCCTTTTACAAACCAGATTCACGAAAGCTTCAAAGCTTAACATAGATGAATCTCAACATCACTGTAGTGATTGACAGTTATTATTACCTGTCACTTGTTACATGTCACAATAAAATCAAGATTGGGAGTATTACTTAAAAAATGTATTCTGTTACTAGTAATAGTCAGCTGTACAAAAATCTAAATCTAAAATAAATGTCACCTAATTACTTTCTGTTACTTTTGGATACCTGCATATCAAATGCAATGCAAATAATTCTTACCTCTTTACCTTTATTTATAGGAAAAACTGTCACTCAGCATATTCAGGCAGCAGCCTATACACCAACACTGAAACACATGAGCACATACTACAGTTTAAAGAAGCAGAAATAAAATCTGAGCTGACAGAAAATGCTCCGTTTTAGTTTAATACACACAGTTAATCTCACACACACTATTCTATGAACATATAGGTTCACCTGCTGAATTAAAAACAGAACAAATGAAGCAAAGAAAGTGAAAACCATGAAGCAGATTCAGGCAGTAGGCGTATAGATTCACACTTAAAGTATTAGCCTACAGAACAGTACAGTTTACAGAGAAGAGATAACATCTCATCCTTTACAACATTACATTACATGTCACTTGTTAGACGCTTTTATCCAAAGTGACTTACATACTCAATACTGTGGGCAATCCCCACAGGAGCAATTTGGGGTGGAGTGTCTTGCCCAGGGACACAACGACATGCTGACTGCAGTGGGGTTTGAACCTGTGACCTCCTGATCCTAACACAACGGACTAGTCCACTGCACCACACGCCTCCCTACAACAAACACCATATGCTCTTTTTAGGTGTTGGTAACATTGTAATCCTGCTATAGTGATCCCTAATCATTAGAAATGTAACAGTAATCTGATTACGTATTTTTTATGTAATTTCGAGGGAATACAGTACCTTTTTTGTAATCTGATTACATAATGTAATTTATTACTCCCTAATCCTGAATAAAGTAACCTCTTACACTATTTGATATTGCTGCATTATGATGTGGGCAAATGTTTTGCGGTGAATAGTCATCATTTCTTTCATTCTAACTTCAAATGGTTTTGCGGTTTTGTTTCCTCAGGTGTTCGTAGAGAAAGCAAAGGGGGAGATTCTGGGTGTGGTCATTGTAGAGAGTGGGTGGGGCTCCATCCTGCCCACCGTCATCATCGCCAACATGATGCATGCTGGGCCGGCTGAGAGGTCTGGCAAACTGAACATAGGAGACCAGATCATGTCCCTCAATGGGACCAGTCTGGTGGGACTGCCACTGTCCACCTGCCAGAGCATCATCAAGGTATTTATGGCCCTTCTATACCTGCACTGGACCTCCAGCCTGGTTGTGTTTCCACAAAACACAATTTAACTTAAAGGTCCCATGTCATGGCCATTTCTACTGATCATATTTCCATTGTTGAGGTCTACTAGAATAGATTAAAATTGTGCAATTTTCCAAACTCACATTGGTTTCTCATACAGCATCTCTGTATAGCATGTGTATTCACTCTCTGTCCTAAACGGCTTGTTGGAGCTCCTGCCCCCCCCTCCCTGTGAGCCCAGTGTGCTCTGATTGGTCGGGACGTTGCGAGGCTCGTTGCGAGGCTCGTTGCGAGGCTCGTTGCGAGGCTCGTTGCTGCTCGTTGCTGCTCGCCGCTGCTGCGAGGAGCGGACAGGTTTCCGGGTCGGCGATACAGCGAGAACAAGCAAAACTCATCCTGAGCACACACAAACACTCACAGCCGAAGTAAAAACAATAAGTGTGGCTTGATATTGAGTAAGAAAAAGGTTTATAATTATAACGCTCTGAGAATGGGTCTGCGGAGAGCATTTCTCTGCGATCCCAACTCGTCTATTACCAGCGTTCAGGGAGCTCTATGCAAGTCAATGGGGACTCCCTGTTAGTTAGTGTGTGAGGTGCTCCGCGGATTGGTCCATTTGGGCCAATCCGGTCATTTGTTGTTGATTTGGGTGTTCACACGTCACAGAACCCAGGAAGAAAACAATGGAAAATGAGAAATCTCCAAAGAGGCGTTCTGGCAGCATAGACAGGTCTTTTCTGTGTTAGAGTTTTACTCGCTACAGGGTGTACTCTGAGGGTTTGTGACTTTGCAGACCGTTTACAAAAACCTTCCTAACACACAAGGTGACGGGTAATAACCGGAAAAGCATGACATGGGACCTTTAATGAATACACTACGTATTACTGAAGCTCATTAGGTTTAGTTGGATGCAGTTTTGGCTTTATTTAATCAAAAAAGTAGAGATACATTAAATGACATGCCATGGCAAAAAATTCAGTATATTGCCAGCGAGAATATATATATATATATAAATAGAAAACATTTTTTATGAAATGGGGGCACTGCAAAGCTATCATCGACCAATTTCCTTTGAAATATGAATAGACAATTTTGACTCATAATATCCCCCTGCCAAACACAATGCAATTGTTTACTGCGTCAAGTGCTGAGAGTGATTGTTAAATAAATAATAATTGAGTACTAATGCTGATGAAAGCTAGATTCAAACTTGTCAAGTGTTATCAAAGACCTCAAGTTGTTGCCTGGCAACTACTTTGTCCAGATATTTAGTAATTAAGGAGAAATGAACATTTTGAGAAAGAGAAAAAACACGTTCAGACTTTTTTGTCCCAAGCAGTGACATTTTTTTATTCTGCTGTGAGGTTTGGCACTTTAACATGAGGGTCTGTGGAAATACATTTGGTTCCGTCCTGTGAACTGCAGCTTCTGTCTTTCTGTTCTGCTGCTGGGATCTGATCTGTGTTTGCAGTGATGTGAACCCTGTGATGTTTCGCTGATACCATGTGCATTTCTTTATGTAGGGTCTGAAGAACCAGTCTGGGATCAAGCTGAACATCGTCAGATGTCCCCCAGTGACCACTGTGCTCATCAGACGGCCAGACCTGCGCTACCAGCTGGGGTTCAGCGTCCAGAACGGCATTGTGGGTGATGCTGAACTGTGTCTGTATTCTGTTAAATCACTTTTTTATTTGTGATCTAAATTAACTCATCTGTCGATAAACAGATCTGCAGCCTTATGCGTGGGGGCATCGCTGAGAGGGGCGGGGTCAGAGTGGGACACCGTATCATCGAGATCAACAGCCAGAGCGTGGTGGCCACGCCCCATGAGAAGATCGTCAACATCCTGTCCAACGCTGTGGGAGAGGTGAGACGTCCCTCTGCATTCTGACATCACCAACACTGAGCTATAGATCCTCTACCAGACTTATTCAAGAACATAGAGGTGGAGAATGTACTCAGTTGTTGTACTTATATGTCAAAGTAACAATACTACAGTATAGGAATACCGAAATACTCTGTTACAAGTAAGTAACCTGCATTCAAAATGTTACTCAAGTAAAAGTACAAAACCATTAGCATTAAACATGACTTACCAACGTAAAAATACTCACTATGCAGAGGTCAGAAAGATATATATCATGTTTTTGGATTATATTTACTGATGAATTATTGTGTTTGTTGCAGCTGGTGAGCGGGAGCTAAGTAAATGACTGCAGGGTAGCTTGTGAACTTATTTCAGGAGTAACTAAAGTCTTATGTATGTGTTGATTATGTTTCATATCATTAAGCCAAATCTGCAAAGGAACTAAAGTAATTAAAAAATATGGAGTTGTGTAAAAAGTATGGTATTTTCTTCTTAATTGTAGTGGCCTGGAAGTATAAAATATGAGAAAATTAAAATAATCAAGTACAGTAAAAGTATGTCAAAATAGTAATTAAGTTAATGTATTGAGTACATTTACACCACTGGTAACCAAAGCGCTTCTGCCACTTGAAAGAACTAAGGGTTAAAAATATCCCATGACTTCGGCTTGGCCATATGATTATGAGAGTTATTAGCAGGGAGTGACAGAGCTGGGTTGCTGAGCAGAAGCATCAGATGTCTCCGGACGGGCTGCATCTCGCTGTGTGCTCGGTTATAAACAGCAGCAGCAGCTACATGACACCCAAAGGTGAATGCCAGTGCACCCAGTGTAAGCAGCACAACTCTTATTGCAAGCTTTAAATCACCAACCTGACCTCCCAGTGTAGAGTTCATACCTTTTATTTAAAGGGGCCATATTTTTCTCACTTTCAGGTTCATATCAGTATGTAGTGTCTCCACTGTGACATGTCTCCATGCTGTAATGTTCAAAAAGCTCTTTATTTTCCTCATACTGCCTGTGCTGCAGCATCTCTTTTCACCCTCTGTCTGAAACCAGAGCCCAGTCTGCTCTGATTGGTTAGCTGGTCGGCTCTGTTGTGATTAGTCAACTGCATGTCCCGCCCTTTAGCCTATCACGTACAATGTGTTGGAGCGCTAGCCAATAGAAGTGTTTCATAGTGAGTCCAATGGAGGAGTTGGAGGGAACACAGGGATTTTAGCCTTTGCAGACCATTTGCCTGCACAAAAACCTATATAACACACTACAGGAGAGGGAAACCCGCCAAAAAGCAGAATAAGGCCTCTTAAATTGTGCTTAGTATGACACAATTAGTTTCACCGTGACTGTGTTTTTTCTTAAAATTGGGGATGTCTGGGATGGCAATGACTGCTACCACTTTGGCACTTGACATTCAAAGGCATTTACCTTCAATAAGTCCATCAATGAAATGCTTTGCTCTGTTTTTGACTGTCTCAGATCCACATGAAGACAATGCCTGCAGCCATGTACCGCCTGCTGACCGCCCAGGAACAGCCTGTTTACATCTAAGAAGACCCAGCCCTGAAGAACCTCACCCCCCCCCCCCCCCCCCCCCCCCCCCTTTCCGGCGCTCACCCTGCACCCTTCTGGTCCCAGCTGGTGGACTGTAGTGAGTTGTTAGTGGGATTGTTCTGTTGCTCTGCCTCATCTTCAAGTGACAACATAGAAACCCAGAGTATCTGTCGTCACTAAAAGATTTGTTTTCTTACTTTGGCTAAATGTACAAACGGTGAAAGATGTTTACACCTGTTGCAATTTCTGCGCCTAGTAGTGCCCCGCAATCCTCAACACATTTCACAATTTCAAACTTGGGAGCAGTTCAGTGCATCTCTAATGTTCAGTTTAGGCAACTTTTAACTATATGGTCATTGTTTAATCAGAACAATTAGAACTTCTCACACACTATAAACCTTATATTTAATGAGCAATCTGCACATCTAACCCTGACTGTCCTTTCTGCCATGCTGCTATTTCATTGGCAGATCACTGCCTGTGTCTTTATATACGTAGTTCCTTCACCAAATTATTGATGTGAGTTTTTTTCTTCAGTTTTCATGTTTTAGCTACATTTCATGGGACCAATCCGGAGCCTGCTACTGTAACTCAGTGTGAACCATGCTGACAGATGAGTGTGAGCACACACTTCCCCTAGGCACATTCCATATGTCCGCTGCTTTGGAAGAGTTGACGCTGCACATTTCCAACAGATACGTTTCTGACTCCATTGTCACAGTCAGTGTTGGCTGATCATTTATTACATTTTTGTATCCTCTGTACAGAGCACAAGCTGTAGCTCTGTCAGCATGTGACAACACCAACTAAAGTAATGCTGTCCAAATATGGGGGCGTAAATTCACATGCACCACCATGTCCCTGTGTCAAGGTGTTGGCACAAGACAGGGATGGAATGATTCAAAATAATCCCAAGTTAGAAAAAAAACAATGGGATTTTGGATTAAAATGTGCGTTGGTAAACACATGTTCATGATACTTTCACCTTTTGTTCAGCAGGGTAATCTCCAAATCTGAACACCACTTTTCTTATCTTTGAAGCCAAAATGCAATCCCCAGAAGTACATAATGCTATAAACGGACTACATCAGGGTCACATGACTGAGCCAAACATTAAGCAAGGTGGCTAATGTTTGGCTAATGATGTTAAGCAGTCTTATTTAGACTCTAGACATTCACCAGTGGGTTTTTTACTGACATATTTTATTACTTACAACAAAACGTGAAAATCTTGTAAGCTTGTGTTAACCATAGACCTTATTTCAGGCTTCTAACCAAAGCATTTACAAAGAAACCGGAAATGGTAAAATAATTAACTAACTAATTGTTGGGTTTTGTAGCTCATTCCTGCACCTCTCATTTGAACGCAAACAGTTCCAGGAAATTAAGCCTTTATAATTTGGCCTCTATAGAAATTTGATTTATTCATTGCTGGTTTGATAATGTAGTAATAGGTAGGTAATGGAGTGTGCTCTGGACTACGTCATGCCATTGTATGTGGATGCACAAAGCACTCAACTGCATGCTGTACATGTGTATAGTCTGTTTCCTTAACATTTACAGGGTTTACTGATCTCTGTACACAGGACACTGCTCGTAGTGCATACACTTTAAATGATCTAGCTATAGGCGAGTATGGCACCAACAAACAAAGGCTGGCCCCTAATTATTATTCCGCAGCTCAACAACAGTCATGGCATCATGTCACTGACTTTCCCTTTCTCTTGCTAACAACAGTCTTATTCAGTATATCATTCCAGTGGCTTCTACTTGCTTTTTTTTCTTTTGTTTACTACTGCTTATGAAACTTGGCTGCAGTTTTCACATTCAAAGTCTACATTTTATGGCTTTATTCCCTTTAAGCCACTGGTTTTTAGCCAAGGTTTTTAATGTTAACTGTGGGTTCAGGAAGTGTTTCGTGTAAGTGATAGCAGCTGAAAGTTTCAATCCCAAAGATCTCTCTGGCCATTAGAGGTGTTTGCAGCTGTGTTTTGTAGATTTCACTTCCCACGAGATCCTGCAAATACCCAGTTTGTAATAATAATATATACATTTGGCAACACATTTATCAGGGTTTAGTCTGCATTGACAGCACATTAAAAGAGGAGCAGATAAGAACATATTAAGGCTTCTTAACTAAATATGATGATGAAATATAAGACTAATAACAAAAAATACAATCCTCCTTCAGGAAAGGCCTGATTCATTTGAGGGAGAGAATGGCCTCCAACAGTACTTTGAGAATGTACAATGACAAGCAAAATGCTGCCTTTATTACATTGGAAATAAGAAACAGTGAATTGTTTTTGTTAATACGCTTTCCATTAATATAATTATGAATAATGCCAGGGAGACATTTATCAGCATCATATCAGCAAAGACATCCCATATACAGCTTTCTATATGTAGCACTGTTTAATTACCCAATTTGTGTTATTTCTATTATGAGTCTAACTGTGTAACGTGACATTTTTTATTTGCTTTTAAATGTGATGAAGGACAAAAATGAAGACATGTTTAAGGGGAAGAAAGAGTAGGGAGGAGGGGGGAGACATATTATCAGGATTATTAGCATATTTTGAGTTATGAATACCTATAACCCAGCAGAGTACAGATCCCTGAAGTATTAACGGCACAGAGATGCGTAGTATTATGGCATGCGGTAGTTTCTCTCACGTTCCTGAAGGAATACAGACTTTCTGTTCCTGCACTGCAGACTGTTCACGGCTCATACTCTTATCCAAAGTGCAATGTTTTATTTTGTTAACTTGAAATATGATTATTTTCATTACCTTTTTCTTATTTAAATGTTCTCTGATGATTTGATACTTTTATGTTTTATAAATGACTCAACTGGTGTTTTATCCCATTCGATTTTAAATCACTGGAAATCAGTGTCCGCCTCCTAAAACTAGAATTTAAAAACAAAGGTTCAGCTGTGATCTTACTATCTGCTTTTCGATTTGAAGTTATTTTTCATAGTAAAGGTGCTGATATCACATGAGACAAGGTAAGGGACTAAAGTGAGGAGGTCTTTGCTGCCGGTCTTCTGGGTAAAATATTTTACTCTTCAGTGATGAGAAGGATTTGTGTTACAACTGAACAGATATAAGCACCTTTAAAAGGGCTTTACTGACAGAAGAGGGTTCTCTACATCATTTGTGTTATGTTCCAGGAGGTAATAAACCAACAGGATAATGAACCTGAAATATAAGTGAATCTCAGTCTGCGACTCACATATACAGTAGCAGATTCAAAAAACGTTTCTTTTTTCACACTGCCTTCTATGCCACTTATTAACACGATGATTGTCATTGGCTACGAATGTTCATGTGGCTCAGGTTCTGCACATGTATTATAATCACAACATATTTAGTGTCAAAAGACTAAGCTTTAAAACCTATTTAAAAAGGGAAAATAAATGGTTCATGTTATTGCAGCCTCTTACAATGTTGCAGAGCCATTGTGCTCCATTTCAAACTAACTCAATTCAAAAAGGAAATAACGTGTAAGATGTAATTTTTATTTATTTATAAGATACAAATCAAATTTCTGAATTCATTTAAATTGAATTCTCTCTTTTTCAAGTGTTCCTTTAAACAGAACATCCCCTTGACTGCAATAAGACTGTCCTTTAAAATGTAGCACACCAAGAAGGTCTTATTGTTGTCTCTCTCCAGTCCAAATTGAGGTTTTACGGAGAGGGAGGGGGGTGGGTGGGTGGGTGTGGACTCTAAGGTTTACTAAGGATTGCGGGTTAGTCATTGAGGTTAAAACTAATGTTCCAAGTGATAAACAACTCGGAAACAAGAACTTTTTAAAGGCCAGTCAATTTGGACTTTCAATCTTTTCGATCTTATCAGTGTAGACTTTTTTCCTCCACATGCTAAAGCGCTATCAACTCAAAACCTACTCCTCTGCATCTCTGGGAATGTACCTGACTACACCAGCCCAACTGTCTTGCTTTGAACAGCTTTATTTCCACTGTTGGACGATGATGTTTACATCCCTCTTGAGTTTAAGGCTCAACCACATGTACCCCCCTGTATATTCGAACTTTAAAACCCACTGCTTATTCCATATGTATGACCTCATTGATGAAGCATATCTTGGCCTTACTACTACTACTGGACTCTTTATGATGGTAAAACGGACCCTGAAGAGGAATAGGGGCAAGGGCAGCCATTTCTGGACTTACAGAGATTACGCTGTACTGTTCTTACTTCTAGTGTGTGTGTGTAGTGTGATTTAAACCAATGTACTCCATGTTCAAACAAAAACCAGCTGGATATATAAAATACACATATAAAGTAAATATATAGAAAACTATGTAAAGGTATATACTTCTAATGGTTTTGTTTGGCCTAAAGGCAAGCTTCATTAGAGAGCAATGTGAACGGAATGTACAACACTGATTATGTTAAAAGACATAAAGCTAGAGCACAAGATAATGTAAGGTGTGAGTGATGTTTTCCCTCCATGGACTGTCAGGCTAGCGTGACACGATGTAGCTAACAGAGGAAACAAGCACTTGAAGCTAGCACAGGCAGCAGGGTTGGCTAACAAGTATTTTTAAGTGCACTCTTTTTGAATGTAACTGAAACATTAACTCTGTGTGTCGGAAGATTAAAAAAAATATACATATAAGAAAAATATAATTTCTGTAAAGCAGCAGCAATGTTTTATTTATTTGCTAGCTTTTTTCTGTGATGTTCTAGCTAATGGAGCTACATTCCTGTACCAGAGCCAGAATGTTTGTAACAGTATTTACAACAATAAATGACTTGCAGAAGCACTTTGGCTTGGACTGGAATATCATTTAGCATTGCATGAACACATGTATGAGTATTTTATTCGATTCTGAGTTGTAAAAAGTGTAATTCTTACTTGAGCATTTTGGTGCGATGCTTCCCTCAACAGGTCTTGTGAATATAGTCTGATGGGATCCTATAGCTGTACATTGATGGAAACAAATCTATTGTTTCAAAGTCACAAAATAGTTCTTTAGAAATGAATATCTGTTTAAGCTTTAGGAAACTTTTCGATTATGCTGGTTATTTACCAAAGTGCATCCAAAACTGACCTCCAACCCCTCAACAAAGCATACAATAATCTCTAAATTTGCTCAGGTCAGTCATCGACTGCTTTGGTTAAGGCTGAAATGCAATAAAACTGTAGCTGTATATGAGTCCTCAAGCACCATTATCAGATCAAAATGTGTATCAATACTTCTGTTTATGACCATAACTTGAGAAGCAAGCAAGAAAGATGAAGAGACCATATGGGCAACTGCAAAGAAGTATTCACATGAACTGTTTCACCATTGTTTGTGCATGTAAGTTGAAAGAGAAAAGTGGCACAATGTCTGCGATGTGTAATCATTTGTTGATTGTAAATGTAGTTTATTGTAATAATTATCTCTCAGAGCGTTCTAAATTGACAGAGGAATCAGAGTTATACTTCCAGCATCCAGCACCATCATTTCACATGACTCACATAGTTGGTGATGAGGAAGAACTCCAGGCTGTTTTAAAAATGGCATCTGAGAAATATGGGTGCAGAGATGTAATGTACAAGAATACTTTTCAGTGGGGAAGAAATGAGCAGCAGCAGCGGAGATAGGCCGGGCACAATGCATGAAGAACTTCCTCCTCACTCGTGCAAAGCTGTGCTCGAGGCCTTCTTCAGAAATGATCCATGATTCAGGCTCCTTCTGTTTCTGGGGTCGTGGCTTCAACCATAGTCCCTGCAATAGCCGGAGACATAGCTAGAAGCAGCAGGGTCCTCCTCGGCACAGAGTCATGTAGCTCCTGTTGTAGTACCCTGCTGAAACCTGTATCAGAGGGATTGTGTTGCAAGCTAACGAAAAATGATTGCACATAAACTGAATACGAGGCAACACAAAGTGATTCAGAAAGAAAAACAATTGCAACATGATCTCTTAGGGACTTTATAGAGTAAGGACAATGTTAATAAAGTTGAATATACAATGATCTCTATGTGCACATGTTCATAAAATGCATGACAACAGCTGAAATGTCCAGTCAGTAAAAGGCACATACAGGAATAACACAACACCCTGGCCCTCTGTATGCTTATAGAAGGTGTACTGTACTGAGGGTACTGACAAAGCAGGTTTCATTTATTGGCTGAAGTGCCGTTCCTCGGTCAGCTCAAACTGAAGGAGCATACTGAACGTGGCCTGACCTCCATCATAATCCCGCTGTGCACTGACCTAGCTTGACAGCTTGCCCTTGTGGTGTGCCAGAAACTTCACATTTACCATTCAGAAAAGGTGGGCAATGTCCTCAGAACTCCTCTCCCCACAGTTTGAACCACGAGTGAAGATGGGAAACCCCTCCCACTCAAGAATCTGCTTCAAAGATGAACACAGCAGTGCTGTCCAGTGGCATGGAGAATGTGAGAAATAGTATGAGAGCTAAATTAATCAACCAACATTTGTATTTCCAATCTGCAATGTTCTAACTTTGCTTGCCAATAAATAACAGGGACAGAAACAGTCATTGTAAACACGCTTATCTTTGTCATCGTAAGCTTCACATGCGTTCCCACACTTCAATGTTTTTAACGTTTTGGAACGTAGTCAATGAATTGCACTGGAACTGCCACAGTTAAGTTAACTGGGACAGAGGGTCCCTGGTCTATAGCCAGAGGGTCCCTGGTCTATAGCCTTTTATAATTATAGTACTGTATATAATTAAGTATTAAAATAGTTTTATAATTATTATTATTAGCAAGATCTTTGAGCTGTTATCACCATTTGTTCTATTTTCTAATATATGTAAAAAATTCAAAACGTACATGTTTTTGTTTAAATTCTGAAATATTAGTAAATATCAGTAGAATATCTGAAATATTTAGCCCATTGCATCTGACCATTAGCAAACAACATAATATACTGTATGGTGAACAACATAGCTGTATGAGATGTGAGGAAGAAATGCAAAATTATAACAATGTTAAAACCTTAAAGCATACACAACTTTGAATGCTAAAGTACAGTAGAGCAAAGCAACTTAAAAAAAAGATTAAAATGCTCACACGCTCTCACACACACACACACACACACACACACACACACACACCTACACACACACACCACACACACACACACACACACACACACACACACCCCTGCAGGTCCTCCTCAGTGGTTATACTACAACAGTTTTCTCTCAAAGTTTAGCAACAGATTAAGCAGCATCTAGCTGTGTTGCCACATATTTGAATACATTTGTTTTTCCCCTTTAGAGAACCGTCTCTCTGCAGACTCCGATCAGACTGTGGGGGCGCTCAGGGTGCTCCAGGCGGGACCCTGCCCTGGAACCTGCCCTGGACCCCACTCTTTTGCTTCCTCGATGTTCTGCAGACTCGATCGCCTCACAGGTGAAGGAGCTGAGGTCGCCGCAGCTCTGCAGGTGCAGCAGACCGGCCCTTCTCCTGGGGGGGCGAGGGAACGTCTGGGAGTGGCTGCCTGCTGCCTGCTGGGAAGGTTTGGGCTGCCCGGGACCCATCTCTGAGTCTGTGAACACCTGAAGGCAAACAGAGAATATACAGAGATCTACAACAGCACAAACTACATCCTCCTAAAGTATCCAACATTTAAATCAAGTCCTTTTTAAAACAGTTTGAACACACACTGAACATTAAAAAGAGGATTTTATTCAGGACATCCAGGTTATAGTCAGGACCAGGGTTTCTGTTATCTGGTAATAACTGTTTATTTCTGGTAAAAATACCAACTTAAAAGGGAATGTCGCTAATAAAATTAGGGATGCTCCGATCGATCGGTCGCCGATCGATATCGGCCGATACTCACTCTCTGCCGATCGATCGGTGCTCTCTAAAAATGCCGATCGCGAGAGCCGATCGCATGACGTAAAATGATGACGTAAAATACATGACACTTTTCTCTGTGCGCGGCAAAACAAGCTCGCCAAAACGGCTTCACCAGTCTGGCAGTATTTTAAGGTGTCCGAAAATGACAGTAAAATAGCGGAATGCAACGTGTGTGAAGCAGAAATCCTGCAGCTCCGCCCGCTGTGACGGACCGGTGAGTGGAGCAACAAGAGTTAGACCTAACACACTTAGCCATTTTATCTATCTCTGGAACAAGCTAAACTAGTTATAAATATATTTATTCTTCACTGTCGGGTCACGCATTACTGGATCAGTGAGCTGCATGAGACGATACTGACAGGCTGTCAGGAGAGAGAGAGAGGGGGAGAGAGGAAAAGAGAGCGCTTCCGCTCATTTCTCCCGTGTTATTATCCAAAGTTAATGTAAACTTGAATAATGTACTTCATTTGAATGTAATAATTATGTTGGTTGTTGTTTGTGGAAGCGCCAGTGAATGAGCCCCATTAACTGAGTTTTAAACATCACTTTAAAGGTCCCATGTCATGCTTTTCCGGTTCTTACCCGTCCCCTTGTGTGTTATGAAGGTTTTTCTGCATGTAAACGGTCTGCAGAGTCAAAAACCCTCAAAGTACACCCTGCAGCGAGTAAAACTCTAACACAGAAAATACCTCCCCAAAACGCCTCGTTGGAGATTTCTCATTTTCCAATGTTTTCTTCCTGGGTATCGCTACGTAGGGATACCCAGTAGCCACGCCCAGAGCTATGGCCGCACCCTCTGCCAGCCTTTCAAGAAACAAAGCTTCCCAAACCTTTCAGCGATTCATGCCGGATATGTACAGCGTAGGGCACTGAAGAACGATATGTCATATTTATTATGCTACACAAACATTATATTGCAGTTTTGGTGTCGTCAACTCCGTTATCTAATATGCAAAAAGACTGCAAAATGCATCTATGATTATTTTTAGTATTTTCGATCTTTCCAATCCAGACGAGAGATCTCTCTCTCCGCGTCTGTGTGCGAGGGGGCGGGGTAGTTTGCACACATGCGGCTGCTGCATGCAACACACACACACACACTACTCCTACTTTGTTTGGACCAGCGGGAGATTCGGGTACACAACCTGTAAGTATTCATTGTTGTTTGTTTATTTATGATGTTTAAAACAAACAAGGTATCTACCACGACTGTTTAAATGGGTAAACGTTTTTCGGGCTACTACGTTGGGATCGCGGAGAAATGCTCTCCGCAGACCCATTCTCACAGCGTTATAAACCTTTTTCTTACTCAATATCAAGCCACACTTATTGTTTTTACTTCAGCTGTGAGTGTTTGTGTGTGCTCAGGATGAGTTTCGCTTGTTCTCGCTGTATTTGTTTCGCCGACACGGAAGCCTGTCTGCTCCTCGCAGCAGCTCCTCACTGCTCGGGAGGCTCACAGCCTCACGAGCAGCTGCACGTCGCGTGACCAATCAGAGCACACTGGGCTCACAGGGAGGGGGGGCAGGAGCTCCAACAAGGCGTTTAGGACAGAGAGTGAATACACATACTATACAGAGATGCTGTATGAGAAACCAATGTGAGTTTGGAAAATTGCACAGTATAAACCTATTTTAGTAGACCTCAACAATGGAATTATGATCAGTAGAAATGGCCATGACATGGGACCTTTAAATGGAAGATCCCCATAGGCCCCGCCCACTCGATCGGATCGGCGATCGGTATCGGCCGATACTGATTCCGGCGATCGGCCCCAAAATTGGCGATCGAAGCATCCCTAAATAAAATTGTAAAATAAAAATCTATAAAAATAAATAAAGCAATATACAAATAAATAAATAATGAAGATTCAAAGACCAATAAAGTGGGGTGTCGCTAATAAAAAGCAAATCTAAAAAGATGTCTCTTTAGCTGTCGTTTAAACATGTCCACTGAGTTGGCCTCTCTGATATTTCCAGGTAGGGTGTTCCACAGTTTGGGAGCGTGGTGGATAAAGCGGCTTCCCCTCCTACCTGTTCTATGTAGCTGGCGCAGCGTACCGCCTCCTCCATGTGCTCCTGGTCGGACTGCAGGACGGTCCGGATGCTGTCCACCAGCTCCTGCACCTCGGGGGTCAGGCCCTGGGCAGCCGGCTGCTCCAGGATCCTCCTGACCAGCTGCTGTGTGTGTCGGTAGCTCTGGTAGTCCACCATGGAGGAGGGCCGTGGTCTCCGGGGCGCCCTGCTGTCGGTGTGGCCCCGCCGCAGTGTGACCTGGCCCTGGGTGCTGACAGCCAGCGTGGGCTGGGAGGTCTGTGTGGAGGATTCTGTGGTGTTAGGAAACGCAGCGGGGGGGGCGTCACTGCTGCTCAGCACTGCAGACATGAGGGGGGGAGAGGTCAGCTTCTCCAAATATACATGTAATAATAAGGGAATAAGGGAATTCCTGGACTCAAATCAACAAGACTGCCACTCTTGTGATAACAGACATTATTGGACCCATAATGTTCACTCTGGATATTTGACACCCAGTGAATATTGTGGTGAACAATATGTAGGCACTTGCAATTCAATATTTGGCCATTTCAGTTTGACCAAATACAGTAACCAGTGTTGGGAAGTGTTGGGAGTAACGCGGAGTAATTAGTCTGGAACGCAGTAATATAACGCGTTACTGTTGGTTTGGCAGTAATTATGTAATGGCTGAGGAAACGGAGCAGATATGTCAGATAAACAGGCTCAGCAAACATCGTGGAGGACATGTTGCCAGTTTCATTATTCATCCATGGTTTCCACGGTGGAATCGCCATCTTTCAGAAACATATTGATACAGGCAACGCGGGGGGGCGGCCCCCATCAGACAGGAACACTTGAAGCTACCTGGACCAGAGCTCTGATAACTGAGCTACAGAAAACATGATGTTCAGACAAAGAGCAGAAACAGAGCTCTGTGTTCAGTGCTGTCCTTATTAGATTAAGGGTTTGTGCTGATCTGGCATAAATAAGGTTTAACTTTATATTGTTATTTGTCATTTGATTTATGGTGCATCTCTGGCGATGTTACAGAGTAATCAAAAGGTAATGTAAATAGTAGTGTAACTAATAACTTTCAGCAGTGAGTAATTTAGTAAAGTAAGGGATTACCTTTTTTGAGTAACTACCCCAACACTGACAGTAACACACCTTTTGTATGCAAATTTGGTGTTAAAGTGGTTGATAGCTTTTAGATTATATACTGAATAAATGTTGGTGGACTTCTGTAAATCCTCCAGTAAAGATGTTGAATTAAATGTCTTACTGATGTTCTTGATAAATAAGATAATCCTTAAACATTTTTATACCAACTTCCAAAGATGCGTAATTCCAAATGAGAAAAAAAGCCAACCTTTAGCAGCAATGTCTATCAACACCGGGTCACTGTTGGAGCGGCGCATCCTTTCTTTCCTCCGGTGGCTCAATGCTGGGGAGGGAGGCTGCTGCTGAGGAAGAGGAGGGTGGAGCTGAGGCTGGAGCTGGATCTGAGGCTGGAGCTGAGGCTGGAACTGGAGCTGAGGCTGGAACTGGAGCTGAGGCTGGAGCTGAGGCTGGAACTGGAGCTGAGGCTGGAGCTGAGGCTGGAGCGGAGGCTTGGCACGCAGAGGGACGCCTGGTGATGCTGATACCACTCGGGGACTTCTGTCTGAGACTAAATAGAAAGAGATCAACACACTTGGTATCAGAACATTTATTTACAATGAAACAAAAGACTTGGTGAATGGTCCTACTAACAAAAGTAAAACACATTCCAAAAGATGTGGTGTTGTGTTCAATACGTTTCTGTGCATGTAAATGGTTCCCTCCAGAGGGCATTTCTCTCCCAAACAGCTTAATATGTCTTAAAGGTCTCCTATTATACTATTTGTAGGCATATATTATAGATATATCTCTCTATATATATATATCAGATAAATACAAATATATAAAAAACATGTCTATGAAGTGTTTTGCTCAAAATACCAAACAGATCACCCATTCTAGCCATGCCACATACCCCTCTATTTCAGCCCTGTTACGGCCCGTCCACACGGCAGCGTGCGTTGCTTCAACGGAGACGCTTCCCATTCACTTTGAATGGGGTGACATCACGCTTTGCCGAACTGCATTGTGGTTCCGTCGCGTCGCGTTGCTCGCTTCGAAAGTTGAGAAAATTTCAACTTTTCAAGCGTCGACGGAAGCGCCAGCCAATCAAATCATATGCCAGTACAAGCGCTAGCCAATCAAACCGCGTGCTTGTGTGTCCAGGGCGGGAGATTAATGTGATTGGTTGTTGGTCGCACGCCAGACACGCCCACCGGCAAGCACGCTGCCGTGTGGACGTACCGTAAGAGAAACGCTGATTCTGGGTCTAAAGCTTTATAAAAAAAAGATTTGAACTAAAGAACTAAACGCTGCCGTGATTAAACGCCATATCATGTTCAAAACTATTATTATTTCTGAAACAGTATGGAGCTCAAATGCTTCTTTTCTTGCGGGTTTACTACAAGGTGAGTTCCTTTTTTTATTTGCTGCTTTTCTATACATACTCTCTCCAGTACAGCGTTAGCTCTGAGTGTTAGCGATGCTTGCTAATGTAAACACAGACCATATTACGTCCAAAACACGTCGCGCATCGTTTTCTGATAGCGACGTTTCTGATAGGGCCGTGGGTGTAAAGCCAGCCCACATTTTAGTAATGTCGTCATGACGCAGCAAATCTGGATCAGCTCCGTTGTAGCCCCGTTTTTTAGAGATTTGGGTACGGAGGAAAAGAGAGGGTTTTGTTTTCTGACAGTTTGTGAGTTCCCTGACACACCGGGGACACATATATATGTGTAAAAGACATCAAAAAGTGCATTTTGCATGATAGGAGACCTTTAATTGAGTTAGCCTGGCACAAGAAAATAGCTTGATAGTACGATAGAGCAGGAGTTACTGTACATGACACTGGAGAACCACTGTCACAGCGTTTTTGTTCCCCCTGATCATCCTATCAAAGGGCAGTACAAAGATTGAGAGCAGTTATCAGCCAATCGACACTCGGCCTGGTGTGTAAGTATGTCCTACCTGGATCACTGGCTTCTGAGGGAGAGGCCGTCGCGTATATAGTCAGCTCTGTCAGTGCAATCTCTGTCTCCTGGGAGAAACACACATCCACACACTGCTATAGTTATGACCACTAGTGACAAATGTCCCTTTATTCTTCACGGATGTAACTTTGGTCGGTTCTTGCAGTAACTCAGTTTATAAATTGAGAAAGACCTGGGATGCTGGTGGGATGAAGGAAAGGTTTGTTATATATTATTATATAGTTGTTATGATGTATTGGATGGATTATTGTTCTGTAATGAGATCTCATAGTTGGCACATGGAGGATAAAATTACATTTTATCCATGCATTTCTAATATTGTATCTTAGTGTGTACATCACAAGTAATTTTTTTTACCACACCTGTGTCACCTTCAATGTTTGAAGCCAATAACCAAAAGTTATGTTGAGAAGATACAAATCTCAGATGTTGCAGAGTTTGTAGCTTTGACAAAAATTCAAGATTGACTGTCATGGATTTTTTTATCTAAAAAAGGTCCAGATCCCTCCAAGTTATTTTGTTTAGAGCTGGACCGATAAACCAGCCTGGCTGATATCCTCTTATTGCAGATATTTCAGTATGGATGTATGCGAAACAAATATTTGAGCCAATAAGTTATCATGTCAAACATCCAGTCTTCGTTGGCCTTTAGTGTAAAGGAGGTTCATTTGGAGTGTACCTGTATGACTGCATTGGCAGAGCTTCCAGCAACAACCTCATATGGAGGTGGGGGGTCCAACGGACAGAAGACCTCCACCCCTTTGATTCGAGCACCGTAGATGTGAGGGAGAGGGATCACACTGTCCCCGAGGATCCTGAAACAAACACACAACAAACTAGTTATCATGTGACACTAAAACTAGAGTAATAAAGATGTATATGTGTGGGGGGGGGTGGTAGTTACCTGCGGGCCAAGCGTGGTGTGTACGAGTAGAAAGTGGAGAAGTAGGAGGGGGGAGGGGCTGGGGCCACAAACTCATCTGGGTCAGGGACCTGAGCAGGCTCCTCCCTCTCTTCAGTTGTGGCCCTTTGCTCGTCCTATCACAGAGCAGTGACATCACACACCATTTTAAAGGTTATAGAGTGGTGCAGGAATGAGTCGTAAAACTCGAAAATGAGTTAGCATTTTAGCAAGTCCTGTTTGCTTTTCTCAAAGTCAATCTTTCTTTTTTGTTTTTTGGTTAGAAGACTGAATATTTTAAAGTTGTATGCTGCAAGATGAAATGCATCAGTAAATACTCCACTGGAGAAGGTTTACTAACATCATCAACCCGAATATAGGCGGGGGGTACCTGAAGTCTATGATATAGTTCATTTTTAAATCGTTTTATTTTTTACTTCTGGGAATTGCATTTATGCAACAACGATTTTAAAGTATAACTGGTGTTATTACACGGCTTAGTTGAATACTCGATTCTGATTCAGAGGTTGTTAATACTCGATAACACACCACTGCAAAGCATAAGGAGGTTAAAAGACAGAGCATTTGACGTCAGATAGATCAACAGAAGAAGACAGACAGGAAGTAAACAATAAAGGGAACAGCAGAAGAAGACAGACAGGAAGTAAACACATTTGGATGTTTCCAAAGAGTAAACTACGGTGCCAGCCCAGTGTAGGTGAAGGCCAACATGAGCCTTGCTGCTGCCTGTAGTGAGATCGTACCATGCAGGGTGTCCTCGCCGTGAAGATCTGCAGGTATCTCAGCGCAGAGGCCATCAGGCACACAGCGGTGGTCAGAGCGTTCAGAGCACACAGTGCAAACAAGACTTTCTGAGAGAGAAAAACACACCATCAGATTAGACACAGAGTGTAGTACAAAATGATGACTGATGAGCAGCATCATATCTCACTCTGTAGCGCTGGTGATTTACTTCACCAGATGCCGGTTCAGATCCCGCCTATGGTCCTTCACTCATGTCATCCCCTTTAATCTTCTCTTTTAAATCGATCTCAGAGGTAGGAGCGTTTTTTTTACCAGGGGTTTCACTATTTCGACTTTCCTTGGACCTTACTTTCATCAGCTCATTTTAGTCAAAATAAGTAAGCTACAGAAATGTGTGTATTTTTGTTAACCTTCACATAGCCTAACAACTGAGGAGAGTGCTGTACATCACTATATGCTCATTAACGAGCTGATGTCAGATCTCAGGATTAACTAAAATCTTGGATGGTGATTTTTAACCTGTAAATGTTTCTGTATAATACATGAACTCTCTCCAATTTTAGATGTGTTGGTAGTATATAATGTAATTACTCTGTTTAGTGTCTGGGCCCCTATTTTAAAGCTTCGGATAGTTGATCAGGGTGTCCCATTTCATACATCTCTATTGTGTGCTATGATTTTACTTTTTAAAACTTACAGCATGAACAAATGAATGAAATGAAATTCAATCGCAAAAAAGCAGACACCTTACAGTCTCAGTCTGATACAAAACATTACATCAGCAAAGTAACAGTGAGTCTCCATCCACAATTGAATTGAATTTGGATTTTGGGCATGCCCATAGCACAGGTACCGGAGTTTCATCAACATTACATTTCCAAAAGGCTGCACAATCTTTTAAACCAACTATAGGAGTGCACTTGAACAATAAACTGGACTGGACGGACAACAGTGATGCTCTCTTCAGGAAGAAACAACCAAGTTGTTCTTCCTGAGGAGGCTCAGGTCCTTCAATGTTTGCACAAAGCTGCTGCAGATGTTCTACCAGTTTGTGGTAGCCAGTGTACTATTCTTTGCTGTGGTGTGCAGGGGGGGTAACACCAACAAACCAAGACAATCTTTTGTGCCTGTAGCCATAAGGCTCCACAATCAAGGGCTAACCAAGTAACCCATCACAAATAACCTGCACTGAATATTATTAATATTTGCTAAGTATTCACATACCACTTTCACCCATAATGGTACCTGCACATTTCAATGTATATGTATTAACTCGCTCACATACTGTATGTGTATACATTTACATTCGCCGGATCAGAGTTTAACTCATGTTATTTTTGTCCTTTTTTTCTTACTGTTAGTATATGTTTATTCTTTATTTTTATTATTGAATTGTTATTCTTATTATCCCTGTGTATATTCCCATGTGTACTATCTGTGTTTCTTTCTTATTCTGTTGCTGCTATGACACCTGAATTTCCCTACGGGGAACAGCAAAGGTCCATCTTATCTTATCTTACATAAGGCAGGTGGGGTTCGGTCATTATCAAAAAAACTTCTGGCCAGATAAATGAGAAAACACTGTAAGAATATTTAGCTGGCAGTGTAACCGGCTGCAGAAGCACTACGACAGCACAACCTCTGTGCATATACTGTAAGTGTAAATGTATTAAATATATGTTCCTACTCAGGGTGTGTTCACTCATTAGCTCACAGGCTACCTTGAGCAGGATCCTCATGGTGCTGCAGGAGTGGGCCGGGTGGAGCTCCAGAAGCTTCTCCTCGGGACATTTGGAGCTGGGGGAGAGGGAGCAGCAGTAACACACATCTCCGGCCTCACTCTGAAACACACAAACACACACAGGGTGGAGCTTAATATGATTTCAAACATTTCTTAATTCATGACATCCCATCAGGAGCAGACACCAATTATACATTGAACACAGAACCACAGTCACTGGAATTTGTTTATGGAACAGCATTGGAAAAAGTATGCAAGGCAAAACATAGACAAACAGTAAATAACAATCATGATACTTGTAGTAAATAAAGAGATCAAATGAAAGTCAAGTTGAATGTCCTAGCTTGCTAAAATAAAGCATAACATACATTTTTACAGGTGGATAGTAACCTGTATAACCTGTTTCAATAATTATAACCTTGGCCCGACATATCTTAGGCGCCAATAGTTTGTTTAAAATGTATGCTTATGAAACTGCTTATGAAACTAGGGCAATATCCTTATTGTTGTATTATTTGCTTGCTGTGCTCATTGTGTGTGCCGTGACTTGGGAATGGATGGACCCAGTCGCCCCCCCCGGGTTTTAATGGGCTGGACAGGAGCGTGGGGAGGGGTTGCATGGGAAAGTGTTTAAACGTACAACATTGAAAGTAGCAAGGTCATGTGCAGAGACTGTGCAGAGACTGTGCAGAGACTTAGAGTATACAAAGAGGGTACTGCCAGGTGCGAAGATAAAGATTGTTATGATCACCCCATGTTGACCCCATGAATTGTTTACCCCATGGCTGCCATGAAGATGGCCTGGGACTTATCAGCGGGCGCAGTAGATCCAAACCTCCCACGCTCTGTACGGAGTGGAAGACGGTCTCCAGGGCAGCAATGGCTGACTCACTCTGATTCGCTGCCTAGGGCTCGCCCAGGAGTGAATCCACCAGTAGATAACACCTAGGGAGGAGCAACCGACACAACTCCTCCCACACAACTCCTCCCCGTTTGTGTGTATAAATATTGTAACTTCCTTATACTCGGGGCCCTGTTCTGTCTGACTGTCTGATACGTATATCGCACGGTAGTAGAACCAGGGCCCGAAGTACTTCGTTATATTGTACTGTTGCTTTTACCATTAAATCAGCTTATTGTTAACCTCATATCTCGGTGTCTGAGTCCTTCCTCTTATAGCAGACCACTCATCAACGAACGGCGCGGAGCGGGCTCGAATCTTCAACCACTCCAAAGGGTGGCCTCCAACAATTTGGTGACCCCGACGTGATGAGTAGGGTCTCATAGAAGGAACACCGGCAGCCAGCGGACGAACGGTCCAGGGAAGACACCTCGAATACCTCTGACAACTAAACCAGGGCCCTACAACTGAAAGGTGAGCAGATACCTGTTATTATCAAAATCTGTGATTGGCTATACTACAACATTTTAGAGTTGTCAGCGGCATTTTCAGTGTTTTAGTCTTACGGTAAAAAAACAGTACTACAGAATAACACTTTCCAGTCTCAAAGAGGAGCTGCAGTTGTGTTATATGTGGGGTATTTCAAGAGGAGAAACGCAACTTTCAAAATCAATTTGAAACGACCGGATCTCGCAAACTCTTGCTGTGGGGTTAATCTAGAAGACTAAACGTGACGATAAAGAGATTCTGTAGACTGGGTTTCGACTCCTTGCTAAAAGCCACATCGCCGAAAGGGGGTGTTGAAGCGCTTTTGGAAGTCTCTCCATCTGTTGAAATAAACATCGCACTATAAAAGTCAACTAGACTGTACGGGGAATATAAAAACTGTGTAACGAGATTTCAGTGGTTTTAAATTGTTAAAGGAAGTCCAGCTGCAATCATCGTCCGAGATTTCAGTGGTTTTAAATTGGTAAAGGAATCCCAGCTGCAAATACTCAGAGAAATAAGATGACACACACAGTAATTCTTAGACGAATTCTGGGGTTGGGGCTCATCGACTAACGTACACAGGCAACCCTTAGACGGATCTGGGGCTACGTTAGGTATATTTATTTTGAGTGTGATTAACTGTGTTTGTATATTATATGTGAAAAATACGCAGTAAGGGACGCAATTTTCAACATCAATTTGAAAGGACCGTCCCTGAAAGTATTGTAGAATCTTATTTGTATCTGATAGCATATACGTGACGATCAAAGGTTATTGTAGACTGGGTTTCGACTCCGTGCCTTGGGCCGCATCCTCGTAAGAGGGTGTCGAAGCGCTCTTGGAAGTCTCAGTAACTGGTTGAAATACACCTCGCACCGAAAACTATCAGACTGTATACCTGTGGGAATAAAACTGCAATATTTAGTAAATTATAGTACGCAGAAGTACCTGGTATTTTTTATAAAAACTAAAACCTTTAGGAGAAGCAGATACGAACGAAGTCAAAATGGAAGGAGAATTTAAACGTGAAGAGAGAGAATTAGGAGTCCCTGTTCCGGGTAGTTTAAGGGAACAGTGGGGACAGGCGGAGAGATTGATCCTTAGTGGATCAAACCAGGAGACCGGAAGAAGGCCTGTGCCGACCTCCGTTTCCTACGCAATAAAATGATAGCAGAAGACAGAGTAGGGGGCGACGAGACATTTGGGAATCTAGCTTTAGCCCTAAATATTTATGAACGACAGCTTGTAAATAAACTCGGAGACCTAAACAAACAAAAGCCCGGATTATTAGGCCATAATAAACTGAACAAAGAGAAAGAGGCGGTAGACAAATTACGGAGGATTTGTCATAATGCGGCACTCGCCATGAACGGAGTAGCTATTACTCCCGTCCCAGCCAAGAATCTCCCAGCCATGGTCGCGGTTCAAACCCCGACCCTGGAGGGGAGTTTCAACACTCTAGTTACGTTGGCACTCTCCTGTCCCCTCATGACATTAAAAGAACACCTGTATCAACACATACACCTACAGATGAAGAAATACTTGACTTTGTTGCAAAACGCGTCAAATTTTTTAGGACTATAAAAAAGATGAAACCTCTGCCTCTGACAGAGAAGACACGGCAAGTCAAGACGGCACAGGGGACTCCACCTTCCTCTGAAACAGGTTGATATAGCCGGTGTCGGACTTTGTTTATGAACACATTAACTGAGGGACAGGTTTCTCCCCATTTGAGCTGACCCACGGCCATCAGTTTCCGGGTCCTGGGGCCCTAAGTGTAGGTAGGAAAGAAGTAGAGGAAATGAGCTCAAAACCATATTACCAGCAACTTAAGGGCTTGGTATCAGACTTCTCCACACAGGTTGCTGACGCCAAAGGGGGACCCGAGAAGCACGAGGCTAACACCGCAGAATTCATCTGGCTGAAGGTCATCCGTCCGAAGTGGCTCAACCCAAGGTTCACCGGCCCGCACAGAGTGACTCAGAGGACATCACATGCAGTTCGCCTCGAAGGAAAGGGGGAAACGTGGTATCATTGGAGCCAGTGCGCCGTTGGAAAACCTCCAGCAAGGACGTTAGACGACATCAGAACTGACATCGCTGCAGCAGGACGAGAGAACGACACATCTGACGACGACAGCCCAGCAGAAGCAACGACCCATACAACAGATGACAAGGACAAAGACACAGAGGTAACAACAGGCGATCTTGGAAAGGGGATTACGGCCGGCGAGGAGGCGGACACGAGTCTACGGGACCCCGCCCCCTGAAACACACGGCTCCATATAGGACCCGACTTTTTTACTCCCACCTTTAGGGGCACTTTCCAATAAGTAGCAGCATTTTTATGCCCACCTATAGGGCCTCTTTCTAATAAGAGTAGTAGGTTATATATAACGAGAGGTTAGCCCTATAGTTAAAGGGCAGTGAAAGTCTCCCCACTCACCAGACCTTCTATTAACAGGTTTTACTGAACCTTATATTTAACAGGTTCTGGGAGCACAGTATTTACCATTACAGGGTACTATTTTACACCCTAGTTTTAAAAATCTCCTTAGGAGATTTTAGCATTGTGTTCAGAAGAACCTAATTACAATAACACGGAGCACTGATTAAAGGTACTCAACAATGACAGACTGTGGATTACACTTCCTTATTGTTTGTTGGTGTACTCTGCTAGTGGGAATCGTGGTTTACTTGGGACACTGTTTGTATCTTGAACACCATTCTTAGTTATATGGCCCATCAGCTAATAGCCTTATTATTTGATTGGGTGTTAATTCCTTGCGTCCTAGTAAATCTCCTATTATTAATAACAGAAATAACCCTTGTTGTGTTACATTGAAAATAACAACCTAACCATGTATGGGAGTTGGAGATGGTTGCTAGGGCTAGCCCTGGTCACGTCACCCTTGCCTTTGTTTTTGTTTTAATGATTCCATTGACCACCCAGACTCCATTCCCCCGCCAGAGGAGTCCGTAACTAGGGTCAAACGGGCCAAATATGAGGTAGTAGTTACCAAAATGTCTCCTAAACAAACCTTCACTTTCCAAGCAGGTAGTGATGGAATAATGTAGACAGGATCAACTATGTACATTACAATGTGCTCCGTTTAGCTAATCTCACTAGGGACGCTGTAGAAGGACTCGCTGAACAGCTGGGGCCGACTTCCCTTATGGCAGTTCAGAATAGAATGGCCCTTGACATGCTGTTAGCTGAGAAAGGAGGTGTGTGTTCAATGTTTGGTGATATGTGTTGTACTTTCATTCCAAACAATACGGCTCCGGACGGTTCCGTCACAAAGGCTTTAGAAGGCCTTCGCACACTATCCAAAACTATGCATGAACAATCAGGGATACACAACCCCTTGGAGGAATGGTTTACAAACATGTTTGGTCAATGGAAAGGTTTAATAATGTCTCTTTTGATTTCTATAGCTACTTTTATTGCCATTTTAGTAACATGTGGTTGTTGTTGTGTGCCTTGTATCCGCTCATTGTGTGTTAGATTCATCAGTTCCACCATTGAAGGAAAAGCTGCCCCTCCCCCTCCGTACCAAATGCCCTTGTTGGCTTATGCGTCGGAGGGAGAGGACAGTATGATGACTCAGCAGACAAGGACGCAGTTTTAACATACTTTGGTCTCCCTCCACTGTCATAAGAGGTTGTTATGGTGGGCTGTTCCCGAAGGTTTAAAGTACTCTAAATCCCAGCTTCTGATGGATTTATATAATGTTGGGGGACAGACGCAGTAGAAAAGAATGACAGTGGTTATGTTTCGAATGCTTTGTGTAAGTTGATCTCTTGAGGTGAGATCAAAAGGGGGATTAAAGTAACCTGTATAACCTGTTTCAATAATTATAACCTTGGCCCACATATCTTAGGCGCCAATAGTCTGTGTAAAATGTATGCTTATGAAACTGCTTATGAAACTAGGGCAATATCCTTATTGTTGTATTATTTGCTTGCTGTGCTCATTGTGTGTGCCGTGACTTGGGAATGGATGGACCCAGTCGCCCCCCCGGGTTTTAATGGGGTGGACAGGAGCGTGGGGAGGGGTTGCATGGGAAAGTGTTTAAACTTACAACATTGAAAGTAGCAAGGTCATGTGCAGAGACGTGCAGAGACTGCAGAGACTTAGAGTATACAAAGAGGGTACTGCCAGGTGCGAAGATAAAGATTGTTATGATCACCCCATGTTGACCCCATGAATTGTTTACCCCATGGCTGCCATGAAGATGGCCTGGGACTTATCAGCGGGCGCAGTAGATCCAAACCTCCCACGCTCTGTACGGAGTGGAAGACGGTCTCCAGGGCAGCAATGGCTGACTCACTCTGATTCGCTGCCTAGGGCTCGCCCAGGAGTGAATCCACCAGTAGATAACACCTAGGGAGGAGCAACCGACACAACTCCTCCCACACAACTCCTCCCCGTTTGTGTGTATAAATATTGTAACTTCCTTATACTCGGGGCCCCTGTTCTGTCTGACTGTCTGATACGTTTATCGCACGGTAGTAGAACCAGGGCCCGAAGTACTTCGTTATATTGTACTGTTGCTTTTACCATTAAATCAGCTTATTGTTAACCTCATATCTCTGTGTCTGAGTCCTTCCTCTTATAGCAGACCACTCATCAACGAACGGCGCGGAGCGGGCTCGAACCTTCAACCACTCCAAAGGGTGGTGCTCCAACAATAGGCAGTCATCCGTTAACCAATTTCCTTTCTTATGAAACAATTTCACAATGCTCACTAAAGTACTTTTTACATTTCTGTTTGTGTCGAAGTTATACAAAGAAGATAAACTAGGGAACTTAAGAGGAGCTGCTAGTGTGTTTTTTAACTTTAGACAGAGCCAGGCTAGGCTAACAACTGTATGTCCTGACTGCACTCTATGAAAGGTGAAAATATTTTCAGAAATGTCAAATATATTAAATGTATGAAGTATGATGATGAAGTATGTTCGTGTAACACAGTGGCTTCAGAAAATGAGCGTGCTCAAAGGAAAAAGGTCAGTATACTTTCCTCTAAGATCAGAAATATGTTTTACTTTTCTCTGTGTCCAGGTCAAACAAAGAAGAAACATGTAAATCAGTGATCTTTAGAGGAGCTGCTCGTGTATTTCTGAACTTTAGACAGCTAAGCAAGCTGTTTCCTTCGGTTTCCAGTACTTGTGCTAAGCTAGGCTAACTACGTGATGACTACTCTCTCAAAGTAGAAAACATTTTCAGAAATTGAAAAGTTAATCAGATGAAATCAAAGCCTTTTGAGAAGCATTAGATAAATGAAGTATGTGTGTGTTAAGCAGTGACTTCAGTGACTGAGCTATTAGCATGCTTAAAGGGATGGGTCAACACAGCCTTTGCCTAAAGTCACAAATAATGTCTCTCTGTGTCTAGGTTAAACAAAGAAGAAACATGTCTATCAGTGATCTTTAGAGGAGCTGCCCTTGTATTTCTGAACTTTAGACAGATTCAGGCTAGCAGTTTCCCCGTTGCCAGTCTTTGTGCTAAGCTAAGCTAACCACGTCTAATTCCTGCAGTGTAGGCTACTTACAAAGACCAAATAGTCAGAGAGAAATCGATTACTGAAGAAAGTATCTGTTTACATCTGACGCCAAATGAAGCTAATTTGGGAGAACTGCTGCACTTGATCTGAACACACACACACACACACACCCACACCCACACCCACACACACACACACACACACACACATACCACACACACACACACACACACACACACACCAGTATTTATAGTGCAGAGTGCAAAAGAGTGTGTTACCCCATATATCTTATCCCTCTACATCCTCACAGACAGGACATGTTAAAAACAGAGCGACAGGAAAGAGACAGAGGAGAGGAAACCTGGCAGAGGGAGGAAGGAACGACGACACAACAGCGGGCAAGGTCAAAAGGTCACAAACACACAAGCTCCATCCTGAGAAGAGTCATCTAATTTCCTGCAGCCAACCTGCAACATCCTTTTCTTGCTTGGAGACGAGAGTGAAGAACACCAGCCCAATGTTTAATACACACATACCAACACTGTTGAAAAAGGGTCAATAAATTATAAAGAGATATTATTACAACATAACCATAAGGGTAAATACCAACAAATATAATTGTGAAACAAATTCCATATACATAATTATATGATTCGTTTTTTATCAGACAAATACAGTATGTTTTGAAGTAGGTTATCCATCCTTTTAATTTCTGAAGCCACCTGAGGTCAGGTCCGGGCGTCTGATACACATTTCCCAAACATCCTACACGAAGCTGTTATTTAGTATAGCCCCGAAAAAAGTATTTACTATACAATAAACTCTTGTTGAAATCAAATAAATCTAATTATAATGTCATTTGCTAAGGCAATTTAATTAATTAATTAATTAAATAATAAATATCTCATACCATTAGATATTATTCTTTGACCAAACTCTCTAAGTGGCTCCAACACAGTTTATATACAAAATTACCCTTTTTGGGTAACTGCAGTTTGGCTTTTGTGGAAACCAAACAGCAGCAAACTAATGTAAATTAATGTGGAGGCAGCTAAGCAAAAGAAAGTGAGTCTGCATTACAATCTATTTGCTTAATTTATCTTTCCAATAATGGGATTTTATTTATGTTAAAGTATATATTTAGTGCATTTATCTTTTCACCAATACCATCTTCCTTGTGGCTGTTGTAAATCCCAATGTTCCTCAGAGGCGGACAGCTTTCTTAACAAAATTGCATGACTTAAGTATTTCCAGAGAAACACTGTTAACATGTCTCTGTATATTATTGCACAATCCAAAAGCTTTAGAACATCTGGTCTTTATCTGAACTGGATATGTCCCAAAGCTCAGATAAAACCTGCTGGAATGGAATAAACATGACCTGAAATCAACTGTGATTGTGAAACAAGGACTCCCACTGTCAGTACTCTGTGCAGCATTGGCAATGTATTACAATATTACATGATTGAATATACTCCTCCCTTTTTCCCTGACGGTCTGTATATCTCTCTAAGAGGCTCTGAAAAGCGCTAAATCCAGTGAGAAAGTTAGCAACACTGAGTGTGTGTTTGGCAGTGACATATACTGTATATTGTCAATAAAATAGTGAGCTGTTTGTATATTGGAAAGACACAGAATCTTCTTATCTCAACCATTGGCTGAAAATCGTCCCATTCTGGTCACCTGTCAATCATCGATTCACCTCTAGCTATAAAGTGGTGCAGGGATGAGTTTAGAAACACGGAAATGTGTTAAGATTTTACTTCTTCTTGTTCTGTCGTCTCAATCAACGTTTTCTTGAACGTGTGTTTGGTTAGAATCGTAAAATAAAGTCTGTGGTGTACACAAGCTAAAGAGATTTTTACATTTTCTTTCAACGATATAAAATACGTCAGTAAATACCCCATTGGTTTCTATGTGTCATAAAAATGGCGGTAGCTAACAAGTGTGTCAATGAGAGTACTAAATGTCATCACGCCCAACATTAGCCGCATTTAGCTTAGCAGTGGTGATGCGCAGCTTCGCAAAAGTGATGTAGTTAGCACAAGGCCTAACGTTAACTTTTTACGTCTAGCGGTTGCATTTACGCTTCACCTATTATAAAAGTAGTGATAATATGTGATTATCCTGCTGAACTAAACGTGTAAGTATCATTAACAGGTGGGGGCTACAGATATTATTTTCCGCAGTATTCTGAGGGAGCCCTTGTAATGCTAACTTCCGGATCGGACAACAAAAAAACATCATCAGTGCACCACAAATATATCAAACTAGCAAGCAGGATTTCATTGCATTCACTGCAGAGAGCAGCAGAGACAGCTCACCAGTTGGCAGCTGGTCATACTGGACACCAGCTGGGCTCCCTGGCAGCACAGGATGAATCCAGCCAGGTTAAGGAGCACACACACCACAGACAGCAGGACAAACACATTGACCTGGAGATGGAGGGATGGGGACAGGGGGTGGATGAAAAAGGAAGGGAGAATGGATTATTGTGGTGCTGTGGACATATTCTGTAAAACAAGACAGAATAAACATGATGTGAACACATGTTGGGAGATAAACAGTTGCTGTAATGGACCATGTACAAACAGGGAGGTGACATGACATTATCTTACTAAACAGTCCAATTCAAATCATCAATAGGATAACACTTTATTGTCAGATCAAGTCTGACGTTTTTCTTGCACCACAGCAGCTCCATTTGCAACATCAAACAAGGACAAATATTAAGACACGATACTCCTATCCTTATGCTCTTTCACAAGAAAGAGCAATGTTCAAATGTATAGTAAATATATTTTAGTAATGGTAGGAGGTAGGGATGGGTACTGATACAGAAACCCGGTATTAAACGGGTCCCCGGGGCTACATTTTTAAAGACTGTGGTATCGATATATTCCGACTTTATCGGTTTTGTTATCAGTACTGGAGAAAAAATGAAAATATATGTCATATTTATTATTGCTACACAAACGTTATACTGCACATTTTATTTCACCATCTCTGTTTGTAATTTGTAATAAGATTACAGAATGTGTCTATGATGCACTTGCACTCATTCAGATCCCTACGCTACTGCTCTTTGCCATACAATTAGACAGAGATCTGAAAGAGACAATGGTAGAGAGAATAAAACGTTATAAATTGTAGTTAACCTTCACAAGGATCAATGTGGATGATGCTTGTTATCAGAACTGCGATAAGTCGTTTGCTTGCAAGGGTGGAAAAATCTTTTGAACATCTGACAAAGGTGCACCACATTCAGACAGAGAAATGCACAGTTTTCGACTGTCTATCTTGTAGCTCATTTCCCCGTCTAGAATTACGTGAGAAAAGTAAAGTACCGGATCGATAAGCAGTATCGGTAAGAAGAGGAGCACCGTTAAAATCCTAACGATACCCATCCCAGTAGGAGGTAAAGAATACGTCCACATTAATCCAGTTACATTTTTAAAGGCCTGTAGTCCTTTCTGTAGCACCCTACAACCAGACTACAACATTTGTTAAAAAAGAAAAAGAAAAAAGAAATCACACCATAACCATTTCATATATTTTTTTATGAGAAATGCAAAAACATCCATCCCTCTTATATCATAAATGATATCCCAAATGAGATGAGAAAACTCTAAAACGGTATTAGGACAACTGTAGGTTGAACAAATGTTATTTAGCTGTTGTTGTTGTTGTTGTAGTGTGTTGTTTGCGGCCCGGATTTCCTTCACTCTAATGACTTTTTGATTTTGGGAGTATAACTTTGCGAGTTGACCTCCAGTGTTCAAACGCACGAGAACAGGAGGACGTCTCTATCAGTTTAGATTCAACAGACCCTTCTGCATGACGAAAGCATCGAGGTATTTCCACGTGACTGCGTCATGGATGAACAAAGAGAACGTCGCCGCCCCATAAACACAACTCTCAAGTAATATCAAGTCCAAAAAAAACAATATGAGGCGCCCAATTTGATCAACTTCATGTTTATGAGACCACAAATAATTAGCTAACTACCCCTCCCCACAGTCCCTCTCCCTCACTTCCTGTCGCTGAGAATGTCTATTTTCTGCCACTTCATATTGGAATATAACATTAAAGTAATGAACGACACTATCAGAAGCAGCTTTAATGGCCAAGTAAATGTTCACCCACATGAAATAAGGGCAGGCCATACAAATAATGGTATTTTATGTAGCTACGTCGATGCAGGAGTACGCAGTGGGTTGGGTACTGAAAAACCATAGAGGCCACAACGTTCCTGTTGACATCACCACTATCACAACTGCATTAAATAGAACCGTCTGCTGTTGTCTGTGAAAAATTATCTGAAGACAGTTACTAGATATTTCAGAACTTTTAAAGATGGACTTGTTGAAGAACACTCCCATTACATCATGGTGCTGCTCCGCTGTCTCACATCTTACTTTGTTTTAAGCATCATACACAAACATCAATAACTGTTGGTGAGCTCTCCCAGTCTCTAAACATGTATTTACATCCACGATTTCATGGAAATTCTAGAAGACACACAACTCATTTCATAAGAATACCTAAGAACTTGAAAAATGTTCAAAAAGCAAAATGGAAATTCCTTTTACAACACACTGACTGAGTCAGCCACTCTAGTGTTAAACCTGTTGCTACCATGGCAACCGCCAGCATCACTAAACTGACCATAACAGAAACCTTGAGGAGAAAGAGGTGATCGAGGTGGAGGCATCTTTTTGCCACAGAATGCTGTTCCATATTCTTCCATATCTGTCTTTTCTTAATCTACATCTGCCCCCCCCCCCCTGCCTCCTGAAGGAGCACCGATGAGGGGAGGGAGCCTGGAAACCTGCTGACCATGGCCCTGCATGGAACATGGTTGGACATCCCTAAGTGACTGGACTTAAACAGCAACACAAACATTGTAACCAATGCAATCACTTCTTTGTATAAAGAACAAAGAGCAAATATCTTACCAGCAGCAGCATGGGTCTCCTCCATGTTGTGAGGCCTACGATGCCGGACAGAATGACCTGGAAACACACGGTGGAAAATGTGTTAAAAAGGGAAAATTGATCACCAATATATTTATTTATCCTTAAAGAGTACCCTAAGACTATCATGTTCAATGTGTTGGAGCGTTAGCCAATAGAAGGACAGGTGTTAGATAGTGATTTCACTATGTTGCGGAATTAAACAAAGGAGTCCAATGGAGGCGTTTCATAAAGAGAGGGAGGGGTGTGGGGGGGGGAACCCCTCTGGAGGGAATACAGGGCTTTGCAGTCCATTTAAAGCTATACCACACTACAGGAAAGTTAAAATTCCAAAAGCATAAAAGGACCCTTTCAATTCTTAAAGGTTGCTACTGAGTTTCTTACACAACCACAACATCTTTGTTTTTGTTAAATGAATGGTTTACTAAATGATGGACTACCCACTGAATTGATAACATCTAACATAATGTGATGAGTGTGCACAATACTGTATAGCCTGTCAAATGAGTGGAGGATCTCCTGGCAAGGTGTTTCAACTTAACTTATAGTATATAGAATAGTCCAAATGGATGGAACTTCCCTGAAGCAATTCAGAGTGCCTGTTATTTCTATAATGATTTGGAGATTCTACTTATGATTAAATGCACCTTAATTGCTTGCTTTAATAATTAAATAATAATAAATAATTAAACAGGCATATGGGAATAATGTTATAACATTATACATAACTAATTATTATTACTACTGGCAAATGTAATCTGACCTCCGCCCTTTGTTGCATTTCCCCTGTCCAGTCCCTTTTCAAATGTTCTATCCAATAAAAAAGGTAAGATGTAAAAATGAAATTAAAAAAACAAGGTTTATTATGTAGCACAGTATGTCACAGCATATCTGATATGATTTGTTTGAGTGTGTGTTTGTTTGACAGATATGTGCACTACATCCTGGAATATGGGTTATTGGCCCTTAAAAGTGCTGCTCGGTACCATAAATTGGGAAGTTGTGCCATTTATATATATCCTTTATTTAACCAGGTAAAAGACTCATTGAGATTAAAATCTCTTTTCCAAGAGCGACCTGGCCAAGAAGGGCAGCATGAACGAAGTTACAACAGATAAAACACAGACAAGACAGGCAGACAAATACAGCTGTAAAACACAAATAAAATGGCACATTAGCCAGTCAATATGCCAAATAAAACAAACTATTCAAAATCATTAAAAACTGGCAAAATTTAAAACGATTTTAGGATATACGAGCACTCACATCTACCAATGGTGTCGTGTTCTCTGTCCTTTAAGATGGACCTGAATTCCCCCATAGTGATTCAATCTGAGAGTCTCAGCTCCTTCTGTACATTGTTCCAAGCTGTGGGGGCAGCATATTTAAAAGCTGTTTTACCCAGTTTTGTTCTCACTGTAGGAACCAGCATCTGAATCAAATCTTGGGAGCGCAGGCCATATAGACTTTCTCTTTGACACATATATGTGCAAATGTAGGAGGGAACCAACCCAAGCAGAGATTTATAAATAAAACCCAACCAATGGGAAAGTCTGCGAGCAGACAAAGATGGCCAATTAGCAGCAGCATATAAAGTGCAATGGTGAACATTTAAACAAGTCAAGCCATAAGTCCGGGCAAAGCCAGTTGTATTTCAGAAGCAACAAAGTCTCAAAATGCTGACACCTACACTGAAAAAACTGAACCGTTGACTTCAGTTTTCACATAACTGTATTAGGTAAGTTAAAAGCAATTGTATTAGGTTGAATCTAATATTTTGTATTTTTAACTTAATATTATTGCTTTCAACTAACATAATACAGTTATGTGACATCTGTTGACATAATACATTTAATTAAAGTCAGCGTTTCAGTTTTTTCAGTGTGTGCTCATGGTCAGATCCTTTCAGCTGAAATCGATTCTGTTAACACTTTATTGAATAGCACAACTTTGTTTTACTTCTATATGTGTTTATTTCTTACCAGAATTGTGGCATTTCCACAACACTACTATAGCTTAACTTTAATAATACATCATGATTTAGTAGTTGATCTATATCCTATCCTATGTATAACTGTTACTGAAGCTGTAAAATAAATGTAGTGGGGTAAAAGTATATAGTAGCAAAACATTGAAATACACTATTATGTTTAAATACAGAAGTTGAATAAATAATGTGACATACTTTCCACCAATGGTTTTAACTACTAACAAAGTATTATAAATGTATCATAAAATAAAGTGATACCAACAATATTATTGGCCTACAATTAGTTTTATCCAAAGAAAATACTTAACTTAATTAACTTCTAATAAGCATGTTACTAGCAATTAATACAAAAATCAAGTCTGTAGCCTACTACCTAATCATTATATCCTATTAAACTCTTTTCTGATATCCTTTAGAAGTACACAGAAAATGATGCAGTGACATTCCACATGTAACTTTCTAAGTGATCATGCTGGACCACAACTTAACTGCAGCGTTAAGGAGGTATTTATTCATTCATAATAAGCAGAGGTTGAAGATCCAGAGGCTTTACTTGAGTAAAAGTACCAATACATTATTGTCAAAATATTTCATTAAAACCAAAATTCCTGCATTCAAAATCTTACTTAAGTAAAAGTACTATCAGCAAAATGTACTTAAGTTTAACAAGAAAAAGTAATCATTGTGCAGAAAAATTGCCTTTGTGTGTGTTTTATGATTATATATTACATTTCTAGATGATATTTTTGCATCAAGTAGAAATGTAATGTTGTTGACAAACAAAGTTCTGATTTACTTGAAAAAAATTCAATTCAGTACTCTTAAAGAGTCCACTAGTTTTAGTGATGCATTTTGTTTAAAGTAGCTAAAGCTGTTAAATAAATGTAGTGGAGTAAAATTACATTATTTCCCTTTGAAATGCATCGGAGTAGAAGTACAAAGTTGTATAAAACGGAAATACTGAAGTAAAGTACAAGTACCTCAACATTTTACTTAAAGGTCCCATGTCATGGCCATTTCTACTGATCATAATTCCATTGTTGAGGTCTAATAAAATACATTTATATTGTGCAATTTTCCAAACTCACATTGGTTTCTCATACAGCATCTCTGTATAGTATGTGTATTCACTCTCTGTCCTAAACGGCTTGTTGGAGCTCCTGCCCCCCCCCTCCCTATGAGCCCACTGTGCTCTGATAGGTCAGCTCGCCCACTATGTTCTGATGAGGCCACCACCGTTACAGCTGAACATCAGTGATTATGTGTTACAATGGCGTTAGCAACACCAGTAATTACAAACAGGTGAGAATGCTGCGTGGGGTCTTGGAGCCGTGTTGGCGGGACGTTGCGGGGCTCGCTGCTGCGAGGAGCGGACAGTGTGAGCTGGGTTAATTTCCTGCTTGCTGCGCGGGGTCTGCGAGACAGCGAGACATCGCGAATGGACGCGGGAAGGGGGGGGGGGGTGCTGAGGGGGCTGCAGCACCCCCATCTGCGAGGCTCCACTAGCACCCGCACAAACGCGGCGCACCTACAGTGTGACCCCTTGATTCCACCGGGTCCGTCTGCGCCGCGGTTTTTGTCCGACCTCCTCCAGTTTTTGTCCGACCTCCCCCCAGCGTCATAACCCACCGGGCTCACAGTTTTGCCGCTGAGAGAGTGTGTGTGTGTGAGGAGCTCCACGGATTGGTCCATTTGGGTATTGTCACGTCACTGTACCCAGGAAGAAAAAGAGAAATCTCCAACGAGGCATTCTGGGGCAGCATAGACAGGTCTTTTCTGTGTTAGAGTTTTACTCGCAACAGGGTGTGCTTTGAGGGTTTGTGACTTTGCAGACCGTTTACATGCATAAAAACCTTCATAACACACAAGGGGACGGGTAATAACCGGAAAAGCATGACATGGGACCTTTAAGTAGCTACAGCAAAATAGTAAATGTACTTAGTTACTGGTAATAAGACCTATATTTTCTTTTGCCACCCTACACACAGTGAAATAATAGCCCCTCTCCAGTGGCTCTGACAGGGACACATGTGGAGGCGTCTGACAGATCCATCCTGCTGAGTGACACTTCCTTTTTGAAATATTAAAGTGTTCTTACACAGTACCGGATGTACTATACATAGGCTATGCCAGGGGTGTTTGGTGACCTGCTATAAAGTTACAGGCACAATTGTCATGAAGTGCCATGCACACTAAAACTTACCGAGGAGCCTGCCCAGAAAGGACATGAGTTCCGGATGGGGGGTGAGTTGCTGAGGGACAGAGCTCCGAAGCACAGCGCCACCATGGAGCCGCCGAGCAGCAGCTGCAGCAAGCCCAGCGAGAGCAGCGGCCGCCCGGGCAGCAGCAGCCGAGAGCCCCCGCCGGCAGTCCGGGAAGAGGCGGACAAGCCACGGGGTCGGTTTCGGTAAGGCGGCTCAGAGAGCTGCGAAGCCCCGATAACCGGACAGCAAGACCCTGGCAACACCACCGGGAGCGACATGAGAAGCGTCGAGTGAATCGCAGAAGGTCTCGGAGCTCTAGTCCTCCACAGAAGCGATGTTTCTCGGGCTAAAGGGTGGATACTCGCTGAGCTCAGTGGAGCTGCCCGCCGCGCCTGCCATGATGGTGTCCAGTTTTAAATAACATGCGCATGGAGCCGCAGCTTGGATTGACTTTCACATATTTGGGCAGCGGGTTGAGAAAAGTGAGGACGGGGGAGGGGCATAGCAGCCATGTGTAACATGTAAACAGGCAGGGTGTCTTCTTTAAACCTTCAGATTATACCACCTCGAAATAAAAACGACACTTGAAGCTTTACATTGCACCACAGACTATGTTTTCAATACAGTACATTGTTCACCAAGCAAGGAGGGGTTCTGTATCAGGGCCGTGCGCAAACTTGGGCAGAGCACGGGCTTGAATAGAAAAAGGGCACCCCCCAACCTCCCACCACACCCTAAACTCTACACATTCCTCTCATTTTATTTGACATATCAGCATCAGAAAAATGTTATTAGTCCCACAGCGGGGACATTTACAGTGTTACAGCAAAGTGATATAGCAGATAAAAAGTTAAACAATACAGTACTCACCCATAGCTAAAAATGAGTAAGAGCATTTAAATAGATAAGTGATCATATTAAGGTTTGACATATTATAAAAACTTTTTTTTACACATAAAAATTATATAGATTATTGCACAGTAGAATTCCCCAAAACAGTGTATATATTGCACATTACAGGTTTATTTGACAACATTTCAACAGTGTTTTGTGTGAGGGTCGACCAGGGGCTGTGGTGTTGTCTGACTGCTGCAGAAAGGATATACGTTTTATACTTATCACCATTGTTGAGACTTCTGATTTATATTGCTACGACTGCTTCCACTGAAAAAAATCCATGCAAAGGCGCCATGTCATGACGTCACAGTTTATATCGCTGCTTTTCTCAGCAATGCCAGTGTGAATATCACTCACAACAACAATAGTGGACTGAATTGTTGCTGAGCTTCAGTTACTCTTATTCCTATGAAGCCATATTCAATTTAAGAACAACTTTTTTATTGTTCTTCAGATTAACGTGGTTAATAATCTGCCACATAGTGTTCAGCAACTGGAAAGCTGCTGGAAAGTTGTGATTAACGTTCTGACTGTTGCACAAGTAACGTCCCCTGATACATATTTCCTCAGATATTATAATTGTTCAGTTTTAATTGGCAATGTTTGACAACATAACACTGTAAATAAAGTTGATCTTGTATTACATGGACAATGTTAGCCTAGCCACCAAAGCAAGTCTGTCTAATCAATAACGAGATTAAGAGGCAACAAATTAACTTGCATTAAAAATGCATTACACATTATATACACTCTATATAAAGCTTTTGTCACGGAACACTACCGGCATATTTTACAGACGTATTTTTGACTATGATCTTTCTTCTGACGTTCTGATATAAAAACTTGAGAGCCTATGTATCGATTACACCTTATTGCTGGTGTGAAAAAATGGCAATGATAGAAAATGGGGTACCACTTTATTTGAAAGGGCACAAACATGATGAAGTAATGACAAAATAATGCTTAGTTAATCATGATTACAACACTTGGAATTGCTGTGACTGGTCAGCTTTTTGGCCTGTCACTTTAATTGCAGATCTATAAGAAGAAGACATGAACATCATTAATAACTCAGAAGTCATGATGATTGAGATACCTTAGTTGATGCATTAATTAAGGTATTGTTCCTGCATTAAGTCATGCATGAGATACTATTAATCCTTATACATTACTGATAGTTCATGAAGTACTACATGAATGAATTCATGCTTTTTCATGCTGTTATGACCTGGCTCAAAAGGCCACAACAAAGAGGAGACACACCATATCAACGGTTTAACAAAAGATGTTTATTAAAGCAAGTGGTTCAAATTAGCCAAATTAATCAAGTGCAAAAAGTAAAGCATGAGGTGTGAACGTCAGTGGTATCAGTAATGTAACTGCAGGGTGAGGGTTGCATGAACATGTATGTGTGAGGGTGTTGAGGTGCACAAAGTAAAACAACTGAAACACCAATAACATACTCAACCGAACCGGGTGCCTGTATGAGAAAACAGAGGGGAAAACAGAGAGGAGCAGAGAGGCTTTAAATAGCTGCAGGGCACCAGACCCAGGTGCCCTGAGTTACTGCAATCAAGGCGGCTGGATGCAGCACACCCACACCCTCTCAAGATGAACCCACAGGGGCATCACACCCCCCCCTTAAGACCCCAAAGGGGTTCCCAAAAAAAACCAACAACAAAAGGTACCATAACATCAATGCAAATAAAAATCCGACAGTCCCCTAGTTAGCGAGAACCAGGAGACTTACTACCCCACCGGGGCACGAGAGAGAGCATCCGCCAACTCGGCTCTCTTCATCTGGCGCCTTAACGTCACACTCATCAGCCAACCCCAACCCTGGACCTAGCTTGGAATGGTGAGACCTGCAGCATTAGAGCTAAAACCTGATCCCCTGGGCTGAATTCACTATACTCTGCTTTATGGTCAGAGTCTCTTCATATTTGCCTGAGCACCAGCTACATTTTTCCTTTCCATTTCCACCGCTACATACAGGCGATGACAAAAACCATGTACATAGTCCACTAAGTTCTTAGGTGGCTCACTCTCAACCAACCCATCCTGGAGAACAGCTAACGGACCACGCACCGTATGCCCAAAGACCAAATCACTAGGGCTGAACCCTGTACATTCCTTTACGACTTCCCTGGACGCCAACATGAGCCCTGGAAGTCCCTCCTGAATAAAGTAACCCTGGGCTATGTCTCTGACCTTCTCTTCCGGCAACAACTCAGTCCACAGAGCAGAAAGCGATGAATCGTCCTTCTGACTCCTCACCCAGTCCCCCTTTGTTACAGACGATTGCTACACTCCGAAACAGGCGGGTCAGCAGACATGTCACCGGTCTGCGCACACGTCACAGCACAAACTGGAAACACACTTGGAAACTGCAAACCGCTCTCATCTGGCTCCCCAGATGCCACCGGCCTGGAAACCACCACAGGCGGTGGCACACTTAGCCCACACAGCACTACCATCGAGATCGTTGCCCAAAATCATATGTACCCCATCAAGTGGCAAGCGGGACGCACCCCGATAGACACAACTCCCCGCACCAGCTCACAATCCAGCACTATTGTATGCCGTGGCACAGGGATCAAGCCCATCTCCATGCCACTCATCAGCACAAAATCCCCCGTCTCTGTCTCTGACGAAAAAGGCAACACTGACAAGTATGTTCCGATTAAGGTGTTGCGTGACACATAGGCTAGATACTCATTTATTGTTGTTGAGTCAGAGTCACTACCGACTACTGATACAACAGCTTCCGTGATGAACGGCTCAAAACCAGAACCCACATCCGGGTCGGCACAGACCGGCTTCTTATCAGGCACCATGCCCGATCCTACACCCAACGGCTTTTTAACCAAAATGGCAGAACAACACATGGCTGGAGCATGTGATGAAAAACGAGGCTTCCCCTCAGGTTCCAGCAACGGACACTGATCCTTCCAATGACCCTCTCCTCGGCAATAATTACATTGGCCCACTCTGGCGCCCTCGGGTCGCCCCGGACCTGCAAATCTACGGGAGGAGCCTGGTGAAAACCTTGCACCACCGCGGGAATAGCCACCATCTTCTCCACGTCTCCAATCACCCCTTGAACACTTCTCTGTAAAACTGCCCTTATGCGTCAACACAAAATCATCCGCTAATTCGGCAGCTCTAAGCGCGGTGGAAGGCTTCTGCTCATTTACATAAGTGGCCACACGCTGAGGGATAACATCTTTAAACTGTTCCAATACAATCAGTTCACAAAGACCGTCAAAACTGGCAACCTTTGCTGCCGCGCACCACCGCTGAAAATGAGAAGTCAAATCACGGATAAACTCCACATTTGTCTGCTTATCCCCCTTGACCCAACTTCTGAACTTTTGACGATACGCTTCAGGAACCAGTTCGTATGATTTTAACACCGCTGATTTTACCCTAGCATAGTCCAAAGCATTTTCGCCACAAATAGCTGAATATGCCTCTTGTGCTCGCCCAGTGAGTACACACTGAAGTAACAGCACTCTGTCCGAATCTGACCAGTTTCTTGCCGCAGCTACGCGTTCAAATAGGGTGAAAAAAATGTCAGGGTCACGCTCATTAAACTTTGGCACCAACCGCAAGTTAGAAATAACATCGCCACTACCTGATGCCGAAACATCAGAAGAAAGCTTGCCCTCTCCAATCAGCCGTAATCTAGCATGTTCCACCTCACATTTCATCTTTTCCACCTCCAGCACCTTCTCCACCTCTAAACGCTTCTCTACCTCCTGCTGCTGACCCCTCAACTCCAACTGCAACTTCTCCTGCTCCAACCTCAACTCCAACTGCAACTGTCCTCCTCCAACCTCAACGTCTCCTGCTCAAACTGCATGGCCAAAAGCTCTTTTTGCTGCTCGAACGTCAAACCAGCTGTCTGAACCACTACCGGCACGACCCCTGCCACACCAAACTCACTCTTCTGCAACACCCCCTGCTCAAACAAAGATGACACGATGACAGCCTAAATCTCATCTTTCCGCTTGCTCCCTACAACAGCAATTTTATAATGCCCTGCTATATCGACCAACTGCGCCTTCTTGCAATCATCTAAGAAAGACACTGAGGGCGCATCCACAAACGCCGACAAAGAAGCCATAATATATTACCTATAACCAATCAGAAAGCAAAATGTAAAACTGCCAACATGCATGGGCAAAAGACAAACCCAACAGAGAATTTCCCCCTAACTGCCTAACAGTGGCGGTTCTAGACCAATTTGACTGGGGGGGCCAGGCTGGGGCCAGTTATTTTCTGAGGGGGGCACAATAAATGCAGGACGAAAAAGACAAAGACAGTATGAAGTAATTGCGCATAAGAAAACAATGCAATACAGTTATTGGTATTTGTTTCATTACACATATTTATTTCAGATACTTATAGTTACAGTTTTTACGCTCTAATGCAGGGGTCTCCAACCTTTTTTAGAATGAGAGCTACTTTCAAAAAATAAAACAAGTCGTGAGCTACTTTTACTCCTCTTTTTTTTGTTTTTTGCAGTGTATATATTTAGCACATTTTAATATTATTATATGCTTACCTTTAACCTTTGTGTGCTGTTTGGGTCTGTGGGACCCGTTTTTAGTGTTTACTCAAAGAAAATGAATGCAATCTAATAATTTAAACCTGCTTTATTTGGGGCTGGACCGCACCTCATTTTTTTTAAATGTTAAAGTTAAATGCATCAATCTGGTGCACTTTGAGCACAACATGAATTTATGGATACAGCTCTCAACACTCAGATGAAAGGGAGCTGTATACTTTTCAATGATCCAAACATCTTTAGAATATGATCACAACCAATAACAAATCATTTAAACTTGTTTATTTTCATTTTCAGGGGGGCCACAGGGGGTCCAAAGTCAGTGTTAGGGGGGCACTGCCCCCCCCCCTAGAACCGCCCCTGCTGCCTAACCAAAATCTTACTAATCTCACCTAGTCTTCATGTGGCTTGCGGCGGGTAATTACGCACTGGAACCCGGCGGAGTTGTGGAGCGACCTGCACGCAGACAACACCACAAAATCACGCGGACGTGCCCCCGAGACAGCTGTCCGAAAACAGCTGACACTAACCACGTCGCCACAACACTATGAAAAAAAACAAACAGACGCAACCCAAGGGGAAACGCCACTTAAGCCTAGCGGGGAAATCCCTTTACAAAAGCGTAACAAACAGCAACATCTTACCTTCTGATTGGCACACAAAACCTGTCGCCATGTCAAACACTAAAGCTTCCTGAAACACAAAATACATGATGTGTCCCCCAAATAGCAGCGCCAAGCCAGCACAGAGCTGGACCACATCAACTGATCAGCTGCTCAATGACACCATGTGCTCTGAGCACTACACAAACTTTTAAACAAACTTTCCACAAATAACCCGTAGGACGAGCCCCCATGTGTTGACCTGGCTCAAAAGGCCACAACAAAGAGGAGACACACCATATCAACGGTTTAACAAAAGATGTTTATTAATGCAAGTGGTTAAAATTAGCCAAATTAATCAAGTGCAAAGCAAGTAAAGCATGAGGTGTGAACGTCAGTAGCATCAGCATGTAACTGCAGGGTGAGGATTGCATGAACATGTATGTGTGAGGGTGTTGAAGTGCACAAAGTAAAACAACTGAAACATCCAATAACATACTCAACCGAACCAGGTGCCTGTATGAGAAAACAGAGGGGAAAACAGAGAGGAGCAGAGAGGCTTTAAATAGCTGCAGGGCACCAGACCCAGGTGCCCTGAGTTTCTGCAATCAAGGCGGCTGGATGCTGCACAGCCACACCCTCTCCAGATGAACCCACAGGGGCATCACACATGCATTAAGTCATGCATGAATTCATGATGATTCATGTACCCTTACCATAAAGTGTTACCGAAAATGGGTGGTCATTAAAAGTATGGTGAAAAATTAATAATATGTAACACATATACCTGGTTAATGTGATGTTTATAAAGAATGTGACAACATACACACACACATACAGTTATATACATGTGTGTGTGTGTTCTAGCCACTTGGCGTAACAACTTTCTACTCTTTGCCATGCTTACCATGAGCCGTTATTGCTTTGGTTAATCTCGCCCCACAGATGAGTGTGGCTCTCGGTTCTCAAAGCTGGAGAACCGAGAGCCACCTTGGCCAAGTTGGGGCTGGAGTTGAACCAATTTTTAAGGCCAAGAGCGAGCCCTGCGTCTGCGGCAACACGAAAAAACTGATTTGCAAGGAGGCACAGGCTCCAAACGGGCCCTGGAAAGTTGGTATCTGAAGGCTTGTCTTCGAACCAAATTTAAAAGCAATAATAGTGCAAGATTTTATTGCAAGACCAATTTGCAAGCAATGCAGATGAAGTAAACTATATACATGTCAAAATGTGAAACCGAGGAACCTGAAGCTGCTGACTCTCTCCACCGTAGTCCCATTGATGGCGATGGGGGCGTGTCCCTCTCTCTGCTGCTCCCTCTAATCCACAATCAGCTCCTTGGTTTTGCCGACGTTGAGATGGAAGTTGTTATCCTGGCACCAAGATGTCAGGGTTTCGACCTCCTCTCTGTACGCCGTCTCGTTGCCGTCGATGATCAGGCCGATGACGGTCGTGTCGTCAGCAAACTTCACGATGGTGTTGGAGCTGGGTCAATATCACTATAAAGTAACTTTGTGTCCCCATCAGAATCACTCAGTTATCATGAAAATGTAGCAGAATAATGAAACTCTGAGGTCTTATTATAAAAGGCCAAACATTTACACACATATCAGTACAATGATAAGTCTCTTGAAATGTGTTTCCTTAATTTTATACCTTATTTTTTCATTGGATGTACGTGATTTTGGCATGTCCCACACACTGCAGTGCTAACTACAGTCTGTGTAATAAGTGGTTAAATGATACTACATTTTAAAAAAATGTATATGGTTTTATTGTCCACAACGAGTTATTTGATCAAACGAGTCATTTTGATCATGTATATTCTATTTTCATAATAAAATTTAACATTTTTCATGTGTCCCTGACATTTGCTGTCCACCCTGTCATTAAGGGGTAACTGCTCCATAAAAAACCCTCTGATGTTTTCAGTGACATTACTACCACCATGTGTCTTTCCTCAATGGAGGCTGAGACATTGGCTAGTTGCAAAGTAAGTTTTTTAACTTATATTTCGAAATTGTAATCATATTATGTGTGTAGTTGGATGTTGTCAAGCTTAACATGTCCACTCTGTCATAGTGAAATGTCAATTAATATAAAAACCTTTCAGAAATTCGAAATATATTTGTTAAACAGTACCAGTCACCTTGCTAACTGAATTATGTTGCTAACTGAAGGTCCACCATGTGCTCATTAAATGCTAATATTAGCCACAGATTTCCACCCTGTCAGTCCACCCTGTCAGCAAGCCTTCCATAAATAATATAAAATGTACATTTTCAGAAAGCTATTGTCCCTTTCTCAACAATATATTTCAGTTAATGGAAAAAGTATTTGGATAATAATGAAATTATGGCAAACTATTTGTACCATTGTCCACCCTGTCAGCAAGCCTTCCCATGACAGGGTGGACATGGTACAAATAGTTTGCCATAATTTCATTATTATCCAAATACTTTTTCCATTAACTGAAATATATTGTTGAGAAAGGGACTATAGCTTTCTGAAAATGTAGATTTTATAATCACTATGTAATTACAATGTATTTATTCTTTGAATTTTGTCCATGACAGGGTGGATACATTTTTGTTTGCATGTACTTGCAGTTCATTTATAAAAAGTGTGGGAGCTTGACCAACATCCATTTCTAACAGCATAACGTATATTTGATACAATGAATATGAAGTTTAATGGAAAATCTCAGATATTTGATTACAAACTGGTACAAAGCACACAGGCATCTTGTTAAAGTTATCTTATCTTAGCTATCTCTTATATTTAGTGGAGGAAAAAATTATGACATCACTTACGCGACTCTGGGATTTGTAGTCTTTCTAGTTGCGTATTTTTCATAGTCTTATATTTCAACAGTTTTACGACAAACTGTGACTTTTTTTACATGGAAATGATTTTTTAAGATTGACAAACATCATATGTGTAATTCATGGCACAATTCAAACGGGATCGAAAGATAAGTTGCTCTCTATGACCCCAGAGGTAGGTTTTTTTTGCTAAACTTCTCTAAAAAGGTCAAATGTCACTTGTTTTGCATCAATCTTGATACAGGGTACTTATTTATGTTATAATTTGGATTCCTAAAGGTTTTAGTCTACTATCCCATCATTCAAGGGTGGTTTTCTAAGTAATGTTTTTTTTTGGACGGACACTATAATTTACATTTCCTTACTATGTTCAATCTGAATTTACTTTAAAATAAAAAAATTCTATATTGATTCTGACTTTTCTACATCCAACTCACAGGTTTATCATTGCTTTGAGAAAAAAGATTATTAATTTAACCATTTTTAGAAGTGAAGATATAGTCATTTGTTCTGGGAATGTCATTTTCGAGCCTGAGACCTGCACTCTAAAAAACGATTCATGGGGTTAGTACAGTGGTTCCCAAAGTGGGGGGCGCGCACCCCCTGGGGGGCGCAGAGGCATGACAGGGGGGGCGCGAGAGACCAGGAGGAAAATGGTTATTAAAAAAAAAAAATTAAAAAAAAATTCATAATTTGAAAAATGATTGATTTGAAAAGAATATGATACAGTACAGTACTATTACGTCTGGGTCTCTGTGTTTCATTAAAGCTCGGCTCTGTGTGTGTGTGGAACGAGCCATTTTGTGTGCGTGCACAAGCGAGAGAGAGAGAGCGCACCGGTACCGGAGATCGTTGTTGTTAGCTTCTGGTGCTAGGGAGCTACGCTAACGGATATAAGGAGTTTTTTCAACAAAAAAGTGGAGGAGAGTCCTCTCCTGTCAGACTGCGAGGCTCAGTGAACTAAAGGACTCTCTCAGTGTTTAGATAGTTAACTTTAGTCTAAGTTATCTCAGTGGGTCTCAAACGTTTTGGTCACCATTAATGTAAACAATTATTTCCGAGGCACACGTTTATATGATCATTATAGTTATAAAAAAATAAGAGAATAAATGAAAAACAGGTTTGAAATACTATATGACAGTAAAAGAAGAATAAAGTTTAAAAGGGTGATTTGTAAAATATCCATAAAGAAAAAGTAAATCGGTTTACAGTTCTGCTTCATATGGGTGTTGAGAGAGGTATCCATAGATCTCTTCATTTTGCTCTCAAAGTGCACCAGATTGATGCTTTTAACTTCAATATTTAAAAATAAATCTTCCCGGGGGAGCTTGCCCCCGGACCCCCCTATTTGAGGTCCACACACCACCTATAAAAATAGCACTTTACCCCTGCTTACACCTATATGCCGTGAGCTGATTATCGAGCCTTCATGGTAACAGTCGCGGGTACACTGTGTATTTGCGTGGGGAGTGTTGCAGTAGAAAGTTCCACTGTAGCCCGGTTCATTAATGGGAAACCCTACATGTTTAAGCACCCTCTATGAAACGTCAAGCTACCCCACAGCACCCCCAAAAGAAATCTCTGGCGCCGCCACTGAGCCTGACTATTTGTGTTGGGGGGGCCCGACTTTTCTTTTTCTCCAAAGAGGGGGCCTGACAGAAAAAGTTTGAGAACCACTGGGTTAGTAGATTCCACTTAAAAAAAAATACTTTTTCAACATAGAAAATTTCGTTTTTTACCTCAACTTATTTTAGTTAGTTTACAACTCATTTTAATAAATCGGTCAAACTGAAAAAGAACAAAAAAAATATTACTTACAAATGTAATGATTTTGAAAAAATATTTCTGCGTTCACTCAACTATAGGGATATATTAAGTTAGAGTAACTCATATCTATTGAGTTTCAACGGTATAGTTTCAAAACTGAACACACGCTTGGACTTGCCCGGACTTTGCTAGACCGCATGTTGAGTCGGAGTAATCTGCATTCATCCTGGAAGCGGAATACTTGATAGCAGTGGAACAACAGGATTTTAACCTAATAATCTACCAAGTTACCTGGTAGGTAGCCATTTTTGTTCAGCTCAATTTATAACAGCTGCTTACTGCACAGTGTAACACAAGCAGGGCCGTATCCAGGATTTCCTAAATACCGAGGTCCAAACATGCAAGCATGATTTTCAAAGATTTTTGAGATTTTTATGATCTAGTTAGGTGCTTTTCAAGTCCTGTGGGGGGTCACAAATTGGATAATATATTGATTTCAAACCATGTCAGTGGGCTGCAGCGTAAATTATTTTGAAAGTGTAATGCATAAGAATCAGTTGATTGTTACATATTAATGATCTGGACATGCAGAAGAGGCTAAAATGATCACACAACATTGTCAACATTCATTTTCCATGTCTCTCTCCTTTCCATAACCTGCACCCTCTCTTCCATCTTCTTTAGTCTCTCTGTCTTCTTCCTGTTCATTACTCTCTGTCCTCTACTCTTTCTCTTTGTTCAATCTCTCCCTCGTTGTTCACTTTTTGCTCCTCCTCACTTGTCGCTCCTGCCAGTGAATTAAAAGCAATTCAGCAATTTAGTTCATTTCACTTGTTTGTTTGCATTTTCTTTTAAATGTAAATCTGTTTTGTTTGATTCTCAAAAGAGAACAAAAATGTAAGCAAATTGTGTTTTATACAATTGTATGTTATTATGACATCATAACTGCAATAGATGTATGTTGTTTTAAAATTATGCCGATTGTCTATATTGTAGATGAAGACTATTGTTATAGATAAATAGATAGATAGATAGGGTTATTAAGCCTTTTTGTGTGACTGTACCTGCAGTTCCTCCCTGACTTCAATCACTTTCTCTCTGCCTGTCCTGTCTCTTCCAAAGCTGAGCTTCGACTGAGGTGGTCTTTTCATTATATCTGAGTCAGTGTAAAAAGAAAACAATACAATGTTATATCTTCAATGTTTTACTCAAATTGAAATGAAAGAAAAGCATTACAACGTTTGTTAAAAGGTAATCCTTCTGACATTGGATGAATGTAATTAACTTTAGCTCTCTAGCTAGTTTATTCATGCAATTTAAACCAAAGTATAGCCTATAGCTGCAATATAAGTTAGTGTGCATGTTGTCGGACGTCCACTGACTAACGTAGAGCGTTCACACAGGATCTGCTGGTCCTATGATGTCCTGTGAGGAACAGAAACACAAGCAGCCCGCTGGACTCAGATCTCTAGATACCTCATCACTCCTCCGCTGATCCGATACAAGTCCCGGATTTTGAAATTCAGTTCCTGACGGACGCCAAAAAAGCCCGAGATTATAGAATTAAACAAATAAATAAAAACAAGGATAATTGTGTGTTATTGTTGAGTAAATAACAGTGTGTTATTTAGAAAAGAATAACAAATTAGAAGGAAAAAAAGATTTAAAAAATACAGATTTCAGTATTCTGAGGCTCTGAGCCCCATTTCTTTTCCTCGCGGACGGCAAAAAAAGTCCGCGAGGAACATTCAAATGTTCTCCTTTTAAGAGGTTGCTATCCGGTGCTTGGTGTGTGTCTTCGTGAAAAGGAGGATCTCTTCAAGGAAAACTTAAGTAAGTAAAGAAGATGCTTAAATCATACTTTAAAGTGGACCTATCATGCTATATTTGAATAATATATTGTAGGGACATACCTATATAAAACATGTCTGTGAAGTTTTTTTTTCAAAATACCAAACAGATCATGCATTTTAGCCATGCCTCATTTCGCTCTATTTGCTCTTTTTTAGCCCTGTTTTTGCAAGGGCTGATTCTGAGAAGTCTTCTTCGCTGCTTTTGTGGCAGACTACAGCGCCACCTACAGGCCTGGCATATGTACTACAGCGTCTCCAGCGCTTTCGAGCGGCAATGGCCGTGGCGGTCTCCTCCTGATAGGTGGAGAGTTGCCCATATAGGCGGAGCTCCCCTTTTCTGACGTCAGAAAAATTCAAATCTGTATCAGTCTGTATCAGATCCGTTGCAGCCCCGTTTTTAGAGATTTGGGTATGGAGGAAAAGAGAGAGGGTTGTGTTTTCTGACACTTGGTGAGTTCCCTGACACACCGGGGACACATATTCATGTATAAAAGATGTACAAAAGTGCATTTTGCATGATAGGTCCCCTTTAACTTGTGTTAACCTGAAACACAATGCAATGTTTTCAAATCTGAGTTCACCAAAAACACTGAAATGTATTTCAGGATGGTGAAGTGGAAGTTAGCAATGAGGTGCTGTAGATTGTCTTGACCAGGGTTGCGGATGCAAGAATAGCGACTGAAGGAACAGAAGTCCTTCAAATCTCGGATGCGACAAGAGCCTGTGCCTGTGGGGCTAATATACAAACTCAACCTAAACTACCTAAAAGAGATGTTAAAAATGTTGGAAGCAGGTTCATGCCTTTAATTTAATGTTTGTATTTACTTTTATTTCATATTTGAGAACATTTGTTATAAAAATGTCATTGTGTAAAGAACATTTTAAAATAAACTGTTAAAAAGTGGAACTTAAATGTTTATATTATTTTTGACTCAAAGAAATTAGTTTCTAATACTCAAACAAATTAAGGTAACAATTTGCATGGACATTTTTGAGTAGTATGGACTTAAATAAATAAATTACAATAGCTTAAATTAAACAAAATGCAACTTAATATCACTCCATCTTCACGATTCAAATTAAGTTGGTTCAACTTAATTTAGTTTTTAAAGGTAAAAGCAAATTATGTTTGTAGCAGACCCGGCGCAAGAACAAATCTAAAGAGAGGGCATATGATTTTCATGGGAGGGCACACAACACCGTCATGTGCTGCGGGCCTGCAGCACAATATATATCAAACAGCAAGGCCAACAGCATTGCGTAAAGACGCACACTTATCGAAAATACATACACAAATAAAGGGCAACATAGAAACCACTTTTGAAACATTGTGTGCGTGGCAGCACAAACACTGGTAAATCACGAGCAAGGCACACTGGTTAAGGATGGCAGCTTCCTCATATGTTGCACTTGGAGAGAAATAGTAGAGACGGAGACGATGAACTGTTTAGCCCTTGGGCATGGTTTATTTTCCTATGCACTGCAGGTGCATCCTTTCGCTCAGCCGAGCTAACTTAGAACAACAACACACATAGATCTGGACATGTGCATCAGGTGAACACACCCTCATTTACATATGACGAAAGCCTGCGTCCTTACGTAGCACATAACACTTCAGTGCCTCACAGTGGTACAATAATAACATGACATCCCTTTGTGAGCTTGAGTACAGAATAGACATAATATATATAGCCTATATATATAACAACAACTGAGGACATATGTACACATTTCCCTTAACACACACATTTGAAATAAAAACATAACAGCAACAGCTTTGCTTGGGCCACCGTTGACCGGAGCAGCAAATATAATACTACAGAGAGGGAGCGATGCGACGCCACATTATGCAGTGCGTGATGTGGCGCAGTAAGCACTGACATATTGACATGCAAACATTCTACTTACTGCTTTATGCTAATAAAGCTGGAGACGCCGTTTGCCTGAAGAATGGAATCGCCTCAGCAAAGTGTCCTTCCACTCATCCCTGCATTTCCTGGTCAAGTCCTTTTCCAACCCGAGTTGAATAAGGTGAGCTTTCCGCTGGTGCAGCATGCTCCGTCGGTGGTCACTGAAAATGTTTTTCAGGGCTGAAAACGAGTTCTCAGTAGCAGTGGAGGCCCCGAAAGTTAAGGCCGACTTAAATGCCCCTATGACACTTGGCATGGTTTCCAGGGTCTTGTGGAAGGTGATGAGGAGTGTTTTAATGGTCCATTTTCCATCATCTGGGGGCGTAGAGCCTTCCATTTGTGCGCGAAGAAACTGTCGGGCCACAACAAACTCGGCTTCTACAAGTTTAGTGCTGGTCAACTCCAACAGGGGCAAGACTTTGTCTGTGTTCAAAAATCACTCTCAGGATCAAGTGAAGCCAGTGATTCCATCAGTGCGCTGTTGCGCTCTCCAAAGCGTCGTGCCATCTCTCCACACACTGCGTCAATGCAGCTGTAAAACAGTCTCCTACTTTCTGTTACTGTTTCGTCCTGGTCAAGCCGTGCTCCAGTAGATTGCTCTACAGCGTAATCTTGTAGAGTTGTGTTTTTTGTTGTGCGTCTCTTCTTACTTTGGGGCGGGTTAGTTGTGTCCTCTGCTGCTCCACACTTATCCCATCGCACCAAACTCGGTTTCTGTGCGCAGGCCCGCAACACACTCCGTGGCTGAGTTCACCAGTTGGACAGCTGTCAGGAGATCCATGTCTTTCGATTGTAGCATTCTATTAGGTGGTTCAAGAGGCATCAAAATCTTGTTAATCAGAAGCGCAATAAATCTGAAGTCCGGCTTTGAGATGACACTCAGCAGTCCCACAGCTTCCACTCTCAGGTCAGCTGGGAAGGAGCGTGCACGTTGAACTTCCGTCAACAGCTGGGAAATGTCCTCATGTGATTTCTGTATCACCTGCACTGTGGCCAAATGACCGGTCCAGCGTTGGTCAAGCAGACGTTTTAGTGTTTCCCCTTGATAATGAACCGCGACTGTGGGTTTTCTGATGAATTTGTACAAGAGGTTACACACATTAAAAAAATCTGTGATGGGCTGTTCTGCGGACATTGCCTGCACTACCACTAAATGGAGCTGATGATTGAAGCAGTGCACGTATGGGATTTCCCTCTTCAATGTATCCTGAAGGAGTTTCTGTACTCCACCATGTTTTCCCGACATCAGGGAGGCCCCGTCATACACTTGGCTCAGTATTTTGTCTGTGCTCAGTCCAGCCTTGGTCAGTTCGGAAATAACCGTTTGGGTTAGAGTGTTGGCATCCCCTCTGTCAGCAGTGGCTATGGTCAAAAGCCGCTCTTTTATCTCACAGTTTGCATTGATAAACCGAAGAACAATGGAAATATTCTCCTGCCCGGTGGGATCCCTGGTTCCGTCGACTTTAATAGAATACACCGCATCCCCTATCTCTTCGACAATATGCTCAGTCACTAAGGTGCTCATTAGTTCTATTATGGCATTTTGCATGTCGTGAGAGGTGTATGTTGCTGTGTGGGGAATGCTTTCCATTATTTTGGCCAACTCTGCATCTTTGTGCAGCGTATACTCAAACAGCGATAGGAAGAGCCCACTGCCTGACTCCGACATGCTGTGGAGTGAATCGTGGTCACCTCTGAGAGGGAGTTGGTTGACAGCTAAAAAAGCTATAATATCAACGACAGCTGACACGTAATAACGGTTCCGTGCCAGCTGATCTGTGTGCACCAAAGTACTAATTTCCTTATTTGTTTCCTCGCGTATCTGTCTCTCTCTCACACACTCTCACATGAAATGTGTTCTTTTGATGCGGCATGTCTTAGCAGTCCTTTATCAGTCTGTAATGCGTGTTTCCAGTCGCAAAAACCTTTGACAGTAAAAGCTGTATCAGATGAAGACGTATTTACTTTAAACTGTCTACAGGGGAAACAAAAGGCTGCGTCTGCTTTTAACGAATATTCAAGCCATGGTCTGTTGTTGTACCATGCAGTGGCAAGAGTGCGCTTCTTTCCTGAAAACAATCTCCCTGGATAACGATCCAGTTTCACCTGGTTGGGTTTATTAACCCCAAGATCATCTGGGGCTGTTGGTCTTTGAGCGGTTGCTGGCCCAATAGTACCTGTTGATGTGCTGCAAGGTAGCGTCTGTAGTGCAGGCACCAGCACCGGCACGGAGGAGGAGGAGGATGCTGGCGGGTGTGGTACAGGGTGTGGCAAAGCAGGTGGTGATGGTAGGGGCACAAGGAGCTGTGCCTCGGAGGACAGCGTTGGTGGCGGCCGCCTTGATGAGTCAAGGATTGGGCTCGCGAACTCAGCCCCGGGTTTTGCCGAGGTCAAGCTTGTGACATTAAGGCGTGCTGCTGCAACGGCAGATGCAGGGTTGCCAGCAGCACCATCGTCTGCAGTTCTTTCATCGCTATTTCGTTTTAATAAATCCTTTGACCTTTTAAGCCAATTTCTGATAGGGTTAGGGTTAGGGTTAGGGGTTAGGGTTAGGGTTAGGGTTAGGGTTTCCATTTTGTAATTCAAACAGAAATGGAATCTACAGAATGCACAATAAACAAATCCAGAATAGGCGGCAGAGTGTGACGCTGTGATTGGTCTAAATGTGGACAAATCACAAATCACAACAGACACATGAATTTATTTGACGTAGCCTGCGATTTTTTTTTTTAGTTACTATCTGACATCACATACATCGTAGCATTAAAGTTCACAGTTTATTTATAATAAAAAAAATAAAAAAATATATTTTTTTAATTTGTATAAATAATAAAAAACGTGTTTATTGGGGGAGGGCAGGAATGTCAAATGGGAGGGCCTGGCCCTCCCTCGGCGCCTGGCATGGTTTGTAGTACTGAACTAATTGAGTTAATCAGATTATAAATGGGTACTCGGATTAATTTAATAATCGATTAAATTGGAAATACTTAAAAAGATCAACGCAAATTGTTACCTCAATTTATTTAAGTAGAGCCGGCGTATTTTTGTGAAAAACAGGCGCCGGGCTTAACAGGTTGCCAAGAAATGCACAGATGAATGTAATGGTGTTTGGCGATTAGACCCCGTTGAGCGGGAATATCATCTGGGAGGGGAATACCAAGCCGATATATTGAACATGATATGGCGTTTCATCACGGCAGCATTTAGCTGAGAATCGGGATAGAATTGAACTAATGATGTGGATACAATAAAAACAACTCAAACCATGATACAGCCAGAATGAATGAATTTCCTGGGTGTGTCTGTCCTGTAAGGTCATGAAGGAGTACTTGTGAATCCGAGTCAATTTCCCAGGGCTTCCGTTTCTGCCAATCACATAACCTCTTACATCTCTGAGGCTTGTCCTTGCCTTTTGATGTATCAGTGATGCCTCGTATGAACATTGGTTCATCAATTTCTGTTGGTCCCTTACGTGACTTCGATCTCACAAGGACATCAGCATCAGGCAGCCTTTGAGGAGTAGACAGCAACTGCTCTCTCTCTTGTGCCAGACCCCATTTGCCTGAATGGGCTTCATTCTTCAAGCTCCTTGTGGTCGAAGCTCCCTTAATTGCAGTGTGGATCCTCAGGAGCAGTGTGTCCTTCCAAGGGTGACGCCTTCCTGCAGTGTCTCCAGTGGTTTCCAAGTTGCCCTCTCAGACATCTTAGCAGCCGAGTTGGTCAACAGCAAATCCTGGAACAGCCCAGCCCCCCTTGGCTTTCTCCAATTCAGTCTCTTTCAGTCCTTCATCACCACCCATTCTCTACTTGGATCGTATGCAGAGGTTCCATCAGGCAAAACTGCTTCTACCTGTCAGTGCTTGGATCTTAACAAGCATAAAAAACGAATGCAGAAATCCAACATACTGTCATAAAATGTCTCACAGTAACACCTTGGCCACTGCTACTGCATCTCCTTTACCTGTTAAATTCATTAATATTTAGAAACATGTCAACAATCATCAAACAGTATCTTATCCCCACACATAGAGCACGTTCATTTCAAATCCATCATTCAATGGTCAGTTTGAACCTGTGAATTGATAGTTATATGAGCAGCCATGTTGACATTATTGACTACTCCCCCCTTTTACACATCAACATATGTGTAAAAACACCCAGTGCAGGAAAAAAATCATTATTATTTCCACAATAAACACTTCAGTGAGAAGGCGTGTTTCTCTCCTTCAACCAGTCCTAAAAGAAAACAGAATCTTGAGATTTAGTTTGAGCCCCACTTTCATGAATATCCACCTCCTGTGGAAGCAAAATGGGGTATGTGAGGTTTTCCAGCTTGTGGAATTTAGGAACCCTCTCGTTGCCCACAAAGCCCCAAAATCATGTGTTAGTCCAAAACATGCTTGATTAGTCATTGTTCTAAAATCATGCAGTTGCACTGATCAGATGCAGACATACACTCACACTCACACTCACACTGTCTGGTTGTAAAGTCAAGTTTGGTCACGTACTCCCCAGAGTCAGTCATCGACTTGCTTTTCTCAAGTAACACTGTCAGTCCGGGACAAAGGTCATTTGGTCTCTGTCCTTTGGTCATGTGTCATGCTCTGCAGAGACTTTGATATTTCAGCATAGGCAGGTATCCTTTGTCTACAAATATGCAAATATGCCATCATTTATTTCTTCACAATTACGACTATAATTTTCAAGAAAGCTCTAACTTTTCATTTGGACAGCTGTTTCCCACATTTCCTTATTACATTACATTACATGTTGCTTGTTAGACGCTTTTATCCAAAGCGACTTACATACTCAATACTATGGACAATCCCCACAGGAGCAATTTGGGGTGAAGTGTCTCAGGGACACAACGACATGCTGACTGCAGTGGGGATTGAACCTGTGACCCCCTGATCCCAACACCAAGGCTCTATCCACTGCGCCACACGCCTCCCTGTGGTAGTATACTACTACTGCAGTTTATTAACACCTAATCTATATTAAAATATCTAATAGATCTATTTCAGAACCTTGTGCACATAACTATTATCTTGAGTCAAAACATTAGGATCTGTGTAGCTCTGCAATGTATTTCACAATTCATTACATTTATTTATTTTCAATTCTGGTCTACTTAAAGAAACATTTAATCCCTTTAACCCGGGAGTAATGTGTGGAACTATGGGAAGTTTGAACATGTCACAATGACTCCTTCCTTCAATGAGGATTTAAAAAACAGGAGTAATTCCATCAATGGTTTCCTCTTCGTGTGGCTAATTATACTTTACATGGTCTGTAGTCGAATGAAGGAGATTATCACTATGGCAGGTATGTTTTAATAAATACCATATTTGAAATCAGCCCACAATTTGGGCATAAAATCTTTTACTTTCAGGTCATCACTAATTAAGTGGATGTCCACTGGAAGGTGGTGGCGCTTCTCTTTTTTTTTTAAAACTCATAAACTGGTGCTTTGCATGCTTCCCTAGGAGGGCGCAGATAAGGTTTTTGAAAACAACTGAAGGGTGGGTAAAGTGACCCCTTCTCCCTATCCGAAAAATATGCAATGAGTGATCCAAGGCCCCACATGTTTGCTCCCAGTTATATTGCTTTAAAAACTCTGCATTTCGACAGACAACAGTTATTTCCCCAGAAAATGTTCTCCTTATCTCAAACCACTGCTAATCCGAATATGCATCTACACGTGGTTTGTTTGTTTGTTTGTTTATTTAAAGGACCGTGCACATTGATCAACATTGCTGTAAACGTGCCAGCATTAGCCAGCAGGCTAATTTTCAACTGTTGCAAGATGTTAAATAACCACAACAAGACTAGAGAAATAAAAACATAATTATATTAAACCACTGCTAATCCGAATATGCATCTACACGTGGTGAAACTAATACTTTATATTGTAATACTATATTTTGCACAGTACTAACTTTCCCTTAATTTATATAGTTATATACATGTATATGGTAGAGTGGGTATAAACTCTCCCTTTAAACTGTAGATCAATACTTTTACAAATTAAAACACTTCCAAATTCACACATGAATAAAAGCGCTAAAAGAATAATTGGTCGACATGATGAATGACTCCAAAACAACCAATTGAAGAAAAAGTGTAGTGAATATTTCCTTCCTGTTTCCCCCTTTATTCTACAGTGCCTACAGTGTGTTTTAAGTTTATTTTCTCATTGTACTTTAATAATATCCTCTTTTCTGCTATTTGTAATTTACCAATTGCTTAATTCTCGCGGAATAAAACATTTTTTTATATTTAACAAGCCAATTCAAGTTCTTTAATGTGGTCCCTTTTTGTGTACATTAGTGAGTAAGTGTGTTTATGTGCAAACGTACTCATTTTCCAGTTCCCTTCCTTGTCTCCTCTGGTTATCTCAAGCCCCTGCACTCCCGACCTCCACTCATTCTGTGACCTTGCAGGCTTGAAAACAGTCCCACCTTCTTCTTGATCATATTGCTACATTCTGTTCCATACAATCTTTAATTCGATGTTCCAATGAACCACAGCGGAAACATCCTCTTTGTCTTTTGGACCCTCTGCCTCTTCCTCTACTTGATGTTCTTCTGCCCCTTTGGCTCTGCTGTTCAAAGGTTTGGAGCTGTGCCGTCTGCAAATGCTTTCCAGTCTTATCTTTTCTTTTCGTTAGTTCTTCAGTAGCATTGTTCATTACTTTTCCAGCATGGCGGTCATAGGTGAGGACAGGTTTCAAATGTCCTTCCCCAATCTCAACTGGGTTATGCAGGTTGTTTATAGCTTCTCTCAAATCCCTGAAAGTGGCCCTCCAGGGGTTAAAACTTGTGGTTCCAGAGGGGCTTCACACCCTTTTCCTAAGGGACTGTTGCAGAGTAGATCTCTGTCAGCATGTTGTTCTGCATACAGCCTTGTTGTTGATTCAGCTTTTTGTCCATCAGGAGAATGAAGAGTTCTGCGGAGGCCTTGTGTGTCATCCAGATCAGGAGGGTCGGGGGCTCTGTACTTGAGAACCAGAGGGAAAGTCCAGGTCGCGGTCCAGTTTATCTAGAAGGACTCTAGCACACTGAGGTTTAATTAATCCACCCCCCTGTTCTAGTTTCTTTTTCTGATTTTCCCTGATCATAGCCTCTGTATTCCATTTTACAAATGCCTTTAGTCTCTCTGCAGGCGGCACCGCAATCCTACAGCAGACAAACCCGGGCGAGTCCCCCAAATGTCGTAGCAACTTAAAATCAGCTGCGGTCTAGAGTAAAAGATGAGTTCGGCAAATATGCAAAGAAGCACAATATCGATATAAAATATTTTGAGATCTTCGTTTTAATGCTTGCAAGCATGACGTCTCCACTAAAGAGAGCGCCCCGTCCTGTTCTGTCACAGCCACTCTGACAGGGAAACAAACAAAGAAAAGAGAACCCACATGACCTCATGACATCATGTGAGGCCAGGTGGTCGCCCTATGGCAGTAGGCAAAACTCAAGACCTACAAAGAACAGTTGTGAGTCGCAGCTAACCCCCGAGAGCAAATGTCTTCCTTTGTCCCTGTCTTTCCTGTAGTGTCATAAAACCCCCTTGTCCAAACACATCTGTTTAAACACACACACACATTTACATGACATTCTCAGGATGCAGCAGTTTACATTTCATTAGGATTACACTGTATTAAGCTTTAATACCATAAATGCCATAACAGATCACAGTCCATGCACTACTCATGTGGTTAAGACTCTTTGTTTTATTTGGTGTTTTAAGGTGAAAACATGGAAAAACTCAGCAGATACAGTCCAATCATTCTTCTCATTCTCTCTGTCTCATTTACAGTATTACCCTCTGCCATGACACACTACAGTACACTCCATGAGTTCAGTGCCGGTGCATTGTGAGGGACGTCACTCATTAGCACTTCTGACGGTAAGCACTTGGTAGCTCATGTTTGGAGCTGAAGAGTGAACTGAGATATACAATCAAGCATATTTGAAACATGTGGGAAACCATTCATACACACTGATGGTGGAGCCCAAAGAAAACTGCCTCCACCACACACACACCCCATCTGTGGCTTCACAAGTTTCCTTCTGGCTGAAGACCTTTGTATGTGATTGAATACACTCTGTGGATACTGGTAAAAACAAAAATGATAGAGCCAGCTCATTATCCTGTTGTTGCTGCTCCCCCTGTATGATAGGCCTGTGTAAATAAATGTCTGCTGGCACACAGGAAGTCATATCGTCTGTTTTGGACTAATAAAAGAAGATGTCTCTCACTTGAGAGCCTTCAGACGGTTGGATACCCACCCCAGCTTAGGGGGTACTTCAGCTAAACCTTCAGTGGGCTGATCCTGCTGCACCCTGTCACAGAGTGGTGCAGTGATGATGTATGTTTGTAGGAACCAGGGAGTGAGCATCAGAAGGGCTCCCTCGACAAAAAGTCATGGGATTTTTCCATCAGCTTTTAGAATATTGCAGAATATAAGATCTGTGGCAAACACACATTTTTTTCAGCAGGATAATCTCTACATTTTAAAAACTCTTTATGATTTTTGAAGCACAAATACAATCGGCAGATGTTAAAAGCTAACAATAGGCTATAAACAAGCTTCATGACGTTCACATGGCTGCGAGTCACCACCGCTAAGCTAAAGGCGGCTAATGTTTGATGTGATGATGTTTAGTAGTTTCATTTAGTCACTTGATTGCAACCACTGTTTTTAACACACATAAAAGCTTCCAACATTTACCAGTGGGGTATTCACTGATGTATTTTATGTCGTAGAACAAAGTATGAACATTTCTTAAGCGTCAGACTAAAAATATGACCCAAAAACGTTGACTTTGAGACGAGGGAACCTGACGTGAAACTAATTTCCTGGTTTTAGGACTCTTTCTTGCACCACACTATTGAGGCTTCAAGTATCAAAAATGGGAAACAGCTTTAGAAAATAAGGCTGGTGTTATTCCAAATTCTTCTTATTGTCCCCAAAAGCGACATCAACACTGCCTTAGTCCACAACTCAATACTCTCTGGTTCCTTCTGAAGACATAAATATATATATTACAAAAGCTCACAAATATATAGTTTATTATTTTCAAAGAACTGAACACATTAGTTATTTTTCAAACAGGAGGAAATAGTGCATTTGTTGGGGACTGCAGTATTTTCAGCAGCGGATTAATCCACTCTTGCTGCTCTGGTCGAGCCTCTTACAGTTTTGTGACCAACATTAGAGCTCTATGGCACAGAGAAATAAGATATTCAGTATCAGGTGTTGGATACACACACAATACTTGTTAGTGGATACATTCATTGTTGGTTTGGGTCTGCACATGGGATTTGTTGACAATAAGAAAAATGTAGAATGTCACCAACCGTATCATTTAACAGGGTTGTTAGCATAGGCAGTGATAGCCTCCATGGCTGAACAGACAGAAAAGGGCATCACCTGCAGAAAGTCAACCAACGAAACAATCCCAGGCTAAAGACATCTCGCTACTGGCCGCTCAGTTAAAACTGGCAAACCCTTTTTGGCTGGGCGGTACTAAAGCAGAACAGCAATGACTGCTGAGCACCAAAGAAGGAAACAATGACGAAAAGCAATTATTAGGCCCGGTCACACCAGAAAGGGCTCAGCTAAATGCAATGCAAGCCGCATTTAAATGAGTTTATCTTGCAGCTTGGTGATGCAGTAACTGTTGCCAATATGCCAAGGTGGAAACAGTAGGGCTGCAACAAAAATCATTTGTGTTGTTGCAAGCCTTTGCCTCATAAGTATATATAAAAAGTGTAACAGAGCTAACAAGCTATGATAGCCTCTTTTTTCTTTTGACAATCTGAACCTAATTTCCTTCAAAGATCAGCTTGTCAACACAATTCACTATTTGTTAATGCTTGATTTCACTAAACTTGAACTCCTAACCCTGCGAGATATTCCGCACATTTTGCAGCTTCTATTGAAATCTGTTGATTTGCCACCTTAATCCCGGAGTGACCGGCCTTTACAGATAACACTTTTGAACTACTCTCATTATCTAAACGTAAAGTCTCAAACTGATATTGCTGTGGATTGATTCTAGCGTTCAGACAGTGTTAGCTCTTTCTAAATCCTGACAGTACAGTGTGTGGTGTATGGGCTCAGCATTGAGATTTTGGTGTCACTGGTTCCCTGGTTTCCCTTTAAGCTTGACAGCAGCAGAGGTTTTAATACGGCTGGGCGGCTGAGGGGCAGAGGAAACACAACCCGAACCTCATGGGACTGAGAAAGTAAAAGGCACTTCAAAAAATTATTACAAATTCCAGTGTAACTAGATAGACTATATATAGATATATACTGTATACACAGGCATTGTCATATACGAAGGAATGCAAAGACAGAGTATAAACACTTGACTTTAAATACATATATATACTGTGCATATATATATACATATATACGTTGAATATCATAATATATAGGTAACATTTATTGATCGTAGCTGGTAATAATAGTAGCTTGAAAAAGATGGGGAGAGATGTGATAAAGCGCATTGTGGTTTTTAGGTTTGTTGAGGTTTTCGTGAGGGCAAAACTCGTGGCAATACGTTTCAGTTGCTGTGCACGAACTGAAGAGTTGCATAGGCAAGAAAACAAGTGGTTCCTGATTACTCAGTTTACCCTTTAAAAGTGGTAAAGAATAAAGAAACCATTAGATAAACATAAAAAGTTAAGTGAGGACAGTGTTCCTATCCAAATGGATAGTGAGATTGCTTTAACTTCTGTGAATCAAAAATAAAAGTTGTTGTCCTTTAATATCAAAGAAGCAAGAGTCAGTTCAGAGTCAGCAGCTTATTGTGCAGGGCATGATGGCATGGATGTGTTATAGACTGCAGCTGCAGTGCATGAACATGTGTCCAGGACAGCTACAGCTGGGTGTCCTGGTACTGGAAGGAGTTGGCGGTGTAGTATGCAGGCGCTGCCTCCTCCTCCACATCCTCCTCGCTGGGGCAGAAGGGACGCCCATCCCTGGAGGACGGAGGAGTCTGGGGTCCAGGACGGGAGCTGGACCTGGAGGGACAGACAACAGCTGTGTTGAGTCCTGCACTCATAAAATCAACTTTATGTAGTTGCTGATTCTGATTTCACGACGTCTGTCCACCACTTCAGACATAAATGTCTCAACAACTATTGGATTCATTGCGATAAAAGGTGTACAGGCGTTCATACTTCCCACATGATGAATCCCAGTGACTTCACTGATCCCTGATCCCCATGTAAGAGCCACTTTAACACATATTCATGTCTGAGAATTTTTTTTTATTTAGATGAAATATTCTTTGAATGTCTCCTGGGTGCTGTCGAGGTGCCCTTGAGCAAAGGCACCTGTTGCAGCGCGGTGTGTTTGGAGCCAGAAAGCTGATCAGAATCAGGTAATGAGTCACTAAATAAAAGCAGGTAACCTGGTTCTGGTCTCTTGCAGTAAGCTGGGTCCTGAGAGGGGTACAGGGAGCCCCCTCAAGAAATAGAGGACGGCTATATTGTTTATTATTTTGTTTGGACTATCTCAGTTGCTGCCACATGGCTATTTCTAATAACTTTGTTTGGTTTGCAAAACTCGCACCAGCCGCGGCGCCAGGATTTCAATTTTGGGTGGGCCAATGTAATTTCGGCTGGGCCTGTTCTCTCTTTTAAACATTTTCACGTAGGCCTATAAGAAGCTTAAATATTATTTAAATGATTAAGTGGCACGCCGCAATGAGTGAAATTAAATGTTATACTGCATGTTATTTTGTTTTGGTTCACAATACATTGATACATTTAGAAACAAAGAGCATACAACGGCAGAATATGGAATAATGAGCGAGCACCTGATGTGTGTCTGTGTGGTTAGACCGCAGCCTGCTGTCCTTTTTAGCGGATCTAGCGAAGTGAGCGGCCGCGCGTAAATGGCACTGGTTCTCTGACGCGGCACTTTTCAGAGGCTGCAGATTTATCATTAGGCTACTTCCTTCTGATACTGCAGAGCTTTCATGAGCTGAAGGTACGTTTCATACTAAAGCAGCTGGGCAGCAGATACTGTTTCACACTCAGAAGCGTTGCTGATTTGGACATGTGAGAATGATGTCCAGTAAAACTTTTAGGTGTTCCTGATTTTTCTCAATGATCTCTCCCTGTCGGCCCTCTGGGTTGAGTAGCTGATGGAGGATGGTTCCATGGTCAGATTTCACGCACTGTCTGTAGTTTGTATTTCTCTCCATAGCATGAGCTGCGCTGCATTCGTGTTTACTGAGAGCATAGTTGATGTGTTTCCAATCCCTGTAACCATGGCGACTGAATGTATCTTCTCCGCCGGCCCCGCCTCTCTCACTAAAATGCCGGCACATTTTACAAAACACACTGTCCTTGCTAATGCTATACTCCAAGAATGTGTACTTGTCATACCAGTGGGCAGCGAAGCTCCTTTTCTTTTGTCCGAACAGTGTCTGAGGGTACTTTATGAGCTTTGGCTGTGTAGCAGTCGGGGCATCTATGGCTGAAAGGTCCGGCACTGGGATGCTATTTTCTGTTATCCTGCAATGGGTGCTACGTCCCGCAGAGGGACTGAGCTCAGCGGGGCACAACATTAAACACACTCTCGTCTCTCTGAGGCGGCACCTGCTGTGAGGATGATGAGTGTGGTGGTTCCGGCGGCGGCGACTCTGTTCTCACTCTTTTAAAAACCTGAACATCGATTGTTGTGACATCGTTAGTGAGTGCAGTATATTTTGGGTGGGTGGGCCCAGTGCCAGAGTGGGTGGGGCCTAGGCCAAGTAGGCCCACCCATAACGCCGCGGCTGACTCGCACTCTCCTTCCGTCATGATCATGTATTAAACAAAACAGCATTTGTAAACTATACTATTCTGTATAGCTTTAAATTTAAGAGGACTTTTGAAACTAAATATCTTGATTTCTTCTTTTCTAAGGTCACATTATTCCGTGGTCTTACATAATAGACTTGATTTTTAACAGGAAACTAGTAATTGTAACATTTTTAATACATTTTTAATGTAACCCTCTGAACCGGGTAGATGCTGTAGAAGCTGCAAGGAAATTTGTATTTCCTATTCTTAGGCCTTAATTATATTGAGGGTAGTATTCTGTGAAACATTACAATGTATGCTCACTTTCCATTTGACATCCAGATAAAGTTATATATAGATAACTTGATTAACTATCAGTGGACTATAAATCGGCAAATCAATATACGTATTCGAATAGGTCTAAAGTTAAAGTTGAAGCCATTTATTGATATTTATTTTCTCTTGCTTATTATTTGCATTGCATTTGATATTGAGGTATCCAAAAGTAATGGAAAGTAATCAGGTTAAAGTACTTTATATTGTGATAGGTAACTGATTATGGATTTCCCCAACAATGCGAGCCTCTGTGGCTGTGCTATCGGGGGGAAGTGGGAGGTTACACTGACACGCGGACAGCCACTCACAGCGAGGCGTATGGCAGTAGTGAGCCTACCCGATAGGCTGAGGGCGGCTGTGCTCCAGCTTGGCCGCCTTCAGAGGAACGGCGTAGATGTCGGGGTGCTTCTGAGCCATTTCCATCTGCAAACACAGATCAGTGTATTAAAGCTTGAAATGACCGGGATCCAAACTAAAGTGCAGCTTCTACCTACAAAACTACTCTACTGAAATAGACAGACACACATCAGACAAAATCATCATCCAATCCCACTTCAATACTCAGAATGTCAGATTAGCCTGTAGTGCTCTCCATCCTCTGGTAATGTTATTGTCCTTGTCCCCATCATTGGTGTCCATTACTATGTCTTGTTTATGTTAGACCTGCTTGTGTTTTCGTCATGTTTTGTATTTTAAAATCTATTCTTGATGAGATGTTGAGTTATAATTACACGATACATGAGTGATAATCATGAAATGTCTTTTTCTTTGGTAAATGAAATATACAATATACAATACAGCTTTATTTGTACAGCACTTTCAAACCTCCAGACCAAAGTGCTGTACAGAGAAATACCTCATTAAATAAAATACAAAAATCACTTTTGTACTTTTACTACAAAATTCATTTATTATTTACTAACTTAGTTTTAAAAGGTGCTATATAAGATTTGAATGATTTTATTCTTGAGAATAGGTGTAACTAAAGTCTGATTTAAGAGTTGATTATATTTCACATTAGCAATCCAAATCTGTAAAGTAACTAAAGTATTAAATAAATGCAGAGGAGTAAAAGTACACCATTTACCTCTGAATTGTAGTTCAGGTCGTTGTTGTAGTGAGTAGAAGTAAGAAGTAGCAAAACATTTGAATATTCAAGCAAAGTACAAGTCTCTCAATATTGTACATTAGTACAGTATTTGAGTAAATGTACTTGGTAAGTTTACACCAATGCGTGTAAATCACCTCCTGATACTACAGCTGGCCAATAGGAACAAAGAGCTCTGCTCACCCTGGCACTCTGCGCCTCCTGCAGCTCCAGATCCTCTGGGCCCGAGCGAAGTGATCCATCTTTTCGAAGGCCTTGATCTTCCCATAGAAGGACCTGAGGGAGGGGTCCTCCCCAGGGCTGTCCTGCGCCGCCTCCTCCTGCTGCCTGCAGGCTGCCAGGGCACCGGGCAGAGCCCCGGGGGGGTGCACTGTAGCCTCTGCCGTGCCCCCACAACTGCTGGACCTAAGAATGGGGGGGGGTTGAGGCGCTCCCACAGGCCACATTTTGCTGCAGGAGTTAAAGTGGTGAGCCGGAGGCAGGGGCAGCGGGCCGGAGGAAGCTGCTGAACGGGGGATGAGTGGGGGTGGGTCATTGTTGCTGCTTGCCGGGCTGCTGCTGGAGGGAGAATCGTAACTTCTGCTGGAGCTGGGGGGTGGAGGGTGGTGCTGACGGTGGTGATGGTGTGGGTTAGTTGATCCTGATAAAGTGGCCGGATCGTCCCTCAGAGACAGTTTCACCTGGAGAAAAAGCATTAGAGCCAGAGCAGATACTCAGAGTTAGTGGTGGTAAAAATCTGACTTTTATAAAAGACAATAGAGACTAGAGGCACTCAAACAATATGAGCTCCTTAGCTTTTAGTAATTCTCCATCTCGACCACAGCAGGTGGACATACTGAGGGCTAAACTATTCTGTCAAGCTTATTGGATTGTGTATCCAAAATGTTTTCCTTGATTTAGGTCAGCAAGAAAGGGCATGCTTATCCCAGGTGTTCCAGGAACACCTCAGGAAATGTATGAGGTGCTGGATGATGGTAATAATTTGCCATTTTTGCAGAATGCCAGCAGTGGTGTTTGAGGTTGTCGTTGCTGTGATATGATGTCACATCTGCTAAATCAATTAAATTCATCAGCAGGGAAGAAGATTCTAGAAATGTAGTAAAGGATACCAAAACTAGAGAAATTCCAAGAAGTTTTATACCTTCTCGATACTAAGTTTAAAAACAAAACTAAAACAATAAACCCAATGTACTAAATATACATCAATTGTCTTGGACAGGATAAAAAGATTAGTTAATGTTGAGCTCCAGGACAACAGCTATGGGATGTCAGCTAGGCAAGGAGAGATGACAGTTTTTGATTGGGGGATGAAAAGAAAAGCCGTCTACCTAGCTAGGAGAAGCCACACACAAGTACGAGAGCATCCTTTATGTAGTGGGAGAAGAGGAAAGGGCCAAGGACTGAGCCTTCATGAACTCCTGTTGTCAGGCTGCGTGGTTTAGACATCTATTCCATGTCACCTAGGAGAACTCTGACCCGTAAGGAAGGATGCAAATAGACAAAGTTCAGTGGGGTGGGGAGGAAAGCTTTGAATTAAGTATTACCTCCTGAGCAGAGTCCATATTTGGATTTAGAAAGGTGTTCCCATATATGTTACTTAATTATATTATTTGTTTGGTTATTTCTCAATGGATACAAATATTCACTAACAAATCTACAACCTTTTAAAGAGGACCCATTCTGCTGATGTTCAGCTTCATATCAGTATGTAGTGTCTCTACTGGGACATGTCTCCATGCTTTAATGTTCAAAAAGCTCTTTATTTTCCTCATACTGCCTGTGCTGCAACACCTCTTTTCACCCTCTGTCTGAAACCAGAGCCCAGTCTGCTCTGATTGGTTAGCTGGCCGGCTCTGTTGTGATTGGTCAACCACTTAGAGATGTGTGTGAAATGTCCTGCCCCTTAGCCTATCACGTGCAATGTGTTAAAGCAAAGCGCTAGCCAATAGAATCGCAAGTGTAACATATTGATGCATGTCCAATGGAGGCGTTTCAGTCGGGGGGGGGGTGAGTGCGGGGGAGAAACTCCCTCTGGAGGGAACACAGGGATTTTAGCCTTGCACACCATTTACATGCAAAATCATATATAACACACTACAGGAGAGGGAAAACCCAAAAAGCAGAACAGGGCCTCTTTAATATTCCACAAATAAAAAAACGGTATACTGTATTTATTAAATATAATAAACTAGTGGGTCTGCTTCAGTGGTAGTCTGGGTTGTGGAAAGCGACGGTAAATAAAAAAAAATTGGGATTTGGGTTCAGACACAAGACGTTGCCTATAAGAGAAAGCACTAAAAAGACAAATACTGTACAGAGAAAATGTTTTCATTCCAACCAAACTGTATCTCCTCAACATCATTCACTGTTTACTTGGAATAGAGGTTCATGCTAATCATTGACATATGCTGCTGTGATGTGTCGTTGGAATGAAAACATGAACACAGTTTAAAGTCGAACACTACCGCTAAACACAAGCCCACCACCATGTACCAATAAGTGAGGGGAATTCTGGGTACCCATCTGGTCCAATGAGCTGACGTCGGAGGACTCTGAGCTGCAGTGAGAGTGGACTCTCCATATCAGGCCGTTCCTCAAAGGGAAGGGCAGTTTGTTCCTTGCCATGGAGGTAAAGAGCTGCCAGGGTGCATGTGGAGGTTAGAGTCACAGTTGCTAGAGGTGTCCAGAATTACCGTTTGCTTTTAAAAAAATAATTATCTTTTATCATTAAGATCATCATTTAAACATTTCTTTTTGTGAAATGGAAGTGTTAAAGATCTCTTACATCATTGTTTTGACCGCTCCACAATTCAAACAGAGCTTCATTTGAAATCATAGGACCCCCAGTTTTGTAACCAGTGTGATATAAGTCCTCATTAAATGATCTTCAATTCAACTGAACTCTTCCTGTTTACAAGTTATCCAATTGACTTTGATATCTTTACAAACTTTTTTTAACCATTAGTTTTACTCTGCATTCAATTATTTGTTTTGGCCACTAGGGGGCAGAGCTAGGGTTAGCTTTAGCTGACATGTTATCTTCTGTCAAATGCTGCCACTTTACAATATGATATACTGTCCACAGTCTCAGAGTGAATTGTGATATTCTGGTACTGACTTTTTCAGATATTTATGGTTAAAAATGGTTACACATTTGTTCCTATCTACAACTAATTTCCTCTTATAGTTTTTTTTGAGTATGCACCACTATACGCTAAATCTTCAACCAATACATTCTTTTAGCTCTTTAGCTGCTAAATGCTCCACTATGTTACCCTGTGTGCAGTTGTCACTATGAGCAACACTGCTGTATAACCATGTTTCATTTTAACCCACAGTATAAACACACTGTAAACGATTTCCAGCCAACATAAATGTCAATATGATGAGGAGATAGAAGTATTAATCTGCAAAAGGTGGGGGCTGGCTGATGGAGTTGAACTGTGTTCTTGTTGTTCACTGTTAACAATAACCCTACACTCCAACATTTGTTTCCTAGGACAAAACAGTATGCATAGGGCAAGTATTAAAGAGGACATGTTGTGCTCATTTTCAGGTGTATATCAGTATTTAGTGTCTCTACTGGGACATGTCTCCATGCTTTAATGTTCAAAAAGCTCATACTGTCTGTGCTGCAGCACCTCTTTTCACCCTCTGTCTGAAACCAGAGCCCAGTCTGCTCTGATTGGTTAGACGTACAATGTGTTGGAGCACTAGCCCAGTGGTTCTCAAACTTTTTCCGTCAGGCCCCCCCTTTGGAGAAAAAAAAAAGTCGGGCCCCCCCAACACAAATAGTCAGGCTCAGTGGCGGCGCCAGAGATTTATTTTGGGGGTGCTGTGGGGTAGCTTGACGTTTCATAGAGGGTGCTCAAACATGTAGGGTTTCCCATTAATGTACCGGGCGCTACAGTGGAATGTTCTACTGCAACACTCCACACGCAAATACACAGAGTACCCGCGACTGTTACCATGAAGGCTCGATAATCAGCTCACGGCATATAGGTGTAAGCAGGGGTAAAGTGGTATTTTATAGGCGGTGTGTGGACCTCACATAGGGGGGTCCGGGGGCAAGCTCCCCCGGGAAGATTTATTTTTAAATATTGAAGTTAAAAGCATCAATCTCGTGCACTTTGAGAGCAAAATGAAGAGATCTATGGATACCTCTCTCAACACCCATATGAAGCAGAACTGGAAACAGATTTACTTTTTCTTTATTCATATTTTACAAATCACCCTTTTAAACTTTATTCTTTTTTTACTGTCATATAGTATTTCATACCTGTTTTTCATTTATTCTCTTATTTTTTTATAACTATAATGATCATATAAACGTGTGCCTCGGAGATAATTGTTTACATTAATGGTGACCAAAAGTTTGAGACCCACTGAGATAACTTAGACTAAAGTTAACTATCTAAACACTGAGAGAGTCCTTTAGCTCACTGAGCCTCTCAGTCTGACAGGAGAGGACTCTCCTCCACTTTGTTGTTGAAAAAACTCCTTATATCCGTTAGCGTAGCTCGCTAGCACCAGAAGCTAACAACAACGATCTCCGGTACCGGTGCGCTCTCTCTCTCTTGCTCGTGCACGCACACAAAATGGCTCGTTCCACACACACACAGAGCCGAGCTTTAATGAAACACAGAGACCCAGACGTAATAGTACTGTACTGTATCATATTCTTTTCGAATCAATCATTTTTCAAATTATGATCTTTTTTTTTTTTTAATACCATTTTCCTCCTGGTCTCTCGCGCCCCCCCTGTAATGCCTCTGCGCCCCCCCCTGTCATGCCTCTGCGCCCCCCACTTTGGGAACCACTGCAAGAGCCAATAGAAGCACGAGTGATACATAGTGATGTCACTATCTGATTTTACACCCACTAATTTCCCTGGATAAGCGATTAATCCAGTTAATGTCCAACAAATAGCTAAAATACCTTGTCCGACCAACAGTCCAAAACCCAAACAAAGAAAGTATCTTCTTATCCAGGGAGGTTGTGGCTCAGTGGTTAGTGCGCTGATCTTCGGATCACAGGGGCACTGCTGCAGTCAACATTCCGCTGTTTTGTTCCTGTGGGGATTGCCCACGGTATTGAATGTATGTAAGTCGCTTTGGATAAAAGCGTCTAACAAGTGAGATGTAATGTAATGTAATCCTCACAGTTGGATTGTATTGCTTTAGGACGCAGAAGCGTGTTTCCTGAGATGTGTGTGTTCCCACTGTACATATATACTGTGTGTGTCTTACCTTGCCGTCTGGTGAGAAGACAGGTGGAGGACTGGACCTGCTGAGGACTTCACGGCTGCTCAGTTTCCTTAAGCGACTCCGGATGTCTGGACTGTACCTGCGCAAGATCTACACACACAAACACATAAGAATTCATTAAAAAAAGGATGTATTAAGACTTTGTTGGTAATTTGGTGTATTTATTACATGTGTGTCCATAATAACTGTGGACATATAATTACAATAGAGAATGCAATACATTGAAGGTACAGACTTTGTATTCACTGGTTAACTATAGAGCAGCTGTACAGAAGCTACTGGAGCTGTATTCTCCTGTCTGCACTGCAGGTGGCAGCAGCATACTAAAGGCAACACATACATGTCATCATAAAGCCCTTAACACTTTGCCAACACAGTGAAGTAGAGCTGAAGATACAAAGAATTAAGAAGATCAATGCATGACTATGTTGATGAATAACAAGTCATTTGAACATGGACAATGAGTGAGCCTGATGTCAGCTAAACATTGGAGCGGTGAGGCTGTCTCCCTCCGCCGGGCTAAGGAGGGCTAATGATGAGCAGAGGGGAGAGTAGCATTTACTCCAGCACTGTATTTAGGTCAGTGCTTACGTTGAATCCCAAATGTTAACTACCCAGCCTGAAGTCATGCTGCAGGTACAGACCCCTGATCAGCTGACAGATGATCCCGTCGAGGTAAATATCCCTTCTCCTGAATATGTTTGTCCCATGAATATGAGCAATATCAGGTATCCTGTACTATTTTGTATCCTTTGTTTGTTTCTTTTTTATATATTATATTTCTATTTGTTATTTATTCATTTTCTGTGTGAATAAATATGAATAAAATAATAATAATATTGTTTTAAATATATGTATTTTCTCATGCTGAAATGTATATATCCACTTTTTTTTACTTTAACTTCAACAATGCCTTGTTTGAGAGGACATATTAAGGTAAATGTCAGGTTCCAATTTGAATGTAGTGCTTCCACTGTGTCCGTTTAAAACACACAAAAAGTTAGAGGACATTTCATACAAATGATTCTGTTAGAAGCCCATTGAAACCTAGGGTATACTAGTAGAGGTTTAAGTACATCAAAGTTGTACTGCAAACCTTATTTCACTTTCTTCAATAGTATAAAAGGGAAATAAGCCACTCCCTTGGTTGTTAAATATCAATATGGCTTTAATCATGTCTGATCTTTGGTGTTGTCAAATGACAAAATGAAGTCATCTTTAAAATATTACATGTGTGACTGTTAAGACTATGTAAACTAGACCGATAAGTGTGTGTGTGTGTGTGTGTGTGTGTGTGTGTGTGTGTGTGTGTGTGTGTGTGTGTGTGTGTGTGTGTGTGTGTGTGTGTGTGTGTGTGTGTGTGTGTGACCTCCTCAGCTGTGACGGGTTCAGACGAGCGGCTGATGGCTGAGATGTGGATCATCTCCACATCCGGCTCGTTGTCGGTGTAGGTCCCGCCCTCGTCGGCGGTGTCTTCGAGGTCAGAGGTCAGCCGGCTGTCCATGCTGAGGTAGTCAGCGGACATCGCGGACAGGAAGGACAGACGCTCCATGTCCTGGCAGTCCAGATCACTCTCTACTGCCTCCAGCTAGAAGAGACACATGATGGATCTTGGGTGCACAGGAAGGAAGGATGGACAGACGGAGAGCACGAGAACAAGAGAGAAGAAAGAAAGACAAACAGAGCCGAGCTGTAGCACTACTGGCAGGAAGTAGGAAGACACACAGTGAGCATGCTCAGAGCGCACACAGGTGGCTGCTATGCAGGTGACAGGAAGATAGTAGGTCCACTACAGACTACTGCCACTGACGAACAACTAGAGACACACTGAGAAACCACCGGGCTGAAACTAATGCAGAGTCACTACAGTCCTGTAACGCTCCCTCAGTGTGAGCTGAAGCTACTATAGGATCATTCATCACGAGGAGGATGTAGTCTGTGTTACTGGAAGAGCTTGTATTGAAATGTCCTATATAATTAAAATGTAACTAACAACAGGGAAATCACGGGTCCAGCGTTCCTTAGAAATGTGTCCCTTTTGATTTTTTATAAATCTATTAGTTTATTTATGTTGTTTAGCAGTTAAGAAAAGTAATAAATGTTGATTTGAGAAGTTAAATAAATATGCATCAGGGTAGAGTTGTCAGTTGAATCCCTTTACCATGCTCTAGCAAAGCTCCTGATTTTATTTTTATTTTAAATTATATTTCTTTACATTGTTTTTGAAACGTTTTTGTCTTTGCTAAGTCTGTTTTCCAGTCCAGGAAAGCTGAGATGTTACATTCTCCATATTTGTACAACGGACTGAGGCTAAAGCCATATCTAGATTTCACCAAAATCACATTTTTAAAAACAAACATTTCTGATTAAATCCGGATCATTTGAAAGATGCGTAAATAGCATTGAAATTACTAAATGGGCTTTTAATTACCTTGATATCACTGACTTAGGGGAGGGGTCATCAACCTTAACTATCAAAAGAGCCACTTTCCCATCTGCCACCAAATAAAGTTTGTGGAGAGCCGCTTAACATGTTTTAAAAGAAAGATATATAAAAAACTAGTTTGTTGCATCTGTTAAATATTGAAAGTGTATTGTTTTCTGGTTTGATAATTTCCCAGAATATATCAAGAAAAAAGGCAAAGGAATCTATACAAGCAGAATTAACCTCTCTGTTTCATTTGTGACTTTTTTGGACTGATCAATGGTCAGATTTCCAAGGCCGGGCGTCTTTAACTCAGAATTATTGAACAGAGGTTAGGGTAAGGGGCTAGGGAATGTATTTTGTCAATGTCTGTCCTCACAAAGACAGAAGTACAGGTGTGCCTGTATTGTGTTTGTTTGTGTTTGCTTACCTTGCCGTCAGAAACCCACACCGCCTGCATCTGCTGCCCTCTGATGGAGTCTTTGACGCTGCCGTACCAGGCGTCGTTGGCTGAGTTCAGATCAACGGTGGCTGAATGAGAAAACCATCCAACCTCAGCATTAACATAAACATAATAAATAATGACAAATATACAACTAGAGCTGCATCAGTACTACTGTAATACACTGAGGTGGAAGAAGTACTCAGATCTTGTACTTAAAGGTCACCTATTATGCAAAATCCACTTTTTCATGTATTTTACATAAACATGTGTGTCCTCTATGTAAAGAGATTCTGAAAGTTTCAGGGAGAAAGACCCCCTCTCTTTTGTCCTGATCCATTTCTATAAAAACCTGTCTGAAAATGAGCTGATCAGATTTTGGCCACTTTATGATGTCATAACGATTTTTTTGGCTTGTGTAACCATTAGCCAATCACCAACCAAGGTAACCGCCCCCCACCTTATCACCTGAATCTCCTCCTAGAGCACCACTGTGTTCTTTTTAACCAAATATCTCTCAGAGGGGCGTGGGGAGTGGCTCCTTATTTTCATCTAAAGTAACAGACAGAGAATCAGCACTTTTGAAACAGGGCTGAAACAGAGGATTATGGGATGCTGCAATGATCTGTTTGGTGTTTGGAGCTAAACACTTCAGAGACATGTTTTGTGTATATCTGAGACCTATAATATATTGATGAAAAACAGTATAATAGGGGACCTTTAAGTAAAAGTAGAAGCACCAGAATGTAGGAATACTCTGTTACAAGTAAAAGTCCTGGATTGAAAATGTTACTCAAGTAAAAGTACAAAATCTAAATTGTATTTAAGTACAGTACTCGGGTAAATGTACTTAGTTACTTCCCAACTGTGGTAATACAGCTGACCGTGGGTGTGAAGCTGTACCAGTGAACAAGTGAGCGCAGGTCTTCCTCAGTTTGACGGCCTGTTCGTAGAGTTTGCGGGCGCTGCGGTTGGAGTTAGGGGCGATCCTCTGTCTCATGGTCTTAATGCCATGCTTGCTGTCTGGGTTGAAGAAGATGACAATGGGGTACCACTGGGTGTAGTTCAGGGTGTCCACTGCCTTGGGGGTCACATCCAGCAGGGCGTGCTTGTCCTTTGTGGAGGAGGAATGGGGACACAATGGTTAACAGGCCTAATGGGGTCCTTGTCTCACCAGACAGGCCGTGGATCAGCTCAGATCTCTCATATCTTTGCCAAGGAGGTTCATTTCTCAGCTCAGTTTGTGTGACTGTCAGCAGGATTACAGAAGGGTTACATTTGGCACACAAGTGGTGATAACAAAGAAAGAGTTACTTTGTGCCTTGTATAGCTTTTATGGATGTTACTTTTAAACAATCTGTCTCTTTCTTTTTAATGCTTAATTGAAGTGTTTTATTTTGTACTTGTATCTATGTATCTGTGCTTACTTATGTCCCTGGCCTACAACAGTACATCAATAAATATAATCTTAATAATGGAGTGTGGGTGTATATGCACATATGAATAGTGGTATGTATATATACATCTATAGTTAATAGCTTTTCTTGTCCTACTCAGCCTTTTGCATCCTATTTGAACAAACCTAAATAGAGCTGTATCCATTTTATTTGTGTTCCTTTATTGTAAATGATTAAATGTACTTCCTTAAACTGTGTTTTTTACAAACCAAATAGATCAGCTTTGAGGAAATAGTGCCTGAGCCTGTTCATCTCACAGAGACAGTGCCTGAACTACGAGATGATGAGCTTGTTCCTAACAGGAACTTATCACTTCCTGTTCATGATGTTTCTCTCGTCCACAGCTGCTGCTTAGATCTCCATGAGAGCCACTGACCAACCAGCGAACCATCACACTAACTAAATAACAAACATACTATCTTACTAACTTAGTAGCTAACTATCTTACTAACTTACTGATTCTAAACTAACTTATAAACTAACTAACTAACCATCACACTATCTAACTAATTACATTTCTAACTTATTAACAAACGATCTAATTAGCTATCTAACTAACTTATTTACTAACTAACTATCCAACTAACTTACTATCTATTTAACTATCTTTTAAACCTTCTAACTAACTGTCTAACTAAAGTAAATGTCTTACTAAGTAACTTACTCATTAACTAACAGACTTACTATTTATCTATCTAACTAACTGTCTAACTAACTGTTTAACTAACTAACTAGATGAACTAAACACAGATCCCAGTTGAGAAGAGGTTGATAATGCTGCAGCTGGTTGACAAAACCCTTTAAATCTCACACTTCCAGGACACTGATAGATTAATAGGATACTGCTTCGATTTCAATCGATGTGTGTGTGTGTGTGTGTGTGTGTGTGTGTGTGTGTGTGTGTGTGTGTGTGTGTGTGTGTGTGTGTGTGTGTGTGTGTGTGTGAGAGTTTTTCAGTGTGAGTGGGCACCTGCTCGATGATTTGTCGGATGGTGTTGAGGCGAACCACTCCGGAGGACTTCTCTGATCCGGCGTCTTTCGGCTCGGTTTCTAACATAAGAACAGAGAAACAGTGGGGGGGGGATTTAGCAGAAACACCAGGATACCTAACACCCACTGACACTGACACCGGGACTCACTGGCAACCACAAACAGGTCGGGCATCTCGGAGGCCAGCTTCTCATTGGCAGCGTCAGCGATGGGCCCGAACAGAACCACGGGGCGGCGGAAACCAGCTGCAACGACACGGGGCTCATTACAATGCTGCCACACACTGAAGACACTGAAACGTTGACTTTAATTAAATGTATCATGTCAAAAAACGTCATATAACTGTATTAGGTTAGTTGAAGGCAATACTATTAAGTTGAACCTGATATTTTTTATTTACACTTAATATTATTGCTTTCAACTAACCTAATACAGTTATATTTAATCTGTATTAGACGTAATACATTTAATTAAAGTCAGTTTCTTTAGTGCAGTACATTATGTAGTAAGAAAAAACGTTAATTTTTAACACAACAAAGGTATGTAACTTACAAGACATTTTACAGTTCAACCTGGTGATAAACTACGTAATAAGGACGTTTCTAAATGAAATTATACATACCATTAATCATTCTTGCTATAATATCAACCTGCTTATATTGGTCCAATCTTTGTCAGAATATATCATTTCCAATCTAAAAGTATACGGTTGTGGCTGTGCAACATTAAAGCTTGTTTAAAGCAATGTAGACATGTTCTGAAGAACATAAGGCTCAAACACTCTTTGAGTAAAAAACATCTACATACTTTTAGCCAGTCAAAAACACCTACATGTGTAAATATGTGATGCTTCAGCTGGTCTATATCCATACATAATGGTGACAGACATCTACCTTTAATTAAAGTCAATGTTTTATTTTTTTCAGTGTAGACTACAACATTAAAATCCTCCTATGTGATCTAGAGGTTTTTTTCAGTCAGACCCTAGAGAAAAGTGTCTCCATGAACAGAGACTCAGCCACCTTCTCGCAGCACCACCCGTTCGTAAGCTGGGAAGCGGGTGGCCAGGGTCTGAGCGCTCAGGTTCTCCCTGCTCTTCCTCAGGTCCTTCCTCTTCACAGAGCGCTGAGCTCGCAACCTCCAGAAGTCCGCTCGATCGCCCGCCACTGCTTTATGAGCACTCTGCACACTGGCCATCTGCTCCGCTCTGCCAGGGAGCACATACAACATCGATTTATTCATTGATTCAGGCATTGTGGAGGAGCCTGGGACTTCAGATGTTCATTGCCAAATATACACTCTAGCTACTGTGCATACACAATACAGCCTTTGAAACTTTAAATCCTTCTTTTACATTAGGGACAAATAATTGACCAATTTTGTCATGTTGGTGTATATCCTGGCACTGTTCTGTACCATTGACATCATTATCTAAAATGGATGTGTGGTTCTTTGCTACCTAACTTTGAATACCCCTGTTTCAGAGGAAACACCTCACTGTGACCTTTGATGGTTTGAAGTTATGGTGGAAGACTCTTCCAAGAGTTGTTTTTATTCTTTCTATGGCAACAATATTTCATCACCGCTGTTGGTAAACCAAAATAGCATTGCCCCTTTGGATTTTATCATCTCTTTGTGCTACTATATATTGTTTGACATGTTTTTTTTTCACCATTAACACCAAACAGAGGATGCTTGCTCTCACACTTTGTATGAATAGGCTTCACCGCTCAGTCTGACAGCTGATGAGGAAGGCGACTCGTGTTCAGATATTTCTATGATCGCGTTTTTCTCCTTCAATTACTACACTGATGTCAACAGTGAAATCTTTTCAACTTGAAGCACTCCAAAAAACAACAGCACTCTCAGAAAAAGGACGCTGGGTGCGGCGCTTTTTCTCGAGGCGGCAGCATGCAACCAGAGATGGAAGAAGTACTCAGATCCTTTATCCTTTCTTTTTTGTAGAAGTAGATCTACTTTGATTTTAAAATAATCCAATACACGTAAAGGCCTGAAAAAGTCACATAAGTAAAGTACTTGAGTATTACAAGTAGTGAGGCCCTACCTGCTTTTGTTGGGGATGAGGCCCTTCTCCAGCAGCTGCTTGTCCTTGCCCACACGGACAGCCAGCCAGTTGCCCAGCTTCCCATCATACAGCGTGTCCACCACCTTGAAGATGTCCCCCCGGCTGAAGGCCAGGCTCTGAGGGGTCTCCTTCTCATACTCAAAGTGCGTCCGGATGAAGAAGGAGTCTCCACGCCCCGACACCAAGATATCATTATAGACTAGAGAAACAAAGAGGAATAGATAAAGGGAAGGGAGCATTAAAGAGGGGAAACAAAGGAACAGAATGAGGCTCCGACAGTGTATGAAACAGATACTGTCTGACAAATAATGTCATATATTTAAGGTGTGGGTCAGATGTATAGTCTGTCTTATTTCTACAAGAGACATTCTTAATGGAAATTCTTGCAAATCATTTTCCTCATACTGCCTGTGCTGCAGCACAGACACTCCCTCTGGAGGGAACACAGTGATTTTAGCCCTTGCTGACCATTTACATGCACAAAAACATATGGAACAGCCTACAGGAGAGGGAAAACCAAAATAAGCAGTATATGGCCTCTTTAAAAAGTATGGTTTTGAAATTTCAGCTGCTCTAACTATTTGTTCTGTGATGTTAGTTGATAAGTTATGCATATTGTATCACTGATAAAAGATAGAGGAATACTTCAATAAAGGCCAGCAAGCTAATACTCTTGGATGTAAGCTATGCCGAATATTTTTGGGACTTTGTCCTTGTATTATCAGTACAGTTGAAGACAAACAGGAAAGAAAAAGTAGGGATGATATGCCGCAGGATGCCGGCTCTAAAAGGAGAGCTAATAATAATATAACAGATTTAGAGCACCACAGAACTAGTGGACCTTTGAGCTGAGAATGTTTATTACATGCCCTGAATTAACCTTCATGTTCACATTCCCATCCTTATTTGCACATTCAAAGCAAATTGCACACATTTGATCTGACTGTTGCATTGGAATGAACAGCACTGCCTGCTGCAGGCTGCGGGGGGGCCTCCTGATGTGATGTGTGTGGTCTGACAGAGCGCTGACCCAAGAGGACCAACAGAGGCCACAGTCATACTGCCTCTACTCCACTACTGCAGGCTGGCTACACACACCACTTCACACACACTGTGGACTCAGCTGCAGCACACACTCAGTCCACACTCATACTGATGAGATACAGGAAACAAAGGTACACCTCTAAAATCCTTCAAAGACATGTGAGCAGTGAACCCAGAGGAACTACAACATGGACATTTTCAATTTTTTCACAGGAGCTATGGGGACCAGATTCACTCGAAATCAGCCGAGATTCTTCCTGTGTCCACAACGACCTCCCTGACCTTTCTTATCTCATCCACTACCATTTGTGTTAGGTGTGAGGACCTGCTGGTTCTCTCTGATGACCTCACATGTCCTCTCCTCAGAGCTGTGCGGGGGAGTCACACAGTGTGCCAGGGGGTCAGTGCTCTGCTCCTTTCATGTGATTTTGCCTCATAAATAGATTTCTCCAATGAAAAGGCCACACGCTCAGGGGGCCGATGCTCTCATTACATAACACAGTTTGAGGCGTGTGCCCATGTGTGTCATGGCTGGCTGAACCAAAACTAGCCTGATCCGGACTAAATGCCTCGGGGGGCAAGCTGGTATCTCTATCATTAACTGGAAACATAAACAGAGAGAGAGAGAGAGAGAGAGAGAGAGAGAGAGAGAGAGAGAGAGAGAGAGAGACTGTGGTTCTGTGCTGTGAAGGTGTCAGTTGCCTGACAAAGCATTGTGGGACAGTATGCTGTTTTCAGGGATGTTCCGCTAGTTGATGTTGGGAGTAGAATTTTCCTTAACAAAGTGCTCGGTATTAGAAAATAATAAGAGTATTATGAGTATTCAGTAAAATAAGCGTAATGTAAGGTGTGTACAGTGACTGCATCAGAGATGTGTGTGTGCAACTTCAGGTGTAAGAAAGTTGAGGGCCAGCTGCCAAGGCCTGTATGCAAGAGTAGTGAGGTGTGTGTGTGTTTGTGTGTTTGAAGGAGGGTGCATGCAAGGACAGAGGCCCATGGTTGAAGGCTGATAGCTGGATGGAAAAAGGGGGTCCTGAAACTAAAGGGGGTAGGAGTAGCTGGAGGGCATTCAGCCCTCATTAGAAAACACTGAAGTCAGTAGAAAATCAAGCCAACATAAGAGGAGAAAGTCTCAAAATAGAACAAGCTCTCAAAACAATGGGATTACAGTTTGTAGATGGAACAGCAGGGGTTAGGACTTTAAAAAGGAGAGAGCATATTCACATCCGGAGACTGGCCTGGGTTTTCATTCTCTTAAGAATAAAACTGAACGCATCAGACTGTGATCGTCTGCAGTGCATTCTGTGAACCTGATGAGACTCCACGTGCTGAAGAGGTGCGTGTTCATATTCTAGCCCAAGCCTGGACCCTTGTTTTTATACACACCATCGGCATTTCATATCAAAAAGTTGTGTGTTATACCTCACTACAGGGCAGTGGTACTGAGACCACTCTCTTTAAAGGTCTCCTATTATACTATTTTAGGCATATATTATAGGTCTCAGATATATAAAAAACATGTCTATGAAGTGTTTTGCTCAAAATAGATACAGATAACCCATTCTAGCCATGCCTCATAGCCCTCTATTTCAGCCCTGTTACTAAACTGCTGATTCTGGGTCCGTAGCTTTATTAAAGAAAAATAAGAAAAAAGAAAATGAGAGCCGAGACGAGAGCTCATGCAGAAGGATTCTACCCAGCTACTCAGCTAAATGCTGCCGTGATTAAACACCATATCATGTTCCAAACCACATCAAGGATTATTTTCTGAAACAGTATGGAGCTCAAATGCTTTTTCTCTTGTGGGTTTACTACAAGGTGAGTTCCTTTTTTTATTTCCTGCTTTTTTATACATACTCTCTCCAGTACAGGTTAGCTCTGAGTGTTAGCGATGCTTGCTAATGTAAACACAGACCTTATTACGTCCAAAACAGTCAGGCATTGTTTCTGATAGCAACGTTTCTGATAGGGCCGTGGGCGTAAAGCCAGCCCACATTTCAGATATTACGTCATATCGGCAGCAAATCTGGATCAGCTCCGTTGTACCAGTGTGCAACTCGATTTTGACAGGATAACAACTGGTGACTACTAGAATTGTGTGAGTAACATTCTGTTTTTCGACTTCTCTGTTTCAGTGTGTGTACTCTGTATAAATGCTCTGTAGTTGATCTGATTGAAATTGTGATTTTAATCTCAAAACAGCTACAGTATTGTTCAGGCAGAAATTTGGGACAATTAGTTTGACAGAAACCTTAAAACTGAACTAACTGGCTGCTAGGGTTAACTTTGATTTAAACATTTGTAGAATACTAAGAGCTTTATTGAGTAGGGGTAACTGTATTAAGGGTAAAACTCATAACTTTATAACTTAGGGTTTCATGTAACTGAAACTATTGTGCCACTAAAAAGGTTCATTAACAACTCAGGAGTGAGCCAGTCTCGATTGAGGCCCATCAGTTCTGATCTGCGGCCATTTCCCTCAGGAACCTGTATTTAATTCTCAGTCTGATCACTGTCCTGTTGGAGTCACGAGGGAGGCAAAGAGGGGGCAAATCCTACTTTGATTGACCTAAGTATCGCTGGTGTTTTGTTTTGTTTTTTAGCCCCTCATGCTATAATCATGTGTATTTTCTCCATTCCTGTCTTCTCGCCATTACCACTGGCCCCGTGTATCTCCTAATCGATATAACCGGCCTGCTCTCGTCTATCCCACATGCTCTACTGCGATCCAACAGCTAGTCGCAGGTGGCCTGTGGAACTGCCAGTCAGCTGTTCCTAAGGCTGACTTCATTTCTGGCTACGCTTCCCTGCAGTCTCTGGACTTCCTTGCTCTCACTGAGACCTGGATTACTCCATCCAACACAGCCACCCCAGCAGCTCTCTCCACAGCATATTCCTTCTCCCACACACCCAGACCCACTGGCAGAGGAGGTGGCACAGGTCTCCCACTTCACACATCCGATCACTTTTTCATTTCATTCTCTCTACCCCTTTCCAAACATAACAAACTATTCTCTTCTAATTCTGCACCTGTCCGCCGTAACCTTTGTTCCCTCTCCCCCTCTACCTTTGCCTCATCGGTGCTCTCGGCCCTCCCTTCCTCTGACTCGTTCCAACTCCTGCCTCCAAACTCTGCTGCAGAAACTCTCCTCTCTACTCTTTCATCCTCTCTGGACTCTCTCTGTCCTCTCACATCTCGGCAGGCTCGTCAGTCCCCTCCTGCTCCCTGGCTAAATGACGCACTGCGTGCTAATAGAACCATCCTTAGGGCAGCAGAGCGGAAATGGTGGAAATCCAAACACCATGACGACCTCCTAACCTATCAGGCTCTCCTCTCCTCTTTCTCTGCTTCGATCTCTCAGGCAAAAAGCACTTTCTTTCAAGATAAGATCCATTCTTCCTATTCCAATCCCAAAAAACTATTTTCCATCTTCTCCACCCTCTTAGAACCCCCCAAAGCCCCTTCCCCCCTCCCTTCTGTCAAGCGACTTTGTTAACTACTTTGAAAAAAAGGTTGATGATATTCGCTCTTCTTTTTCTGACTCACCTTTACTCACCGCTGGGTCACCAGACCCACCGTTCACCCACACACTAACCTCCTTTTCCCCTCTCTCTCCAAGTGAGGTTCTTACCCTCATTACCTCTGCCCGTCCTACCACTTGTCCTCTGGACCCTATCCCCTCAAACCTCCTTCAGACTATCGCTCCTGATATTCTACCGTTTCTCACCCATTTCATCAACACTTCTCTAACTTCTGGTCACTTTCCAAACAGTCTCAAGGAGGCAAGAGTAAACCCTCTCCTAAAGAAACCCACTCTCAACCCGTCTGATGTTATAAACTACAGGCCTGTCTCTCTCCTCCCGTTCCTGTCTAAAACACTTGAACGCGCTGTCTTTAAACAACTCTCCTGTTATCTCCATCAGAACAACCTTCTGGATCCGCACCAGTCTGGTTTCAAGGCAGGTCACTCACAGAAACTGCCCTCCTCGCTGTCTCTGAGGAACTGCACACGCTAAAGCAGCCTCCCTCTCCTCTGTCATCATCCTTTTGGACCTGTCTGCTGCATTCGACACGGTGAATCATCAGATCCTCCTTCGCACTCTCCAAGAATTGGAGTTTCAGGCTCTGCACTTTCCCTCCTCACCTCATACCTCAAAGACCGTACCTACAGGGTAACTTGGAGAGGGTCCGAGTCCGACCCTTGTCAATTAACTACAGGGGTCCCTCAGGGCTCTGTTCTTGGTCCCCTCCTCTTCTCCTTGTACACAAACTCGCTCGGATCTGTCATTAGCCCGCATGGTTTTTCATACCACTGCTACGCTGACGACACCCAATTAATTCTGTCCTTTCCCCGCTCAGAGACCCAGGTCGTCGCACGCATCTCTGCTTGTCTAGCTGACATCTCTCAGTGGATGTCTGCTCACCACCTCAAGCTCAACCTTGACAAGACTGAACTGCTTTTCCTTCCGGGAAAAGATTGTCCCACTCTTGACTAACAATCAACATCGGCACCTCTGTTGTTTCCCCGACTCAGACTGCAAGGAATCTGGGTGTGACCCTAGATAACAACTGTCCTTCACTGCAAACATCGCTGCTACAACCCGCTGCTGCAGATACACGCTTACAACATCAGGAGGATACGTCCCTCCTGACCCAGAAAGCGACGCAGGTTCTGGCCAGGCTCTCGTCATCTCACGCCTAGACTACTGCAACTCCCTCCTGGCTGGTCTACCTGCATGTGCCATCCGACCTCTGCAGCTTATCCAGAATGCTGCGGCTCGTCTGGTCTTCAACCTTCCAAAATGTTCCCACACCACTCCGCTCCTCCGCTCACTTCACTGGCTTCCAGTAACTGCTAGAATCCACTTCAAGACAATGGTACTTGCGTACCATGCTGTGAATGGATCTGGCCCTTCCTACATCCAGGACATGGTTAAACCGTACACCCCAGCACGTGCACGTGCACACTCTATGAAACCTGATGTACTTATATGATTCTGTTTTCTTCAAGTTTGTATCTTCTTGGTCGAATGCACTTATTGTAAGTCGCTTTGGATAAAAGCGTCAGCTAAATGCAATGTAATGTAATGTACCTCCGTTTTTAGAGATTTGGGTACGGAGGAAAAGAGAGAGGGTTTTGTTTTCTGACACTTTGTGAGTTCCCTGACACACCGGCTCTGTTATCTACTATTTACGGGCTTGAGGAGTGACTGATTACATGTAACGGGATAGTGTAATCAGGATAAAAAAAAGGTTACTTTTAGGGCTGTCAAAGTTCAAGCGTTAAACTTTCAACATCGATAACCAATGGTGGAAGAAGGAAAAGTATTTGTAATGCGTAATGGCCCTTTTCAGAATGCTGTTTATTAAAGTGGACCTATCATGCAAAATGCACTTTTGTACGTCTTTTATACATGAATATGTGTCCCTGCTATATTTCTAAAAAGTGAGAATTACTAGCAGTATTACAATTTTCTTTTTAAAAAGAGCCTTTTGTGTTTGAGCTTATGTGTTGTTAAAGATTGTAATTCTTACCTGATGATGACACTAGACTGTTCCTTTTATAGACAAAGAAATGTTGCAATAAATGGGGCGAAGCCTGCGAGCTAGTTCAGGCAGTCAACTGGAGCACCAATGATACATTAACACGTGAAGCACCCCTCGTCCCTCTTACAACCAACCAAACACATTCTCCTAAACATGCCGCTCTATTTAAGCTGCCAGGTCTGCTGCCTCTGCCTCAATAATGCTGCCACTGTGTTCATGTTGCTGCTGCTCGCCTGCCCCACCACCACCCCAGCTTCCCCCCCAGCTTCCACCTGTAGGCTCGGGGGATAGTTATCTAATCATCACTCAATGTTCTTTGTACATCTGTGGAGTGATGAGGCCCGAGCCAAGACGCCAAACTCAAACTATATGCTGCTTCTAATAAACATATTAAGAAACACATGAGTTGTCTGACTGAACACTGTTTATGAAGATGTTATCAGTGTAATAAATGTAAGTGTTTTTGCTGCTGTCAGTGGAGGGAGTGTGTTACCGTCAGGTTTGCTCTGAGCCAGGATGGTGACCATTTCCCCTTTAGGAATCTCCAACAGGAAGAGCACGGCTTCCTCTCTCACTACTCCTTGAAAATCCACATTGTTCACCTTCAAGACACAAACAAAGGAAACAAGAATAGCTTTATAAAATGCCATTGTAATTTGAACTATGGCTGATTTGAAAGTATTGCTGTTTATGAAATGGATGTTGGTGTTTCTGAACTGCTTACCTTTAGGATTTGGTCCCCTATGTGCAGACCCTCCTTCTCGGCAGGACTGCCCTCTTGAACACTGGCGATGAAGATGCCCACATCATTTCCTCCTGCCAGCCTCAGCCCCACACTGTCCCCCTTCTGGAAATTCACCATCACCGTGTTGGGCCTGCAGAGAACACACATTCTGCTGTTTACCAGAGGAGGGAGAAGTACTCAGATCTTGTGATTAACAAAAAAAGTAGAAGTACCAGAGAGTAGGAATACTCTGTTACAGTAAAAGTCCTGCATTCAAAATGATACTCAAGTAAAAGTAGAAAAGTATTAGCATCAAAATATAGTTAAAGTACCAAAAGTAAAAGTAGTCATTGTGCAGATTGGTCCATTTCAGAATAATATATATGATATGTTTTATAATGATTGATCATTAAAGTGTTCTCAAAGCTGGTAAAGGTGCAGCTAGTTTGAATGACTTTGTATACTGCAGGGTAGCTTGTGAATTTACTCCAGGTGGAACTAAAGTCTGATTTAACACTTGATTATATTTCACATCATTCATCTTAATCTGTAAAGTAACTAAAAGTATTAAATACATGTAGTGGAATAAAAGTACACTTTTTACCTCTGAATTGTAGTGGGGTAGAAGTAAAAGGTATCAAACAATTGAAATACGTAATAAGTAAAGTACAAGTACCTCAAAATTGTACTTAAGTACAGTACTTGAGTACATTTACTTAATTACTTTACACCACTGCTGTTCACGATATGAGCCAGGTTTACTAACATATCATTGCAAAGGAGAGGTGAAAATTGTTTTATTCAAACATTTAAACTTGTAGCATTACGACAGGAAATCATACAGTATATTTCCATGAAAACACCAACTAACCTACGAGGCTTTAAATATCATGGATGCATCTGAAGTCAATCTAAGGTACCTAAACCCTGCCAATCATAGAGAAAAAAGAAAAACTCACCCATATATTTTTTCATCTTCTGGACTTGGTCGGAGGAGAATCTTTGGTGTGGTTGTTATGGCAACTAAAGATAAGGAAATCAGGTGTAAGCATCTGCAATGCTACAAACATGACCTGTCAGTAAAAGTCAATGCATAAAAGCTGAATTGATAATTAAGTATAAAATATAACTACTATACCTTTACTATTACTACACTATAGAGTGGTGCAGTGGGATCATATTTTTGCAGGACGACCCAGAAGTTAGCTTTACAAGGGCTCTCTGCGAACGAGCAATGGGATTTTTCCATTGGATTTCAATATATTGCAGAAAAGAACTGAAACGTTGACTTTAATTAAATGTATCGTGTCAACAAATTTCACATAACTGTATTAGGTTAGTTGAAACCAATAATATTTAGTTGAACCTAATATTTTTTTTTAAACTTGAATGCCAGTTTAGTTTTGTGAATGTGTAATTTTTGCAATTTGTTAGTTAGCACATATCAAACTTGCCAAGATGAAAATATGTCAGAGGTTGAGCTTGTTCAAAAAAATAACAAATTGAAGCAGTTTTAAGAACAAAAAAATGGTAAACAGGTATATAAATAGTCACTGTTCAGTCACCACGGCACCCAGTAGACCACCAATAACGACATTATTGTCAATGGTGTACAATAAAACTGCCTATATAACTATTAATAAAAAACTGTTGAGCTCATGTTCAGTTTATTAATATTATTGCTGGATACTACCTCAGTCACCGCATAGTTCACGTACGTCAGATACTTAAATGTTGTTCTTAACTGTGAGTTATACTATATACTTATTTTATTAACGTGTGCTTCCCTATTTAATAAGTTAGCCTACTTAGTATTTGGTATTTATCTTCACTGTCCCTTTGCTGTAACACTTCAAATATCCCCGCTGTCGGGATGAATAAATGAATACTGTTTATGATAAACAATTCAAACAGTCCCAAAACAAGGGGATGTTTTATATTCAGTGGAATCAGCTTTTAGTCATTTATTATAATGATTCTAGTGTGTCATTGTCACTGTGTGTGTTTTGATGTTGCTGGGTGGTGATGACCTGGAGGCTGCTCTTGGTGCCCCGACTCTCTGTTCAGCTCTGCGGAGGCATGGGGGTCTTCAGGGACTCTGAAGGGGGAGGCCATGGCGGACATCTTGGCTGTCTTCATGGGTTCTTCCCTGTTAGTTTCAAGGTAACACACACAGACACACGGGATGAGAGACTGCTAGGTGTCACAGCCGATTAAAGACGGAAACTAAATAAGCTTGTTGACAAGATAACAGTAAGACACAATGGTAACTTTAAATGATGACATATTTGTCTCTATATATTCTGCTCATTTTCAGGTTCATATTTGTATTTGGGGAGTATATGAGAAAGTCAATTTACATGAAAAAAAACAAAAAAAAACTCTACAGGAAAGGGATTACCCCGAAAAACACAGTAGGGGCCTTTAATTAGTGTCCATCACAGGTTTTAAAGTCTTTTAAGGAAAGTCACATTTATATTGCAAGCCAAACAAAGTAGGACACAAGTCTGGAGTGGATATCGTCCATGGCACATCCACATCAGGTCACATGTCTACATCACCAAACAGGAAGTCCTCTCATCATCCTACCTGGGGTTGTCTCTTTCATTAGAAGAGTGGGAGGACAGGTCAGACTGGCGGGACCTCCTCTCCTCTGGAGGGGAATAGGAATGGTATGACTCCATCTCTGATATGTCTGACGGACAGACGGACAGACAGACAGTTAAACACAGACTACATCCTCCTGTCCAAACTGTGCACCACCACCAGCACCAGCAGTAGATAATGGTTGCCTCCGGAAGCACCAACACCAGCTTATTATGGCCCGGGACAGAGTGAGGACATTGTTAGAGAGGTCAAGATTACAAGGACACACTCATGGTGACACAGCCCCATAAAAGCAGCCATTACTCTAACAAACTGAAACCATCAGAAATATTCAAAAGAACAGCATATTGTTCGGGTTTAGGGAATGTTCCTACTTAAAGAAGGTAGCCATTGGTTTCCATTCATATCAGCTTCCCTATAAATAGATGATGATTAGCTATAGCCTCGATTGATGCAGTTGACATAAAGTTGGTGGTGTATTTTAAAAGGGCAGGGCCCACAGCTCGGTTCGAATTAAAGCCCACTAGGGATGCCGTACAGAAAAACTGTTTGTCATACAGTAAGTAATATCAAATTGGAGTTGAAAATCATGTTCATCGCAAGGATTGCAACTTTAAAGAGATACAAAGAGGCAAATTCATGTTCAGACACTTTCGAGAAATCCAAATCAAGGATCTGAGGCAACTTCTGCTTCACCAATACAAGGGAAGCTCATACTGAACAGAAACAAGCTGCTGACGCACAGCCCTGCGCTCCAAAGAGAGCACTCTGCTTTCATTCAGTCCCATTTGAAGTGAACATGTGTGGCAGAGTGTTTGATTTGGCTGCTTTTATCCGTCAGTGTGGCACTCAGCATGGCTCCGAAAGCAGGGAGGGAGCTTTGACGGGGGCCGGCACACCAAGAACAGAAACAGAAGAACCACACACATGAGAGCAAACAGAAAAGTGAAAATAAAGGTCCCTCTGAAACAATATGCCTTGTTAAATCAGCAGACAGAAAGCAGATTATTTTTCACATGGAGTCTGGCACAGGTGCGATCTAGAGCGTGTGGATTAGTTTGATTAGGGTTAGAGACATTCTGCATGCAGGCTGAAAGGAAGACAGACAGAAAGAGAAAGATCAATGTGAGGATAACGTGTCAAACCTGATATGGAAGTGAAGTGTCGACCAAATATGTCAGAAACAGCATCAGTCATTCAGATTTATGTCACAACAGCACCTTTGGACAGTGTGTTGATGTGGAAGACTCCATCACAAAGAACTGATCAATACCGAGTTTTTTTCTTGTCCGTTTGTAGAGGTGAATTCATTTTTTGCTCAGTTCTAAACCACTTTCGGCAAGCAATATTGCCCTCTTAAATATTAAAGATCAAACTTGTAACAGGGCTATAGGCAATACTTGAGCACAGATTATATTTAAAACCTTATTGTATGCAGTGTTTTCCTTCTCTTTCAAATTAAAGCAAATCTATTGTATTTTGTAATGTTTGTATTTTGTTAACCCTGTATGAGTTTAAAAAAAGTTCAAGCTAACCTTTTCACTGCTATTAAGGATAAAAAAGAATAATTCTTACAATATAAACAATTTGAATCTACATCTAATGACAGTCTGCTGTGCTTTTTGCTCAGTCCATTCATGTTCCTCAGAGGATGAACCCTTTTCTTGGTAATGGCTCAATGACCCCTAAGAGCCTCACAAATGTAGGATTAAGAAAGGTAAACCACTTTTTTTATCGTTGGGTGTAATGAAGATTTTAGCTGCTGGTGAAGCTTTTCACTTCTAATCTTGTTTTGTGTATTAATCAGTGGACAATGCAGCACAAACAGCCAACACACCACACTGGGGATTTCTGTAACGTGTGGGGAAATGGGTGGGGATGGAAACCTGACGGTGGAGAAAAAAAGAACAATTCTGGTGTGGAAAGGAGTCAAGAGCCTAATGGGTCCGCCACATTGAAAATAAATACTTATATGAAAAATCGTCTGCTCTGATTGATTAGCTGAATGGCTCTATTGTGATTGGTCAACAGTTTAGAGATGCCCCGTCCATTAGCCTATCACTTACAATGTTGGCGCGCTAGCCAATAGAAGTACTACCCCAGAAAAGTTTCACTCAAAGTTCGGTGATACAAACACACACAGAGCAGCCTGACTCTCTCCAGGCTGCAGGTTGGGGGGGGGGGGCAGTGAGACCTGAGCTAGCATATGAATGTGTGTGGAACAGCAGGAGAGGAGACTTCAGATCACCTGGACAGACAACGGCGAGTCGCTACACTGTTAGGACGAATGATTAATATGTTATTACACTGAAAACTCAACAAGCATCTTACCCACTGTACGAGCCACGCTTTGTCATGCAACCTTCTGTTGTCATCATCACTCTTTGTGTGTAGCATCATTATTCAGATAATATGAGAGCACATTCACCTGAAGGCAGCGCACTGACCTCTTCCACTCTATACTTAATTAATCACACAATTCAGAGTAAATAGTGATTTAATATGTTTATTTATTCAGGAAAATTGAATCACGTATTAAAAAGTTAAGAGATTTTGAGCAGTATAAAGAGTAGTGCAAAAGGTGTGAAAGCTTTACAACTTAGTCAGGTTGTGTCACAGCCGTTTTACAGCTTAGAGAAAGGCAACAGGGTTACACATGCTGTGTCTCGGGGGGAGGGGGGTCCTTCATCTAAAAGAATGACATATTATCTGGAAGAGAAAACACAGAGAGATTGCACTTTTGAGCGATTACAGGCATCGCTTCAGCTTGTCAAGATGAGCAAAAATGAATAGGATCAGTTCAGAATCTAAAGAGCTGGAGCCTCTCTTCTTCTTCCCCCCCCCCCCCTTTATTCTTAGTTGTCATGGAAACATTTCATTTGTGATTTTACAAGGCATTTAAATATAATCTTAATTTTTGTGTTTTTATAATGTATCTCTGTGTTCTACAGCAGTAGTAACTACCTCTGAAGGAAACTTTAAGAATGTAGTCTTTGCAGAACATTTACATGCACAAAAATCTGAATTATTTCATTTATTAAAAAAAATGTTCACAATATACTTTGAATTGTCATTGGACTTAATTTAATTACTTAGATGTAACTAAACGCTGAATAAACTGTCTCAATAAAGACATATATTTATTCATGAAAATAGAAAAAGATAAATATTATTCTTTTGACACACTTTAACCTCCGCAGCTTGGAGCAAGTTTGTTACTTTAAAACATGTTTCATCCTATGAGTGATACAGCTCAACGCAGCATGTCGACCCTTTAACCTGAACCATCGTCTCTTACTTCAACCTCAGCATTAGACACCCGAGATGAGCTTCAAAGGTTGGTCGAGTAACACAATGAGTTAACTTACAGTCGTCCATGAATAATATCAGCTGAGTAATACAACGTTTCAGAGTGTTATCACACTAATAGATTTAATATAGTGGTGCAGGGATGACGTATTATTATAGGCTGACTTCGAGACGAGGAACCAGCAAGAGGTGAAATGCTGACTCATATCCATGTTTAGGACTCATCCCTGCACCACTCTATTGGAACATTTCGGACACTGGAATGCCTCTGCGGATCGCTGAATATAAAAATAGTGAGGGGTTAGCCAGCAGTACGTACGACTGCAGTGTATACGCATCTAAACCAATAACACTGAGATGCATTCAGGGACTCACCGTCGTTATCAGAGTCAGAGTCTGCGAGGGGGGGGATGCGGACGAGGATCTGACGGCTGTCTCTCTGCACCACCAGCTGCAGCTTCCCCCTCGACTTCTCTATCAGCTTCCCCGCATCGTGCAGTGAGAGGTTCTCCGTCACCGTCCCGTTAATCTACACACACACACACACACACACACACACACACACACACACACACACACACACACACACACACACACACACACACACACACACACACACACACACACACACACACACACACACACAGACACACACACACACAGTTTAGAATAATAAAGTAGCATTACATTCAAATACACACATAAAATACAAATAAGATGAAAATTGTACTTAAAGTGGACCTATTATGCTATATTTGAAAAATATATTGTAGGGCCATACCTATACAAAACATGTCTGTGAAGTTTTTTGCTTAAAATACCAAACAGATCACCCATTGTAGCCATGCCTCATACTGCTCATACCCCTCTATTGCAGCCCTGTTCCAAACAGGCTGATTCTGCTTTAAATGGAACGGCTGCTGCTAGCCACGCCCCTTTGTAGCATCACGCAGCTTTCCCCTGCTAAGAGAGTTTTCTACCGGGAGAAGCTCAGCTAAACGCTGCGGTGACTAAATGCCATATTATGCTCCCAACCATTTCAAGCATTATTTCTGAAACAGTATGGAGCTCAAACTAGTGATGGGCAAATGAAGCTTTGAATGAAGCATCGAACCACTTGGACAATTGTGTCGGAAATAGGTTCATTTCTCGAAGCTTCAGTTACAGCGAACTCTCCTGGCGAAGTGCAAGGCTGCAGTGGGTTTAACGTATCTTTGCCTTGAAAAATATTCGATGCACACACACACTAAGACTGAATATCATGTTCTATTTGCAATTAAAGATTGATAATTGTGTGTATTGGGTTATTGAGAAGAGAGTAGAGAGTGCTGGAAAATGTGCCATTGGTTGGGTGTGCTTGTGTAATTATGGCAGGGGGTAATTATGTGGGATGGGGAACACTCAAAGATCTTTAGGTAGCCTACATTATTCTTTTTATTTTGTATTTTTCTAAAGGCATTTTTCTGGCCGGAGAGGGCCTTTTATCAGTTATATTATTAACGTTGAAAAGCGGGCAATGATTACAAGTTCATCCATTCCAGGATTCGAACTAGTTGCACGGAGGAAGTCCCCGCATGCGGGCCACCGGCTCTATCCACTGGGCTATCTATTCTTTAAACTGTTGAACTTTTCTTTTAATACTCATAATTGTCTTTTTGTTCACAACTTCTCCACATTTCGAAGTGTTTCCCGAGCCAGAACGACCTATCTTTCTTCCTGGCTTGCTCTATAATGATCCAATTCAAATGCAATACCAACAACAACTCAACAGCAACAACGCAAACTACGACAACAACCCACACATTGCGCATTGTTTAGAGCGGTTATAAAGTGTTGAAGCGCTCAAAGTCTGAACTGTTTCAACCTGTCACCTGTCAGAATAGAGACGAGGCAGTGCATTGAATCACCTGATTGGACGGCGAACCAGTCAAGTGATTCATTCAGGAAACGAAGCAGTTGCTGCTTCGGACGTCATATGTCACATGACACATGAAGCACTGCTTCTATGGAATAGGAAAACCAGGGTTTGAAGCACGTATCGAAGCTTCAGTGTCAAACTGCCATCACTAGCTCAATCCTTTCTCTCTCGCAGGGTTTACCACAAGGACATTACGTTACACATATTCTCTCCAGTAGCCTACAGCGTTAGCTCCATGGTTAGCTCTGAGTGTTAGCATGCTTGCTAATGTAAACACACAGCATATTACTCCCAAAACACGCCGCGCATTGTTTCTGATACAGCACATAGCTTAACATGTTCTTTCTTAAGTGTTTACCGCTAGAACAGTGCCGTTATATGTATTATATATAACAACTTTACTCTTAGTGCCTCCTGCAGACATCCTGCTGAATACACAGACACACAGCTGCGACTGTATAAGGAGACGATAGGTTGGGACGTGTCACGTGTGCCGGAGACGATAGGTTGGGACGTGTCACGTGTGCCGGAGACGATAGGTTGGGATGTGTCACGTCGGCCGGATGTCGCCAATGACGTTATAGGAGCGAAATTCTGGATCTGTTAGCACCTCCTTTTGTTTCTTTTTATTTTTTTTGAGATGTGGGTACGGAGGAAAAGAGAGAGGGTGTTGTTTTCTGACACTTTGTGAGTTCCCTGACACACATATTTATGTATAAAAGACATCAAAAAGTGCATTTTGCATAATAGGTCCCCTTTAAGTATGATTTTGGTTAATGACATAATTCTGTTCCACCACTTCATATAACAATTTACAAACAGCGGTCTTTCCAAAAATGACCCACCCTGTATTAGAGCCAGTGTTTGTGTGTGTACACGTGTGTGTGTTCACCTTCAGGATGATGTCTCCCTCCTGCAGGTTCCCGTCTTTGGCAGCCAGGCCCGTGCTGGTCATCTGTTTGATGAAGATCTGACTCCCAAGGCGCAGCCCGTACTCTACACACACACACACACCCACACCCACACCCACACACACACACACACACACACACACACACACACACACACACACACACACACACACACACACACACACACACACACACACACGGCATACTTTAGTTCGGTGCCTAGATGTTCTGCCATTTTGTTTTGCCTTCCAATAAATCAAATAACTATTCATATCTTCCACTGCACTGTAACTTCTCATTTTATTCTATAACTGTCTGTTGCTATTTTAGTTTGTTTTATAAAAGGACATATTCTGCTCATTTTCAGGTTCATATTAGTATTAAGTTTCTCTACTGCCCCTAAGCCTATCACGTACAATGTTTTGGAGCGCTAGCCAATAGAAGCACAAGTGTTACCCCAGGCTTAGTCAAAACAATCAATAAAAAATAAATGTGTTCCTCCCTTAGCATATCATCATCATATCATGTCGGAGCTCAAGCCAATAGAAGTGTGAAGTGGGGGGGAGTGTGGGAAAGAAACTCCCTTTGGGGGGAACACATGGATTTTAAACTTTGCAGACCATTTACATGCACACAAACCTGTATATCACATCACAGGAGAGGGAACACCCTGAAAGCAGAATAGAGCCTCTTTCAATTTGTATTCTCTTGGCTTTTCAATGAGTGTTTGGAAATGTATGGAAATGTCATTTCATAATGTGTTTCTGTTGCATTCAATCCAATTGCTATAAATGTTTTTGTAAAGCTCTTTGAGTTGCATTGTATTGAAATGTGCTATAGAAATAAACTTCCCTTGCCTTATTTGAAGCGAGAGACTAAAAACAGAAAGATTTGTATTGTGTACAGATTGTAAAGCCCCTTGTAGTAAAGTTGTGATTGTTCTGCTTTTAGATACTACTAAATATAATCTGTATTGAATAGCAAGAACTCTATTTTTTGTAGTTTTTCAAAAGTATTTCATTTTGGTTTTGCAGCAGTTATGGGAGTTTAAATGTTGCTTAGTTTAAATATCGTGGGGTAGTTTCAGTATAACTTTGTAAATGTATACTGCAACATTGCTACCCCCTGTGACATTATTACAATTGTATTACCTTAAACCTGTAATATAAATAGACTTTTAGATAGTTTGATTGTTTTATGTCAATAACATGCTAACCACTTTGTAGATGCAAACCGTTTTGGAATAATATTTATGTTGAAATAAATATTATACCATAAAAAAAACCTGCATATGCAAACACTACAAACTAGGGTTTTTAATTTGTTATATTTCTTTAAATCAAGCTTAATTTCACTACACCAATTGGGACGTTGTTGTTACATAAAATAAATAAAAGATCTAATTAATTTACAGGTTTTATTGCATAAAATAATTAAAAAAGTTAAAGTAACACCCAGCTACTTTGAGCGAGTGGGTGTCACAGCTGGGTTAGTGAGGGGTGAATGTTAGAAGAGCTAAGGGAACCTTTCCTTTGATAATTAAGCCTCCACCAGGAGCTGCTGTTACAGACACTAGTGATGCTGAAATAGAAAGGGACTCTTGATGTGTGCTACAGTATCTTCACCTAAGTTAGAGAACCACAGAAATGATTAAATAATGAGGTGATGTTACACTTATTGTTCTGTAGCAATCTGAGCAGAACAGTACCTAATCAAAGTGTAGTCCTAGTTATAATGTAGAGGTGGGAGAAGTACTCAGATCCTGTACTTGAGTAAAAGTAGAAGTACCAGAGTGTAGGAATACTCTGTTACAGTAAAAGTCCTGCATTCAAAATGTTACTCAACTAAAAGTAGAAAAGTATCAGCATCAAAATATAGTTAAAGTACCAAAAGTAAAAGTAGTCATTGTGCAGATTGGTCCATTTCAGAATAATATGATATGTTTTATAATGATTGATCATGAAAGTGTTCTCAAAGCTGGTAAAGGTGCAGCTAGTTTGAATGACTTTGTATACTGCAGGGTAGCTTGTGAATTTACTCCAGGTGGAACTAAAGTCTGATTTAACACTTGATTATATTTACCCATCATTCATCCAAATCTGTGAAGTAACTAAAGGTATTAAATACATGTAGTGGAGTAAAAGTACACGATTTGCTCCGTTTAATACAGTGTATGTTTGAAAATGGCAGTGGAGAAAATCTTAAAAAGCATAATTATTGTGTTTCTTTTGGGGCTGCATCATCTGGAAAAAATAACTATTTGCAAATATTTTTGACTGATATTGCAATTGCGAAAGGATTTGCGATATAAGCAGGGATTCTCTTTTTTTTCCACTATATCCTTGAATAATATTTTTTAAATGATAATTGTGTTGTTTTGTTAAGAGGATCGGTACCAAAGAAGACATTTTTCACAAGTCTGTAGAATGCAGTTTGTATTCCGGCACTTCTCTGAAGCACTACAATACTTTATTTAGATATTTGTATATATTTTGCCCTTACTAAGTATTTTGCTCTGATGAACTGTGCAGCCCTGGTTTCTGTGTATCCAGTCATGTGACCTTTGTTAAACAGGGGGGTCTTCTGCTCTCTTACCCTCGCTGGCTCTGTTCTTCACCAGAAGCACGTTGACGGGTTTGTCCAGCGGCTCCAGCTCTCTGGAAGGTTCTGGGGATGGAGGGTTGTCATTGAGCCGGTCCCTGCTCTTATACCTCCCCCCTTTTCCTCCCCCTCCTTCTCCTCTCTCGTACTTGTCCTCGGTGCGGGACCCCTCCCCGGGGCTGCGTCCTCGGCTGTGGTACCTCTGGCGGTCTGCGCTGCTGTCCAGGGCCCGCCCCCGGCTGCCGTCCCTCCTTGGTCTGTCGGGGCTGGGGGAGCTCTTCTCCTGGCTCCGCCCACGGCTCCTCCCTCTCTGGTTGGAATCCCGCCCCCCCCCGTACTCGGGGTCTAGGTATGCTTTGCTGTCTGAGATGTGGTCGCGGTCCTGGTCGCGGTACCAGCTGTTGTCATTGTCGGCGTCGTAGTAGTGATTGGAGGGGGTGTACGCCCGACTGTCTGCACCTGGGGAGGGGGGCTGCTTCAGTGAGTGCACTGCCGACTTACGGGGTCTCTTCACTGTCTGACAGAGAGAAGGAAGAAAAAGAAATGCTTTAATACATTACATTAAAAAGGCCCAAACACCCCTTCACTGACACCAACCACCATTCTCCACATTTATTAGAGAAGACCTGTTCTGCTTTTTGGGTTCTCCCTTCCCTGTAGTGTGTTCTATAGGTTTTAGTACATGTCAATGTTCTGCAAAGGCTAAAATCCCTGTGTTCCCTCCAGAGGGAGTTTCTCTCCCACACACTCCCCTCCCGCCTGAAACACCTTCATAGGATTCCTTTGTTTACTTCCGTAACTTAACGACATCACTATAACCATCGTGCTTGTTACTAATAGACTAAGGGGAGGGACATCTCTAAGCGGTTGACCAATCACAACATATTTGTGATCAGCAATCACTGATTTACATCACTATATATGTATATATATATATTGCAGTCCGATATGAGCCTCTGGAACGGTATAACAGCAAAAGGCTGTGATTTAATGCATGTAATTTCATACATCATTGTAGTGGCCAATTGTCCAAAAAAGGAATGTTCAAAGGCCACTTAGTGTAGGAGGCGAATTCAAGTATTGACTCGCGTATGTTCAAGAAATCCAGATACCTTGCTCGTTCCATTCAAGTGCTTTATTAGGAGGATCAATGGATCAGCTGCTGGCCCAATGCCGACGTACAACCTTTGCACGTATTTAAACATATAAACAAACAAATCCCAGTCGTACGGATGTGTGCGGTCAAAAACATTGTCCAACTTCCTCTCTAGACTTCCTGCTGTGTCATGCTGGCAGCGTCATTTATACCTGAGCACGCTACTACAATCTGCTTTCTATAAATAATAACAAAACATAAAACTAGAGCTGTCCATAAGCAAGATAAAATGTTACAAAAACAGTATAATAATAATTCATAGTTATTCAGCTCATTTAAGTTAAATTAAAGAATATTCAATTGGCTCACCAAACCATAATTCATTACCATAAAATAATGTGCCTAAATGGCTCCTACAATCATTATGTACGCACATCCTGCCTAGCTGACCAATCAGTCTCTGTTTGGGGAGAGAAGCCTGTGCTCTGTTCGGTCAAACGATGAGCCAGACTAGTGGAAATGGATTCTAACCTGACGCTAACTTACTGTTTGCTAAAGAAAAGGCAACCTCTGTTGTATGGCGGTTCTCTGGTTTTAAGCTCAGCTGCATTGGGTTGCTACATCACACGGCAACACAAAAACATTTTTACCAGCTCCTTAAACAGCACAGAAGAATGCATACCAGTGAAAGTTTCGACTAATAAAGACACAGCCGAAAGCCAGCATGCAAGCCAAACTAAGCAAAGCACATTTACAGATGCCTTCACAAGCGTTACGCTATACTACAGGTGCTAACACAGGTAGCTGCATGGGACCTGTGAGGAGCATCAGGATCATTTAAGGAGAGACGGAGATCCAGGAGCCAGGACGGTACGGCCATTTCATTTAGAAGCAAACAAACTCAAGGACGAGCTTTGTGTTTTAGGGTTGCTGTGGCGACAAATGCTTGGCTCACTGAAGAGCTGACAGTCATTTACTGTTCATTAGACCTGGATGAGAACTGACACACAACAGAGCAGCATCGGCATTACCAGCCCAACATAAAACTAATGGAACATTTGTGGAGCTCACGTAAAGAAACAAAAATGTTGAAGAAGATGTGTATTATTTAAAAAATGAAAAAAGGAATAAAGATAGTCTTTATCTGGTACTGGTTTGTTCAAAAGACGAAAGACTATCTCTGAGAGAAAAGCATAAATAGGAAACGTGGATAGTGTGTCTCAAACAGGAGTGAAGATACAGCTGCATGATGTGTAAGTGGCTGTTCAGAGCGGCAAATCAGATTCCCTCGACATGTCAGGCTTTTATATTTAGCTGTATGCAGCAGCCAGATTAGTCCAGTGCACACAAGGGAGAGGACTGCTGCTACTTTTAGAGAAGCAGAAACACGAGAGAAGAGGCAGTCAGGCAGGAAAACACGCACACACGCTCATTTTACATATATGGAAACTCTGCAGGAAGTGTGATGTGGCAGAGAAACTCCCTCTGGAGAGAAGTTGGGGATTTTAGCTTTTATTTGCATTTACTTTACTTTTACCATTTAGATGCACAGAACCTATATAAACCCACTAGAGGAAAGGGAGAACCCCACAGAGCAGGCCTCTTCAACTCTGCAGAAGGAGACTGCATAGACCTTGTGTGTGGTTCATACTCACTATTTTAGCCACTTTACCACATTTACGGAGGGACTGCACAGCGAAGGAATGAGGCACGTTGTCCATGGGGATGGAGTTGACCTGAATGACACGATCATTCTCACTGGACAACAAAAAGAAAACACATAAAATGATAATAAGACAACTATGAAAATTAAATAAAAATCTGAATGTCACATCAACAATGTTTCACCAAAAATAGAGTCTTGCTTTGTGCCAAAAGGTTGAAATTAAATGTAGAATGCTTTTTTTTTTTTGATTGATTTATGAGTCAGTCAGAGACCAATGTCTGAGCCAATATCTCTGGACTTTATGTTCAACTAATTTCCTGAAATAAATAAGAACTGAGCTGCTGCAGCACAAGCTCTTTGAAGATCATAATATTTAGCAAGATATCATGAGCAGATCCCCTGCTGGTTCACTAAAATATAGGAAATACAAAATATATTCACTACAATGATATGATATAGCATGGTCAGACAGGGTGGCTGCACATGTGAAGAGAATGCACTGAGCTTTGATGAGATGATGACAGATGATGACCATGTGATGGGAGTCAGCAGCTACAGATGCTGCACAATTTACAAGCAGCATCAATGGTATACACTTCCTGCTTCGTTAGTGGGCTAATGTATTTATATTTTCCTTAGCTAATATTGAATATTTACATAACTACACATATGAAGCATTACAATAAAGATCGCTTTGGTGGTATAGGCCCAAAATACACATGGTTTTTGGTCTGATCGGGACTTAAAACGGCGACCCTTGGATTCCCAAGCCCAGTCTCTAGAGACTTAACTACTGCCGCCATTTACATATATATATGGTTAGCTATGGTGTTTGCAAACGTAAGCTTAAAATGTTGCCACTAATGTTGACTATTATTTCGCGAATTCTCTCTAAGCGCACAGCATCTTGTAATTTCTGCGTTATTATGATGTTGCAAATCCAGCTGCCTCAGCAGACATGGAGGAGGAGAGTGAAGGAGTAAATACAGAGCAGGAAGAGGAGGAGGAAAACTCTGGTTACTTTTGACAGTGTTTCGTTTTTAAAATGTGATCAAATCCTGCAGGAAACGTCATTTTTCTTAAGATATACTCTAGAAAATGTGTGACTTTTTTAATGCACTGACTTGTTTGCATGGGAGTTCCAAATAATGAAGGAAATTATTTAAATGTGACTAAGTATGTTTGTTTTCTTTAAAAGGTTGTATTAATCTAGTTTAAAGAACAATTACTGTATTGTAACCGTCATTTAAAATGACACATAAGGTGATGGAAGATGTTGGCCATATCAGGCTCTCAGACCTACTATTACTGTTTTTGCATTTCCCCCCAAATCGTTCAGAAGCCCTTATCTGACCTTCCCTTTGAAAAGTTTCTGGAAATGTACAGACCCTTTGCTGCCCTACACAGCAGCCCACCTAGTCCATCTAGCTTTGTCAGACTTACAAGAGTAATCCGTCTGCTGGGCCCCCCTGCAGCACGTCTGACACGATGATGGACGTCTCACCATTGTCCACGTTGGGGTTGTCACGCCCACCTGACACCGCGATGCCGAAACCCATCTTAGTGTCCTGCAGAAAAAGGAATCACACAGTACATTCAGACAGAATCATATACACACTAACAACACTGACCCTCTGGACTGAGAGGAGACAGGGTTGAAGCTCTGAGCCTCCTGCGCCTCACATGACACGCTGAAGTTAGGATACAGATCATGGTTTAGGTAAAACATTGAAAAAATAAACAGGTCATGTTTCATGCTTTGAGTCAGCATTGACTTTTTATTCAAGTGTCAACCAAGAGTCAGACCATCGTGTTTCCCTTACTGTAGCTAAAGCTAGGCTGCGGTACGAATTGTCAGTTTAGCTTAGGAAGGTTCCTAACGGAGTGAAATGACCCGGAAGTACCTCAGTATCAGCCATGATAAGAGCCGTTTGAATGATCTAGATCAGTGGTTCTCAAATGGGGGTACGCGGACCCCTAGGGGTACGTTGGAGTAATGCAGGGGGTACGTGAGATTTATTTTATGTTAATGAAAAAAAATAAATAATGAAAAAAATAAATATACCAATTTTAGGAAAAGTAACTAAGTTTAAGCAGTGTGGGTTTTATATTAACAGAGTTACACATATTTCAAAACACGAAGTGTAATAACTGCAGTTGCCTCCCTGTCAGAATGACAAAGATCCTCAGTGAAGCACGAGCCCATGTTTCTCACTAAATTGTAAGTACAACTTATTAAAAAGATCAGTCAATGCAACTAATGTCGTCTTAGTGTTATTGCATGATTTTAAAATTGGTTTGCCATGAATTTAGTGATGGATTGTAAACATTTGAAATGTAGCATTTAAGTGTTTCTCAGTCACAATGTTGTCGCAATGTTATCAGACACTGATGGTGCAGCGCTGTACTGTACCTCTTTATAGGCTTTTTGGCCCTAACAAATAGTTTTTGCGCTGATCAGGGGGTACTTCGCTGAATTTTTTTTTCAAAGGGGGTACATTATTGAAAAAAGTTTGAGAATCACTGATCTAGATGATAGGAAAGGAGCTTTGAAACTTCCTTTATAGCCTCCTTTAGCTTAGGAAACACTGGACCTTCCTTTACAAAATGCTGTCCCGTAATGCCTTGCGGTCCCAACATTTACCGTGACACAACATCCATCCGTTCACGGAAACAACCGATCGTGACCGAGAAATGCAAATCATGAAAGTTACGGTGCTTATTCAGCAATTTAAAACGTATGCCCTAACTTGCCAAAGTGCTTTGTTTTGAACTTTCAACACTATAATAATCAAAATGAAAAATATGAATGTTACTTTTTCACTGTAGAATGATCAAATAAAGTCATTTATTTATAACAAATAAAATAGTATTTATTTTAAAAGTTTCATACAATCATACGTATTGGGATTCGTGTGGATTAATAGGTCTGGACCGCAGGGTGACAACAATACGTTTCACTATACTTTTTTATTTAATTTCCAACCTTGGTAATGAAGAATATATTTTTTACCTAATGTTCACGTTCCTAAAGCCGCATGAAACAACTCCATAAGAACGCACGGTGCAAAGTATCTATGGGCGCATGCAGTAGTCTGCTGTACCGAAATGTGCAGTTTCCATACGGCAGACGTACATGAATAACATCCGCTGGCACAAATACATCGGATAGTTTAAGTGCAGTCGGATTCTCAAAGCATTTACAATTGGTAATTACAAAATTGCATTTGCTATTTCACATTACATTAAGCTCACTTTGGTGCCCTTGTTGCTTTTCCATTAAATGCTACTGACGGATTTCATGAAGATGGGTTAGCTATGATCAGGGCAGCTCTATTTTAAGGAGAGTGTTCAGGTGCACGGAAGAAATCTGGCCTAGAAGAGATAATGTAAATGTATTCCATGGATGGACACATTCAATGGTATGTAATTGAGGAGTAAAATGCGTATGAATGTTTCATTTAGATCTGAATAATGGTTTCCTCAGTATATTATTTAAGATACCAGATATCAATGCTTCAGTTGATCCAAGCTTGACATCGACATAAAAAACAGCTATTTTTCTTTCTTTGTTTTGTTGCACTGTTGACATTATTTTAAAAGGAACGTGTCTTATCTAGGAGTTCGAGGTGATGCTTTCAAATAAAAAAGTTTTTGTCAACTAATATCAGTAACATCCTACTTTGTCTATGGCCCGGCGTATTTGCCTGTAGACGGCAAATACTGAGTTTCCGTCCCCCGCCCTGGGGTAAACTAATCACAAATAACTTCAGAAAAGAGTTTAAAAGATCAATTTTGGAGCTCCTTCAGAAGGCTGATAAGGGCAAATAGATCTTAGGAAGTTGATCAAGTATTTAAACTCAACCACTGCTGCTAGCTTTGTCACTGCTCTGGAGATAGTAAGGCTAGGAAAACTGTTTACAGTCGGACAATACGGGAACAAATCATTCATTAAAATACCACGGCATGTATTTTCAGACTTCAAAAAGCAAATTGAAAGTAGAAATTAGAGTTACGTCTCTCTCGGCAAAGACGGTAGAGGAAAGCATCATTAAAACAGCAACAAATGAGGACATTAAATTAGCTCAAGCATACTCAATAGAGTCCGAAATGTAAACACTATTGAACAGACAGCGCTGTTATTGCAGATACGGCTGACTGCTGCACGTGGCTGAGGAAAAAACAGAAGAGGATGGGACACTGCAAGGGATTTAAGTCATAATTACATTTGACAAGACAATTTTTTATGTTTAATGTTTCACACAAGAGTTTCGTTATTTCCTTAGTAATAATGGGTAAACATAGCAATAAAATGTCAACAGCTTTCCCTGTTGTAGTTCTACAATTTGATAAACAAACTATAGTTTGTAATATGCTGTGATATCGAATATGTTTTGCGGCTCCACACCAATTGTATTGTCGGAAAGGGGGTCAAAATGGCTCTTTTGATTAAAGTTTGCTGACCCCTGGCCAAGCTGATGGAGCAGACACACATCTTATTCTGTTAATTCATTTCATGTCAGACTTTCATTTGTGCAAACCTTATTTTATGATGCTGTTGTCTCTACCAAGATGAATGAGATGCAAAGAGTAATGGCACTTCATTTGGGTAAGTATAACACCTCCCTGTACACTCTACTATGTATACACTATGGAGATGCATTTTTCAATGTACAATATTTAATTTTACATTATTTTCTTGTAGAATTTATCTTCTCTTTACATGTATATAGACTCCTGCATTAACTTGGTCACTTACAACATTCTCTGCAGGATGTAGCTTATAAAAAAAAGATCGGATTGTTGTTGGATTGAGGCTGATAACTACAGCTCAGTGAGGTAAAGGACTCTGAGTGTTTAGATAGTTCACTTTAGTCTAAGGCTGAGGCCCCACGAGGACGCATATAGTAGTTTCCGTTACCGTTTTGTGTCATATAGACCGTTCGGCCACACTAGGACGACAGAATACGGCAGTAAACGACTACGGTAACGATAACGGGTCCCGAGGTGGCTAGAACGGCATACGCAACGCTCTGGGGGGTCCAACGGCTCCGTGTGTACGCCCTATACGATCATTTTGTGATAATGATGACGCAATAGCCCCGCCTCGCCCAGCAGGAGCTTCCAGCTAGATTTGATCGATATGGACATAAACGCGAGTGAGGTCTAATCGGACAGGAGAGGAGACACGCAGCTCTGCATGATAACTTGCAGCTCCGCCCGCTGTGATGGAGCGATAAGCGGAACAAAACACACACTTCAAGTTAGATCATCACCCTTAGCTATTTTAATGACCTCTCAAACTACCTAAACTAGTTATAAATATGTTTATTTTTACTGTCAGGTCACTCATTACTGGATCAGCCAGCTGCATGAGACCACGGATACTGACGGGCTGTCAGGAGAGGGGGAGGAAAAGAGATCTCCGTCCTCCGTGTATTATTCTTATATTATTATATAGAGTCGTTATTCGTTTGTTTTAAAGCTCAATAAATAGCAAAGAAGACATTTGACCGGCACTTTTCTAATTTTGTCCGGAAGATTTCAACTTTAACGGACATGTTGACCGGCGAAAAAAAATGTTAACGGAAACTCTGCCGCACGGTCCCCTCGTCCCTTGGAAGACGAGGTGGGTGTTTTTCATCTGCTGGTGGACTACCGGAGAGTAGGAGCAAACGCTTGCCTCGGGGAGGGGGAAAAATAGCCAGAACGTCCACAGCGGAGAATAAACAGAAGGGCAACCATGGCAACCATGCGCGGGAAGTCTTCTTCGCTGCTTTTGTGGCAGACTACAGCGCCAATTACAGGCCTGGCATATGTACTACAGCGTCTCCAGCGCTTTCGAGCGGTGAACAGACACTTTCCGGTGTCTATTGCGTGTGGACTAGGGATGTGCATCTCCATCACTGAGGCGATGCGATGCGCATCTCGATACGTTGCCTACGATACATTAACGATACATTTGAAACACCGGGCGATGCGATACGATACGATTCACCCCTGTTGCAATACAGTTCGATACGATTTGATTCAACATTATGCGATTCGGGGCGATACGATGCGATTCAACACGATGCAACATAATGATACTTCAATATGTACGACAGAGGATTTTGGTTTTATTCCTTATATGCAGCAAATCATAAATTAACAAAAAAGTGCTTTACATATTTGCTTCTCTCTACTAATACTGCGCATCCCATCATGCTGTTTCTTTTTTACCTTAAAAAAGTCTCCAGAGTGGGCTACAGTACAATTGTATAACACCTCACAGTTAAACAATTTAAGGATGCATTGCCCATGATTAACAATGTGCAAATAACAACTACCATAGTGCAATGCCCATACAGCTGCCAGCCTGATGTGCTTAACACTCATTCATAGGCTGACTCACCAGTGAGCAGAAAGCAGTGGTTTCTATATGAACAATAAAAAATACAAATAACCTTTCACAAACAGGTCTTTCATAACTGCTTACAGTAAGGAAGACATTTAAACTATTATTGGCAGTCACAGGCTGCTGTAAACTAAACACCACTCTCTCTGACAGAACACCTCACTGAGTAATTGAACTCATATGTCTAACTTTCAGGTTTCTCTTTTCAGCCGCAGACCCCATGTCGCCTCTTTATGTGCGTCGCTAAGTTCCTCGTACTACTTGTGTACTTTAAAGCGGCACGGCATCGTTTACAATTTGCGAGCCATTTTTCAAGTTGTCCGTCTTTCTTGAAAGATCCGAAGTGTTGCCAAACGTTTGATTTGTAGGTATTTTTCGGTGCGCGGTGTTTCTCTTTCTCCTCGACTTCCATGTGTGTTGATAACTGAGACTCTCGGCCTCCGTAGTGCGAAGCAAAGATCAAAGATCGTCTCTGCTGAGTGCTGACAGGATGAGAGGATATTATATGAATGAATCGTTTTTTTTACCGATGCAAAGACGCTACAATCGATGCATCGCGAGTTCAACCCAAACTGTAGCCGATGTGCACTCTTTCAACCGGTGCACTCGCATCTTGAACGTTTATGCCGGTGCACCGATGCAAATCGGTGAATCTTAACATCCCTAGTGTGGACGGAAGCCTTTTTTGCGATTGCGTATGCGTTTTACCGTATGCGTCCTCGTGGGGCCGAAGCCTAAGTTATCTCAGTGGGTCTCAAACGGTTTGGTCACAATTTATGTAAACAAATATTTCCAAGGCACACCTTTATAATTATTAGTATAAATAACAACAGGTTTGAAATCATTCCAATATATACTATAGGACAGTAACCAAAAATATCGTTTAAAATTGGAGATATTAAAAAATATGCATTACTAAATAAATGTTAACCGGTAAAATAGAAGATATGAATGAACAACAAAAATAAAATACGTTACATTTATTTGTTATTGGCTATGGTAGGTTATTGGTTATGTTCACATACTTATTTGATTATTAAAATGTAAACCGATCTTTTTCATATGGGTGTTTTAGAGTTGTTGTGTAAAGTGCACCAGATTGAAGCATTTTACTTTAAAATGTTAAAACAAATCTTTCCGGGGGGGCATGCCCCCGGACCCCCCTAGAGGATGTGACGTCCACCCCCCAATTAAAACATGTTCATACAATAATGAATACATTTGAAACCTTCTTTATGTATATAACCAACATGTCAATACGTTTCAGTAGTTGTAGTGTATTGGTCTTCTGTAGAGATTTGTCATTTATTCTTTATATATTCGATTGTGTATTGCTTTGAGGGGGGGGGGGCACCAAATCATAATCTCGCCTAGGGCACCAAAATGTCTAGGGCCGGCCCTGCCTCCGTAGTCTTTCAAGTAGGAGGAGAAATGCCAGCGTTCTCCTCCGGTTTACAGGCACTGTGTACATTTTATATATAGGGGGCATTCTACCGAATTAGTGCAAAGTGCGGTCCCACAACAAGAAAAACTATTTAACAAAACAATTAAGTATTCAGACATAGATATTTACTAAGAATATGTTATGGTCTATTTAAGCACAAGGCATTAAATTATATAGTGATAAGCTTAATATATACAAAAACATCATTTATAGGATACTTTCTATTGGGAAGTAGCTGTCCCCAACCCTGCCATCTAAATTTCATGTTCTGTAAATAACACTTAAAACATTTTTTTAAATGTTGTTCAATGGTGTATTTAGAAGATCTTTAAGATTACATTCAAACAGAAGTTGGAATATTTATATTTATTGTGGGTTTAATTTTTTAATAAAAAACTATACTCAAAAAATCATGTCCCCAGTTTTCATGTCACTACCGAAACACAGGGGGTTTTAGTCCAATGGCTGAGCCTGGTTTTTAGCCACACCCCTGCACTTTTGACTAGGCAGTGACACTGCGTCCCTGTTCCTCATGGCTGAATGGCAAGTAGCTATATCCCATACTTTTGATATAAATCTGTTCCAAAATCTGAAAATCGGCGTGTAACCTTAAGAATTGTCACTACCGAACACATATTATCTTCAATTAAGTAAACTTTTTCTGAGTTTTATGCAAAGTATTATGTTTTTATGTGTGTAAACCTCTTCAAAAACGTGTATGCTAGCCATGTACTTGTTAGCATTCTTTAGTTATGCTCAATTTTAGCTAGAATCGTCACTACCGAAACAGTCACTACCGAAACATATGTTTCGGTAATTGACATGATCGTTTCGGTAGTGACAAAATGGAATGGTAAGCAGGTAAATCCCATAGTTTTGAAATAAATGTGTTTTAAAGTCTGAAAATCAGTGTGTTACTTTAAAGGTCTCTTATTATACTATTGTTAGGCATATATTATAGGTCTCAGATATATAAAAAACATGTCTATGAAGTGTTTTGCTCAAAATACCAAACAGATCACCCATTCTAGCCTCATCCCCCTCTATTTCAGCCTGTTACTAAAGTGCTGATTCTGGGTCAGTAGCTTCAAACATTCACACTTCAACATAAGGCATGTTATGAGTTAAGATTAAGCAATAAGGTTGAGGGAATATGATACAACCTTGAGAACAAAATATTGTGGTCACTACCGAAACAGTGGATGTTTTGTAAAAAAATAAGTATATTGAGTTATCAAATAAAATGATATGATACTGATTGGTTTAATGCATGTTCAATTTCAACAATCATCAACTCTGGAATCAATATGATCAGTATAATGCATTTTACAAAGAAAAATTGCATTGAGATTTTTATGAATTGTATAAATTGAACTTTGAAATTTGATTAAAAATTAAATTGCATTGATTTAATTGTGAAAACCCTCAAGAAATATTTGTTAAAATACAATTTAGATAAGGGAAGGTAAAACAATCTTAACAGGTTAATATAATACTTTTGTACTACAGTGTATGTAATATGTTTCGGTAGTGACAATTTTTGGTAGAGGAAGAACATTCCAATACAGTCTGAAAATACGATATAAAAATGTACGGTTATTTTACTAGATATGTGTAATTTAGATATGGTACAAATATATATGGACAAAGTTTTGGGAAAAAAACACAAAATGTCAAAACTGTTCCAACCTGACTTTGCATCAATTCGGTAGAATGGCCCATATAGAATAATTATGATGATGAATGCATTTTTTACCACTAAAATACAGCAACACATCTTTGATTCATGTCGTTTAGAACTGGAATATTACAATTATTATTAACTTTTTCTGCACAAAGTAGCCTGTCCAGGAAATATCAACAAAAACTGCGAGCCGGCACGCAAGACGCTCCGCTTCTGAAACGCGCCCGGTGGGTTATGATCATAGACTGTGTATATATAAAGCCATTGACTGTATAGGTTATGACGCTGGAGGAGGTCTGACCAAAACCGCGGCCCAGCCGTGACGCGGCGCAGACGGACCCGGTGGAATCTAGGGGTAATTGTTGCATAGGCATAGCTGTCACAAATGGTAACCCCACATAATTCCGGACCCATTTAAATAGCTCTTCTTAAAGTTGCAATTATGTAACTCAGCTGTTCCTACATACTTGCAGGCAGCCATCACACAGTATACTGAGTCCTCTGTGTACTAATGTTGACTCCCTCTCACTGCGGAGGTTACCTCTTGCTAGCAGGTAGCTGGTCCCTCCGTGGGCTTTTGGTGAGTAATGCTAACGCTAGCTGATAGCTGCTACATGTTAGCATTTATTTATATACACAGTCTATGGTTAGCACACAGCAGCAGCGGTCTCCTAGCGGCCGTCAAGACGGAGGTGAGCTATGTGCAGGGCTGGACCAGCTCAGTCTGTCACCTGAATAGAAGACGTTTCCTTTTCCCCTCCGCCCCAGCCTGGAGGCTGGAGCTGAAGTGTCCCGCCTCAGTGCTGTCAGTGGCCGGTCCCTGCTTCACCTCACCGCTAATCTCCACCGAGCAGGCAGTGCGCAGTGACACTGTTGGCATGGCATCACTGTACCGCAGCACACTGACTGGGACTGACCCACTGAGAATATACAGTACAGTATAAACCAGCGGTGGGCAGGACATTTACTGTACTGAAGTACTATTTTGAGGTACTTGTGCTTTACTTGAGCAATTACATTTTTGCTACTTTGCACTTCGGTTCTACCCTGGTTCTACCCCACTACTATTCAGAAGTAAATAGTGTACTTTTACTCCACTACATTTATTTAATATCTTTAGTTACTTTACAGATTTGTAAAAGTCATTACAACTAGCTGCACCTTTACCAGCATTGATAACAATTTAATGCATCAATAATTATAAAACACATCATATATTATTCTGAAATGGACCTATCTGCAGAATGACTACTTTTACTTTTGGTACTTTAAGTATATTTTGACTCTAATACTTTTGTACTTTTACTTGAGTAACATTTCGATTGCAGGAGTTTTACTTGTAACAGAGTATTCCTACACTCTGGTAATTCTACCTTTACTTAAGTACAAGATCTGAGTACTTCTTCCACCTTTGCTTTTACTTTACTTAAGAATTTCTATTTCATGCTACTACCTTTACTCCACTACATTTCCACTTTTTACACCACTTGATGTATCAAACACTCACAGACACAGTCCCTTTTAACATAATACAATTCAGGATTTGTACGTGCAATGAGTTATTGTATTTCTACTTAACTAAAGATTTAAACATCTGGAAATTGTATTATTATTAAATCATTTTTATTCGTCAAGTATTTCAATTATTTATTAAGCAGAAAACATGCTTTATCATGATATATATCATTATGGATGTATAGTATATGTTGGCCATATCTCTCAAGTCTAGATGCCAACCTTTATCTTTAATATCATCATGACTTTACGCTTGGGCAGGGAAGATAGTGGCCGACCCCTCCCGCCCTGGAAACAAACTGTTCACCCCCCTCCCCTCTGGCAGGAGGCTGCGCGCCATCAGGACCAAAACCTCTCGCCACCTGAACAGTTTCTTCCCCTCCGCTACCGGCCTCTTAAACAAGGCCCGGCCCCCCCACTGACACTTTACCTCAGCCACAACGCAGACTCTATGCATTACATTAATGCACACTATGTTTAAATATTGCTTAATGCACATATTTTATATTCTATACATTATTGCATTCTATTTTGATGTAAATTACTGCTTATTTTATTGCTATCTACTATATATTTGTTTTTATTACAGTGTTCTTAATATAGTTCGCTAGGTTCAGAGCAAGTCGCTGGAGGCAGACTGAGTACGATGCAAATAACTTTATTTCGTCAAAGACAGAAAACAAAGTCCGAGCAGACCCCGGGATCCTACTGCTAAACAAACGTTGTATTAGCATTTTTATAGCTAAAGCCTCCATGTCTCTTATTGGTTGACCTACAGTAGGTGAAGGACGATAAACCAACTCCCCTTCTTTGTTGTAACTCTTTTTCGCACATGTTTCTGTGCACGTGTCCATGGCCGTGTTCCCTGCTCTACATTGACCGACTCTTGACCTGGTTAGTTTTCTAGCAGGTGAGAGGAGAGTTTTTACTTTTGTCCATTTTCCCATCGTAACTTCGTACCCGATTAACTTCAGAGAATGAGAAGAATAGTTGACCGGAACCTTCTAAAAGGTAGCCTTTTTGTTTAACCTTGACACTCTTAATTCCACTGTTTGTGAGGCCTTGTTTTTCACCTAGTTCGCACAATATGCTCTTAGCATGAATTACCATAATGATCCCATTTTGAGTCCTTTACTACTACATTGCATAACATTATATTTCATGCAACATCTCCTACTACAGCAATGGAAGCTGGAAGCCAGGTGTAGTGGATGAACTCACCCGCTGCAGAGTGACGGAGTACTGCTCCCACACCATATCCTCCATCCCCGAGCTCTGCAGGGAACACACACAGCACAGGGTTAGCCGAGCAGACAGCAGGTACACAATGCATTCAGCAGCACAATGCTCAGGTGCAACAAACAGATGTTTACAGAATAACTAATTAAACTGCTTTCTGAGCCACGGCACAACTCGATTATACACACAGAGATATACATTAGGCAATTCTGTGTGCAGTAAATACATTTAGACCAGTGGGGCAGAGCACACACGCATTGTTATTTAGTACACCTGATTATTTTTCCTCCTGTATCACATTTTGATTTTTAAGCATTTCTCTGAATACTTTGTCATAACCTCTACATCTATCCTCACAATCACAATTCCTTTATCTGTCCCGCAACTTGAAACTTAAGGTATTATAACAGCAAGAGTGCAGATTAATTAGAAAGAGTAGACTTACATATTATATAATTTTTTTTAAATACAATTAAATTAAGCACACATTTTAAATTAAAAAAAACACAATGAGTAAAAAAACAATAACAGAAAAGTACACCATGGTTAAAAACTAACCATGTAGCAGTAAACTACTACTAAGTAGCAGTATAGTTTGAAAATAAATGAGCATATAAAACTATACAATTGGATTATAGTGTCTACAGATTGCAAAATTAATCAAAAGGATACAAATAATTGAATTGCACACATTTATATACACACATTAGTGTATATTGCACAAAGTTTTATTGCACAAATATTTTATATTTACAGGCATTAACTACGGTGTACGCTCCTGGAATTATTGTGTTTATGAACCGTGCAGGGATGATGATCACACTTCATCACATAGCCTATCATTTTGTGTACGCGAGTATGCTAACCATCTTTTTTTTTTTTCCTGAAGAAGATCCACAATACATTTCATTTAGCTGCAATTTTAACCATATCGACAAAAAACAAGTGCAATAATCCAAAAAGATTGAAGTCAGAACAGCTGGAAACATGTAGACAATTTTAGTGCTGGTGTCTTTCAACTGAGCTAAAACCCTTTAAATACTAACATGTTTATTGGTGTTTGGTTTAATGGCCGGTTGGTTTTCAGTAAGTGACAGAAGATATGTAGACTTTTTGCCGTCCTGATGTCAATTAAACGCTTGTTCCACCATTTTGAAAAAATTATACTGGGGTAGCTTTAAGGAATATTGATATAATCAGATAGTACATTTTACACAAATAAGATAAAAGGTTGCCATGTTAAAGTCACATTTTTGGTCGAGCTACTGACTGTATGTGTAATCTGCTCTAATTTTAGCGTCTGCATTATTACTCTAATCCACCGAGGGAGTGATGGAGGGCAGCTCGGCTCTGCTTCCATTTAAAAAGAATTAACCAAAAACCCTGCTGTGATTTAAGGCAAGAGACGCAACACACACACGAAACACACACCAACAAACAAAGGCAACACACACACACAAAAAAACACAAGTATTTAAGATGTTGTGAACATTCCGTGTGTTCTCCATTCAGACCGGAAAAAGTCATTTTTCATACAGAAATGTCTCTCAAATATTCTCTGTTTTAAATATCATATTCAAATTAACATTTTGTCACCGACAAGATAGGACATCTTTGAGAGCCTGGGATGGACATTTTACACATTTTCCTGACATGTTATCAACCAAACCAATAATCTAGAAAATTATCTGTAGAATAACCGATATTGAAAATAATTGACTTATTAATACATTGAATATTGTGCATTAAAAATGGTCAGTATAAGAATCTGGCATTCTCGCATCATTATGACGGCTCCTCAATTAAAAAACATTTAAGTCTCTTATTCAAAAAAGGCATTGAATTTGACCAGCGCTCTCCTGAAACACACACGCATTAGACAATCACTGTTTGCACACAAGGTTGACTTTAATTAAATGTATTATGTCTACAGATTTCACATAACTGTATTAGGTTAGTTAAAAGCAATAATATTAAGTTTAAATAAAAAATAGGTTCAACTTAACATTATTGCTTTCAACTAACCTAATACAATTATGTAAAATGTGTTGCCATAATACATTTAATTATAGTCAATGTTTATTTTTTTTGGTGTGCATGGCCACAACACTTTTTTACTTGTGTTTAATTAACTCCATTCTATTGTACTCCAGTGAGGTTTGACATTATTATTCTGTGCCTGTTGAACCACTGTTAAAAAATAAATCCGCTCTGTGAGATGCTTTGTTAAGGATATAGGAGACAATTGTTGTCTTGGTTACAAAAACACATGTGGTTCAGTTTATGAAATTATAGTGGTTTTACACCTGAAAGACCCCCCTGTCCGCCCTGAACTTTGCTCCACTCATATTTACTGCAGCCATTAGAGGGCTTTTTCCCCTTCAGTGTAATGACCAATGCTCACAGGTACAATATTACAACCAACACAGAGCCACATGGCAATAACGTTTACCAATCAGCAGTTTGTACTTCCATTTCCATCACTCCAAACGTTTCATCTATGTATCATCTAACGGGCTTTATGAGGAACGACAAATAACAAAGCACTTAAACATGCATGGCACTGACATTGAAGTTAATCTCTTTTTCTCTTCTTCACACAAACATCTGCTGTCTTACCACCTATCTGTCACACACACGCGCACACACACACACATGCACACACGACTCAGCAACACATCAGATGTTCATCAGCTGCCTCTGCTCAAGCAATTTCCTGGAACAATGAAAAGGTCAAAAGACACAGTAGTGTATGACCTGTCGGGCAGCTTTGTGAAATACGTTTTTTTTATAATAGTTATTTGATTAATTTTAGAGACACTTTTTTTCTTTTGTAGTTACTTTCTGTAAATTAAGCCAATTGCTATGCGCATTGTGCCATTTCAAATTAAGCAAACTAGTAAAGGGAGATTTTTATAGAGAGATGAGTAACTTTACTGACAACAGTGCATGTTCTCTGTAACATGAGCTACTCTAAATATAAAAGAAAAAGCTCTTTAAAAGATCTCCAGCTCCATTGGCACATTCCAGCAGTAGATCTACCTTTACCCTGTTAGAAACCTTATATCTTATACCTACTATAATACATTCAAATGAATACATACAGTTGACCCTTTAGGAGGATACAACACATCCGCACACTCTGCTCATTCATCCATCCATCCGTGCATGTCCCACCAATCTGAGCAGACAGGAGTTCCCAGCAGGTGTGTAGAGGACCACCAGGCTGCCATTCAGCTGTTCAGTGTCCAGCCCCCTCAGCTGGATCCTGGGCCCCCCACCATTGCTGCCACCTCCCCCTTCCCTGCAGAAATCTGAGCGCACAATCTTGCCCGTCTTGCACCGTTGCCATCTGGGGTAGCCGGCGCAGCAGCCCCTCTGCAGCCACTGCAGACTCATGCCTAGCAGAGGAGCCCCCCCCACAGGTGTGCCCCCCCTGCCCTGTGGCTCCTACACCCCTGACTCTCCTGGTTCATCGTCTGGCTCAGTTGGAGTAGTTCAGACGGCATCACAACCAGCTTCCCATAGGAGAAAGTGCTTAACCCCCCTGCCTCTGTGTCCTACCTCCAATCTGGATTAGCCTGCGCCGCGGCGGATTAGCCTAGCCCTGGGAGGGAGGAGAGACTAAAAATAACAGCAGACTCACAGCGCCTCTTCCACCTCCTGCTGCCGTCCTGCGGAGAGCCCTGAGCGCTCGCACCGCGCTCCTCCACTTCCTGCACAGGCCGGACGGCATGGCCAGGTAGGAGCGGGATCCACAGGTTCAAAGGGAGAGCCAGGCTGGAGTCCAACAGAGCACTGTGTCCACCCCCCCCCTCCCTCTGTCTGTCACTGAGCTCCCCATCCTGCTGCTTTTCCTCTCCGCTCTCACTCTCTCCCTCACTTACCCAAACACTCACATTTGTTCTGCTATACTTGTGAGGACCACGTGCGTCACTTTGTTAAAAAAGTGGTGGGGACCCTTTTTTTCAGATTTAAAAAACCACTACAGCATGAAGCACCCCCCGCAAACAGTACATACATAAAGACATACATACACAATGCTTAAAATACTTTTTTTGACAACAAGTGCAGTAACTCTGCTACACTGCTGCAAAGCGGGAGCAACAATTTATTCACTATTCTCTATTCAATTATTCCTAATATTAAATGTGTCTCAGGTCCAAACTCTAACACTTGGGTCACCAGAAATACACCCAGAAAGTGAGAACAGTCCTCCAGAATATACATGTTCTCTTGTCCAAATAAACCTTTCTCTTCTCAAAGTTTACAATTCTTTGTGCATGCTATTTTCTGAACATTTTTAACAAATGATCCTACTGTAATGCAAAGTGGTGGGGACATGTCCCCAGCGTCCCCAGTATAAATGACGTGGGGACCGTATACAAACTTTACTCACTTTTTAAAGAAGCTGGCTCATTATTTAGTTAGCATTCTATCTACATTTATCTTATCATTGGGTCATATTCAAGGTGGTTTTGCCTCTAAATTCTGTGTATGCACATTGATGGACCATCTATCCTATCGGCGGTAAACCGCTTGTTTTATTAATCAATTAATGCTGCCTAAAACCTGCCAAAACTAAAAACACAAGTGGTGTGAAAACACCACTGACACATCAGCACCTTTGATTGGATTTTATCAAGTTTTATCAACATCCAGCTGTTACCGAGCAACATGATTCATCAAGAGTCTTATGCTTGCGTCATTTAATAAATGTAAGCCCATTATAACTCTTCTAAAAGATATCTGCTGAATGCTCCACTCTGTCCACCCTCTAGTCTTCAACTAGCCCATTTGTCTGCTGTTTGCTTCTGAACAGTGGACAGTGTCTTTACAGCTTTTTCTCTGAAAATGACACACCAGAAAAGTAAAGATGTGGATGGAAGAGAAAAACAATGAGGGGAAAGTCACTACAAAGCCAAGAGGAGCTGCAGATTCTGTTGATCATTCTGTGGAAGTTCTTCACTACAAGATACTACATAGAGTGGTGCAGGAATTAGTCCAAAAACACAGAAATGAGTAAACAATTTACCACTTCCGGTTTCCTCGTCTTGAAGTCAACGTTATTTTTTATGTTTTTTGGTTAGACGCGTAAAATAATATCTGTGGTTAACAAAAGCTAAAGAGATTTTCAAGTTTTTTACTACGACAAAATGCATCAGTAAATACCGCACTGATGAATGTCTGAAGCAACTATGTGTCATAAAAACGTAAGTTGCTAACAAGTGTCTAAACGAGACTACTAAAAATCATCACGTCGAACATTAGCCGCTTATAGCTTAGCGTTGATGCTAGTGGAGCCTCGCAGCGGCGACACCACACTAATTGCGTGGCATAAGCGCGCCGCATTTGCGGCTCAGTTGAGGCTCCCTCCGCAAGATGAGGCCCCCTCCGCGAGGTGAGGCCCCCGCCGCAAGGTGAGGCCCCACGCAGTCTGCGTGAGCGGCCTGTAGGGAGGGACAGCCCTGTTTGTCAGCCAGGTCTGAACACACAACAGTTATTAGACCACTTACCAGAACTGTGTAGGCGTGTGTAGTCTCCTATAGAATCTTTAGGAGGACTAATTACTCCTATCATTCTTATAGGAAGTGAACATCATTAAGTCCCATCAAAGGTCTAATCATCCAGAATACACCTGTGTGGGTGTTCAGAGGCTGCCATGTAACATCCTTTTTCTCCTGGCTCTCTGTGTTGACAGTTCAGTTCAGTTAGATTTGTGATTTGATTTAACCAATGGTCTGCTTGTTCGTTTATTATTTTGTCCAGGGGCCTCATTTATAAACGTTGCGTATGCTCAAAAGATGGCGTACGCCAGTTTCTAAGCAATCTTTGCGATTTATAAAAAACAAACTTGACGGGAAAATGTGCGGTCCTCCACGCAAACTCTGACCCATCCGTACGCGGTACGCACAAAAACGGGAGAGCCGAAAAACTGCGACACCGTTGGCAGAAGGAAGAATGGAGAGGAATATGTGGAAATAATACCATAAATAAAATGTTACCTCTCATTTATCATATATGAAGAATTAATGTTCACATATTGATTAAAGCCAATCTTAAAATGATTAAACAAACGCCTGTTTGAGACTCCTCAGTGCACACAAAAAAGTAACTTGGAGAAATAAATAAATACGGAAATGTTATTGATCACCCCTCGATTATGTTCTCTTGTTAAGAAATGTATTCTCATAAATGATGCGGTAAACAGAAGGACAGAATTACTTCAAACTGACGCCGTTTTGCATTTCTATGGGTTGTATAGATACGAACATGGTTTATACTATAATGTTTAATCATGTTTTATGCCGTTTGCCAATACTTGATAAGTCGCTCATAAAACACAGGAGGTATGGAAACTAAGAACACCATATATTTGGTAGATTTGGCAGCTGATATAACACAACACATTAGTTTTATTTCCTTTAACTGGTGGATATAGAGTTGCTGCGGGGGGGTTTGAGACACACAGGCTGCAGTGGAGACGCTGCGCACAGCTGATCGACAGCTGGAACACAAACCACCAAATACAAAAAAATAATTCAGATCCAGTCGTCATGACTCCACTCCGGAGGGATTCCCCGATCATTTCTTACAGTTTCTCATCATGGGGGTGTCTCCTGTCCCCAGCACAAACACACTGCCTGTGGAAGGTTATGTGTATTTTTTTTGTCATTAACTGTTTTCGGACCACTTATTTATTTATTTTGGTGACGATCCGACCTCCATGCTGCTACTCTGGTTCAAACTGCATCCACCAAACAATGTGATTTGTCTCCACCTTCCCAAAAGAACCAAAATCTGACAGGGTGTGAAATGTCTTTTTTAGCTGTTCTGTCGTAATTTCCTGCGATCTTCTTCATGCAGTCAGTCTGAATGGATATTAATACGGGGCGTTTCTTTGACTATTTATAGGCAAATATGGGCGTTACGTGAAGCCCGCAAAAGCTGCGCCGCATTTCGAATTGATTGTGATTTATAAAGGGAAACCGGCGTAGGACGTGCGTGCGCAGTGTTTTATAAATCGGAATATTTTTGTGCGTATTTATTTGCTTTGTCCTACGTAAGCCACCTTCCCACGTGAATCCTACGCAAAGCTTTATAAATGAGGCCCCTGGGCTCTCCCTGTTCATTTCTTTATAGTTCAATATTGGAAAATAACGGCGACAACTCGACTCCTCATATGTCTCATCTAGATTTATGTTACTCTCATTTCCAGAGACAAGTATTGATAAGAAAGTAGTGATAAATAATTGCCATCACAATATTGATCAAAATCATTTTAGCAATAATCATGCAGCCCTCTAATAAGCATTTTGGACGCGTACATATTGAGTTTACTGCTCCCCTAAAACATGTGTGTCCTCCCTGGGACCACGTCAGTCTTGCAACATGTGTTTTTTTTTATGAACTTGGTAGCAAAGTATAAGTTCTCGTGGTATCTGGTCACAGACTCTGGAATGAAGAAACTGTTCCTTGATAACAAAAGAATGTTGCAACATATAAACCATATAAACGCCAATAAATATAAATCGGAGATAAGGCTGATAACATTGACTACACCACGTGTGCCATCTTTCCCTGAACCTAACCCAGTGTTTCAGTGCCTAAGATGGAATAAAACACTGATTGTAAATTAAAATTATTTGCAAAGACATTGTGGAAATAAACTATTTTAAAAGCCCTATCACTGAATGTTTAAACTAAGTGTCAGTGAATGAAATGTCGACTTGTTTAATATCAATGTTTAGTCTATAGGGTTACAGCCGTGCTTTGGAAAATGGTCCACAGTATCAAATGAATATGAACATAGCTTGTACCCATTGGGCTTAAATGTGCTGAGCGGTTCATATAGCGTGACTGATAGGAGGTGGCGAGGCGTCAAAGGGCTGTAGAGGGTGTCATGAAAATAAGCAAAAAGGTTGAAAATGATAGAAGTTAGTGGAGAAGTGAATATTCAGTGTGGCAGTTGCATGATGTTCACCCGGTGTTAGAAAATTAGCCCGCCAAAATCAGATCAACCGAATGAAGCAGCGCTGGTGGCAAGCACGAGGGAAATCACTGATGAATCATGTACACACACACACACACACACACACACACACACACACACACCACACTCACACACACTTATGCAACCCTCCTACAACAACGCCCTACATTTGTTAAGGCGTCAATACATGGGCTGAAAAGCATCGATACATGCGCTCTTCTTTTTAATGCTGCTAAAATGATCTTCTGTGTTACTCTCACTGTCCTGCACTCTCACAGCTGCTGGGACACATTATACTTTGTCCTAAAGTAGCCGATGACCATTTGGAATACACATAATGCATTTATCATTAAATTAACATGCTGTTGTAACCTGAACAAAGGCTACGGTAGTAAAATATATGTACAACAAAATGTTGGGTCTATAAGTGGACATTGACCAGTGAGTTCCAAAAAATTGTAATATGTTCCCATCATGACGCCGAACAGCCGGTTTGATGCTGTTAAAGAGGAAGTATATTAAGCTAATTTTCAGGTGTATATCAGTATTTAGTGTCTCTACTTTAAAGAGTCCTCTCCTGCTGATGTTCAGGTGTATATCAGTATGTAGTGTCTCTACTTTAAAGAGTCCTCTCCTGCTGATGTTCAGGTGTATATCAATATGTAGTGTCTCTACTTTAAAGAGTCCTCTCCTGCTGATGTTCAGGTGTATATCAGTATTTAGTGTCTCTTCTGGGACATGTCTCCATGCTTTAATGTTCAAAAAGCTCTTTATTTTTCTCATACTGCCTGTGCTGCAGTACCTCTTTTCACCCTCTGTCTGAAACCAGAGCCCAGTCTGCTCTGATTGGTTAGCTGGCCGGCTCTGTTGTGATTGGTCAACCGCTTAGAGATGTGTTGGATATGTCCCGCCCCTTAGCATATCACTTACAATGTGTTGGAGCGCAAGCAGGGCCAGTTCTAGACATTTTGGTGCCCTAGGCGGGATTATAATTTGGTGCCCCCCCCCCTCCAAGGAATACGCAATAGAATATATAAAGAATAAATGAAAAATCTCTACAAAAGACCAATACACTACAAAAACTGAAACGTATTGACATGTTTGTTATATACATAAAGAAGGTTTAAAATGTATTCATTATTGTATGAACATGTTTTAATTGGGGGGTGGACGTCACATCCTCTAGGGGGGTCCAGTGGGATATCTCCATGCCTTCACACTGATTCTTTCAAATGGATGACACATCACAGTCTGCTCTCAGGTAGGTCTATCAATGTTGCATGCAGCAAAAGTGCTCACTAAGACATTAGATAAACTCTCTCTCATCCTCTCCTCTCCTGCACAGGTTCACAGTGATGTGCTCTGTATGTATGGCTCTGTAGAAGTGTGACAACACAAAGAGCATATACACAAATATAGGACACACATCAGAGGCCTGTACTACGAAGCCGGATTCTCACTTAGCGGAGAAACTTCAGGGAAAACTTGGGGTTTCCGGTCCTACGACGCTGGTTCTCTTTTAGCGGGCTAGATCTCCATGGTAACTTATGCTGAGCGTCTAACCTGCTCCGGAGCAGGTTAGGTTGCAGGCTAAGAGATCAACTCAGTGAAAGCACCGCCTGCTGACCAATCAGAGCTCAGTGTGCGGAGTTTAAAGTGATCAAGTCATATTACAGGAGAAAGGAAATACTAAACTGTATTTCCTTTCTCCTGTAATATGACTTGATCGCTTGCCGTTGCAGGAAAGACGGCCGGCAAAAATCACAGACTGTGTGAACGTGAACATTAATAGAATATCACCTCCCATCTTCAGAGCAATCTGACTAATATAACATTAGCGTTAAGAAAGCTTACTTAAATATCTGCCACAACATAAGTAACCGGATCAAAGTAACATTACGTACAGTGCGCGGCACTGTGAGTGCAGACGTCGATGTGTCCCATTATCATTCATATCACATCATATCACATCATAATGTATCATATATTTCCTTATCTGAGTCAGCTTCTTGAGCCGTATCTGGCCGTGCAACACTCACAGTGTCACATACTGTATGCAGAAGTATTATTTTAAGCAACACATTAAGTTGACGAAACACTCGAGTCAAATGTAATTAAAGTCAGATCCACTCGTGTCTTAGACGGGGCAGTGATATCATAAACCTGTTAATGTACGCATTCAAACACTTTTTCTTTTACCAGCTGTATTCACCTTGCAGGTGCAGCTATGTGGCTTTTATCCTGGATAAAGTGTTTAAGTCATGGATGTTTAAAGAACTTCTTCATATGTCTAATATTATAGCTGTCAGTGCGCTTCTCCATGTTTGTGATTGGTCGAATGCTCCAAATACCACCCCTTTCATGTGAACGCGCACCTAACTAGATAGGACACGGCTGGCTTGAGCGATCCACTTGATAACCCGCGTCGTAGGACCGCTTAGCGAGAACGCGTATGTTTTGGATTAGGCCAACCGGCTAACTCAAACATATCCAGGTTAGGTTGAACCGGCTTCGTAGTACAGGCCTCTGGTAAGTTTACATCCACCACATGTGAATTATCTTTAAAATGATATCTTTGATCCGTAAAGCTTTCAGACCAGTAAATTGACTGGTACGTTTCAAACGATGTTCAGATCGTGCACTGACTGAAGCAGTAGGGTTTCTGTGTGATGTGGTCTGACATGTTGGACACATACTGCATGCTGACTCGCTCTCTCCAAGCAATACAATCCACTGCCCTACTGCAGCTTTTCCATCAGCCTTTAAATGTTATGTTTACATTTGCAGATAATGCATTCTGTTATGCTTAATTCTTGAAAAGAATCATAACAAAGAAATAACAAATAAAGTTGTTAAAATGAACTCTTTAATGTGTATTTTTGTCTTCTTTCAATGTATGTTATTGAAGAAAATTAGCCAAATCAGTTAAGGAATAAACAAGTTTTTGCCTGTAGTCTTGCCTTAATTATCTAATAATAATTAAGCAATATGTGTATGGAGGCTTATATAATCTCCCACTGCACATTTGGGAGGCAAACTCTGCTGATACTTTTTTTATTTATGCTGAAAAAACTTTACTCTTATGAGTGCATAAGAGTGTTCAAATGCTAAGTATGGCAAAACACAATTTGAGTACGTGAATGGTTCACTCATAACTGTCAAAAGCTTGAGTCCAGAATGGTGGACACTTTTCGCACTCAAATATTGCTATCTTGGCTGCGTCATGGAATGCGGGACTAGCGGTTGCTCAGGTTAATAAAGCTTTATACAAATAAAAGTAAAACATGTGAGTTTTTCGCCTTTTCTAATAAACATACAACTATACTGGTGTCAAAGAAAAGCAATCTCTATTGTTAGTGCGTTAATTAAGCGGACTGTAATGATTTGCAACCACCAACGATAAACTTGCCGGCTAGCTAACAGCGCCTATTGTCACTCCCTGTGAGGGCACACGGTCATAATGCACAACAGTGTTTGTAGTGGTGGATTATCAAAGATACAATGGCGCACGGCCACTGAGCCTACAATGCGATTTTGAGCGTTGACTCGCGTTTTAAGCATCCAAATAAATACCTTCCATGAATATCATGTAGTCACAGGTACATCCTGGGGGTTTTATTTATATAACTTCCTTGGATCCTTTGGCAGTCCACTGCCGGGTTAAACATTTTAAACTGCATATAATAAATAAACAAGTACAAATACCATCAGGTGTGCGGGCGCATGTGGACAAAAATGTTTTCAACCACTGTGTAGACTTCCCATTTGTCAGACTGGTGAAGCGTAATTTTAAACTCATAGACTTACGCACGATAGCCTGCTTTACGGCATGAAACCCGGTCGTAAACAAAAATAAACATACACCTTGCACAGTCCAGAAACAAACAAAACTATAAAAAAAACGGTATAACGAAAAACTCATGATTATCGTATTCATTTAAATTAAATTCAAAGAATATGCAACTGTTTCACCAAACATACATGTTTACCATAATGATAATATGCCTAAATGGCTCTTGCAGTATTCAACATAGCAGTGTAAGGGAAGTGTCCAAATTGAGACACAGCCCCTGACTGTTTTATCTCAAGTGGGCTGGCCACCCCAATCATGTTGCAGTTATTCTGTGTTATCTTTCTTTTTCTTTAATTACCAACCTCACCTTAACACAGTGTGTATGGGTACTTTTTATATTGTGTGGTTATTACTGACTCTCTGGGTGATGTACACAATAAAGTGGAGTTGAACTTGAGGCTGTGTTCATCCACTGTTCCGGAAATAGCTTTAATGTAATTAGCTGCTAATGAAGAGTCAGTGAGGACCTGCAGTGCGACTTTGGGGTTAATTACATGTTCACACACAGGCTCCGCTCAGTGGCACTCCATGTTTAAATAACTCAGTGTTGTGAGATGAAGATAGATCTCAGCCTGCAATCGAGGCAAATGGATTTTGCCGGTGAACATTAAAATACTTCTCATGTAGCCAGCTGTCATTTTCAGAACATGATCACTTTACTTGCATAAGTGAATTATCACCAAGTTTCTATGATTCATAAAATTAAAGGACAATTTATGTTCGGGTCATATTTTTCCAGAAAATCTTTCATAAAGTGAAAAACAAATAAAACGACAGCCATGCCCAAGTACCTGTTTCAAAATCAAAAACAAATGAAGCTGCTAAAAAAGGCAAAACATATTTGACAAAGCAAGAGTCATGTCTGTGTTGCTTATAGAGTGGTGCAGTGACTTTTGTAGGCTGACGTATTGGATTTTGAAGTATAATTGGCAAACAGAAGGTTACGATTAGGGCTGAACGATTAATCGATTTTAAATCGCGATTTAAAATGATGCAATTATCAAATCGCAAAGCCTGCGATTTTTGTTTTGTTTTTGTTCTTCTTGTGTGTCAGTCATCCACACCAATCAGAGGTGCTGTGCTCCACATGTACCAGTCATTGTTAACCAATCAGAGGTGCTGTGCTCCACATGTACCAGTCATTGTTAACCAATCAGAAGTGGCCCATGATAGTAGGTGATGGACAGATTGATCCAATCACCTGCCAAGTATTTTTGAAATACTTTTCCAAATGGCTTCCGATGGAGCTTTCCTAGATGGTTTGGTGAAACAAACCATCTGAGTCAGGTTAGTAATGCTCCATCACATGTTTCTATCACAGGGTGAATCTTAAACTGAAGCTTGACTTTAAAGCAACCAAACGGAAGTTTCATGTAAGTTTAGTTCTTTCACTCGTAGCTCGGGCTGCGGGGGTGCTAGAGACGGGAGCACGTTGATACGACCTTCCTAGCCGGAGATATGGCCGCATTTTACAATAAACTTCCGTTGGGTCGCTTAAAAACAAATATAACAAATCGAATCGCAATATCTGTCAGAAAAATCGCAATTAGATTATTTCCCCAAATCGTGCAGCCCTAGTTACGATACTAGTTGTTTTTCAGCAAGATAAATTTTGTAGCGTAAATGCAATAGCCATAATCAAAAAGCTCCTATAAAGCTTATGCCATAAAGCAGGGGTGGGGAACCTCTGGCCCCCGGGCCGTATACGGCCCGCGAGACCATTTGATACGGCCCTTGAGGTAATTTATAAACACACGCAAAACATTTTTTTTAAAGAAATTCAGATTGTCTCGTTTGATTATGAATGTAACGTTTATATAGTGGAACTACACTGTTTTATCAAAACCAAAGTGCCACGCAGTAACTTGGTATGCATGTATTTCAGCAGGAAATGTGCAACGTAGATGACATTTACCAACACAGACTATAGAGAAATATTTGCAAAAGTTGTTCATGCGTTATTAAGTGAATATGGCATTAAAACACCTATTCTTTTTGACCGTCACATTTTTACATTTCATCATTGCATCACTAATTTAAGTTCTATGTTTTGCTTGTTAAGCAGTCTGTAACCCTACACACCTAACATATAACTTTTCATGTATTTTTTTTAGCTTCTTAGCCTGAGCTAGCTCTGGAACTTCCAGCTCGGTGGCAGCAGGTCCCGCCTCGGCTCCGCCTCTTTGCCCTTATTTGGATCAGGCTGGAGCAGGCGGGAGTTACTCTGACGTCACTGTCGAGACGTTAGTGGCCGACTCCGCAGAATCCTATGGGTGACGTCACGGACACTACGTCCATTTCATCACGTGGTATATGTCTCGTCTGACAGGGGCGCAGTGCTGACGGAGAGCACCAGAACGCCACTCCTGCACTTCAAAAATTGCAGTACCCATAAGGAGCTGTACACATGCCGCAGTTTTTGCGTGGCTGTGTCTTTAGTTGAAAGCCCAGTGGCGATCTGTTCATCTGTCACACTGATCATACAGTCAATAACTTTGTTGTTATTAGCATCTGGTTAGCTAGCTATGCTAACGAATATAAGAAGCTTTTTCTACAACCAGTGAGGTAAAGGCACATCTTTATATGATCATTATAGTTATAAAAAAATAAGAGAATAAAGTAAACAGGTATAAAATACTATGACAGTAAAAAAAAGTTGTTATTAATAAACAAGATTACAGTTTGAAAGGGGAGTGATAAAATTAAAATAAAATCTGCTTACAGTTATGTTTCAAATGGGTGTTGAGAGATTTATCCATATCTCTTAATTTTGCTCTCAAAGTGCACCAGATTGATGCTTTTAACTTCAACATTTAAAAAAGAATCTTCTAGGTCCCCCCCCCCACTTAAATCATGTTCACATGGATAGGAAACTAAATACATTTGCACACATCTTGTGTCCATATCTTTCTGTTTTGGTGGTCATGCCACAACCGTGCACATGCATGCATGCGTGAGTCATGGTCTGGATTAAGAGGTTGCTTTTTCTTTGCACAGCATGAAAGAAAGGTGAAATTAATGGCCTGTGATTTTAGTTTTTTTAAGCAGAGGTCAATAATGTGTACGGCCCCTGGAGGATGTTGTAAAAATTGAAATGGCCCTTGAGAGGAAAAAGGTTCCCCACCCCTGCCATAAAGGAACTACAGCAGCATGGTCACATGACTTCAAATTAGCACCGCGAAGCTAAAGGTGGCTAATGTTCGACATGAAGATGTTTAGTAGTCTCATTTAGTCACTTTAATGACACAAAGAAGCTTCAGACGTTCACCAGTGGGGTATTTAGTGCCGTTAGAAAAACTGTTGGCTTCTAGACAAATGAACCAAAAGTGGTAAGACGCTAACTCATTTCAAGGTTTCTTTCATTTCTGTACCACTCTTTATACATGCTCTTTTTTTTAAATGAGCTGTCGCAAATGAAACACAGCACTTTTTATATTGTTTCACACGTGAAATGACACTTTGGATATTAATAAAATAAAGGATTAAAAGAGCACTGTGTTAATTTACTCTTTTAATACAACTGCCTAATGACATGAATGGCTTAGCTATTTTTCTTCCATAACTCATCAGCACCTGGGCCCAGTAGTTCAAAACTTTTAATCCCTATCTGATCAGATCAGATTTGGATTTTGGGTAGTTCAAAACCAAATAACAGGATTAGGATCACTTTGATATCCGATCAGATCAGGAAATCAAATCCAAGCTTTAATCTGGATCAAATCTTCAAAACGGGTAGTTCAAACCGACGACACAGGATTGGGATCAGTTTGATCAAAGACAAAGTTTGTTAACTGAAATAATGCACCATTTTTAGCCTTCATGGCAAATCAATTTTATTTTTCATTTTTTGGTCACGTTTGTGGTGGCCTATTTTGTTTTCAACCAAATGTTGATGACATAAATGTTTATGCTCATAAAATTATCACAACAAAGATTGTCAATCACAAATGTAATTTAGATTAAAGAAAAAATATCTTCAACAAAAAAAAAGTCCATCATCTGTCATCACCTTTCAAAAGTAATTGCGGACAATAGGTGTCTCTGCATTGTGGTCTCTTGTCTTCCTTGTATTATTTTTCATATCCACTAGATGGAGATCGGTAGGATTAAAGCACTGATATTCAGGATCTAGTAATCTTGAAAAGTCTGAATCTGGATCAGGGTGATTCTATCCTGAATTGCTTTGAAATACAGGGACAAAATCTGTCCGAGTTGTCTGATCCTGGATCACAAAAAATGGGATTTCAAAATCTGATCAGATCTGATTGAGATTAAATGTTTTGAATTACTTTTGAAAGGTGATGACAGATGGACTTTTTTTTTGTTGAAGATATTTTTTCTTTAATCTAAATTACATTTGTGATTGACAATCTTTGTTGTGATACTTTTATGAGCATACACATTTATGTCATCAACATTTGGTTGAAAACAAAATAGGCCACCACAAACGTGACCAAAAAATGAAAAATAAAATTGATTTGCCATGAAGGCTAAAAATGGTGTATTATTTCAGTTAACAAACTTTGCCATCTTATTTATATTGAAACATATTTTTAAATAAATTGTACAGTACATTTTGCTCTGGTAATCACTGGAAATCCACCCCTCTGGTGGGATCAAGATAATCCAGTTTTTTGGGATCAAACTGATCCCAATCCTGTGTTGTCGGTTTGAACTACCCGTTTTGAAGATTTGATCCAGATTAAAGCTTGGATTGGATTTCTTGATCTGATCGGATATCAAAGTGATCCTAATCCTGTTTTTTGGTTTTGAACTACCCAAAATCCAAATCTGATCCGATCAGATAGGGATTAAAAGTGTTGAACTACTGGGCCCTGGAGACTCTGGATTACGCTGCCTAATCCCCCATTGTTGCCTGACAAACTGGATCCACTTTTCCACTTTCCCATCAGACATTTTGACTTTGTCTCGCCCTGGTTCTCCAGCTCCCCTTCATCCTTACCCTTAAAAGCTGAGTGCAACTTCTGAAATAGTCTTACCTCATGTCTTATTGAAACCCTTTCCTCCCCTTGTTGTTGTAAATATTTCAGGCATTATCTTTCCATTATGAACGAAGAACAAGGCTCCTCAGAGAGCTGCAGAGAGGACGCTAATGGGATGAGAAGAACTCCGCTTGGTGGAACAAGAGAGGGCGGCATCTTAGTGTGTCCACAAACAGCAGTGAACATGTAGCGGAGGAGAGGAGAAGAGGACATTCCTGCTCGGGCTGACCCACCAACCTCGTCAACTGAAAACATCCATCCCATAGCAGAGACATAGTGAGAGTCAAGAAACACCTTACATGAGAGTGCTTCACTTCACTGGAAGCGAACCAGGTGGGGATCTGCAGAGTTTAGCTTTTGTGTTGCACAATCTTTGTTCAAACTCATACACCTGTGTCATGGAAAGGTTTCTAAGGATATATATTTATGAGTCAAATGTACAAACACAGCACAATAAAGCCGGGAAAACATGAACAACACAAACAGACCATCATTCTTTAAAATAAAACTAAACACATCTATGGGACTACTGTTGTAAATAATAACTACCATTTTGCTCCTATACACCATTAGTAACATGTTTAAGTAATTCAATAATTAAGTAGCCCATCAATACAAAATTGATAAATTACTATTTTGATAACAAGCATCTCCAAGGTCAAGGCTTAGGGATTTATCTATACGAAGAGGAAATATTCTTCTCACTTTCAGGTTCATATCAGTATGTAGTGTCTCTACTGGGACATGTCTCCATGCTTTAATGATCAAAAAGCTCTTTATTTTTCTCATACTGCCTGTGCTGCAGCACCTATTTTCACCCTCTGTCTGAAACCAGAGCTCAGTCTGCTCTGATTGGTTAGCTGGCTGGCTCTGTTGTGATTGGTCAACTGCTTAGAGATGTCCCGTCCCTTGGCATATCACGTACAGAGTGTTGGAACGCTGACCAATGGAAGAGCGAGTGTTACATAGTGAGGTCTTTATGTTACAGAAGCCTTTGCAGACCATTTACAAGCACAAAAACCTATAATGGGCCATTCTACCAAATTGGACCAAAGTCAGGTTGGAAATGTTTTGAAATGTTGTATGTTTTTTTCCCAAAACTTTGTCCATATATATTTTGTACCATATCTAAATTACACATATCTAGTAAAAGAACCGTACATTTTTATATCGTATTTTCAGACTGTATTAGAATGTTCTTCCTCTACCAAAAATGGTCACTACCGAAACATAGTACATACACTGTAGTAAAAAAAGTATTATATTAACCTGTTAAGATTGTTTTACCTTCCCTTCTCTAAATTGTATTTTAACAAATATTTCTTCAGGGTTTTCACAATTAAATCAATGCAATTTAATTTGTAATCAAATTTCAAAGTTCAATTTATACAATCCATAAAAATCATAATGAAAACTTTCTTTGTAAAATGCATAATACTGATCATATTGATTCCAGAGTTGATGATTGTTGAAATTGAACATGCATTAAACCAATCAGTATCATATCATTTTAGTTGATAACTCAATATACTTAATTTTTTACAAAACATCCACTGTTTCGGTAGTGACCACAGTATTTTGTTCTCAAGGTTGTATCATATTCCCTCAACCTTATTGCTTAATTTTAACTCATAACATGCCTTATGTTGAAGTGTGAATGTTTGAAGCTACTGACCCAGAATCAGCACTTTAGTAACAGGCTGAAATAGAGGGGGATGAGGCTAGAATGGGTGATCTGTTTGGTATTTTGAGCAAAACACTTCATAGACATGTTTTTTATATATCTGAGACCTATAATATATGCCTAACAATAGTATAATAAGAGACCTTTAAAGTAACACACTGATTTTCAGACTTTAAAACACGTTTATTCATACATTTTATACATCACTACCGAAACGATCATGTCAATTACCGAAACGGTAGTGACTGTTTCGGTAGTGACGATTCTAGCTAAAATTGAGCATAACTAAAGAATGCTAGCAAGTACATGGCTAGCATACACGTCTTTGAAGAGGTTTACACACATAAAAACCTAATACTTTGCATAAAACCCCGAAAAAGTTTACTTAATTGAAGATAATATGTGTTCGGTAGTGACAATTCTTAAGGTTACACGGCGATTTTCAGATTTTGGAACAGATTTATATCAAAAGTATGGGATATAGCTACTTGCCATTCAGCCATGAGGACAGGGACGCAGTGTCACTGCCTAGTCAAAAGTGCAGGGGTGTGGCTAAAAACCAGGCTCAGCCATTGGACTAAAACCCCCTGTGTTTCGGTAGTGACATGAAAACTGGGGACATGATTTTTTGAGTATAGTTTTTTATTAAAAAATGAAACCCACAATAAATAAATATTCCAACTTCTGTTTGAATGTAATCATAAAGATCTTCTAAATAAACCATTGAACAACATTTAAAAAAATGTTTTAAGTGTTATTTACAGAAATTGAAATTTAGATGTCAGGGTTGGGGACAGCTACTTCTCAATAGAAAGTATCCTATAAATGATGTTTTTGTATATATTAAGCTTATCACTATATAATGTAATGCCTTGTGTTCAAATAGACCATAACATATTCTTAGTAAATATCTATGTCTGAATACTTAATTGTTTTGTTAAATAGTTTTTCTTGTTGTGGGACCGCACTTTGCATCAATTCGGTAGAATGCCCCATATAACAGATTACAGGAAAGGGAAGACCCCAAAAGCATAAGAGGGCCCCTTTAACAATATTCATTAATGTTGACTGTCTAATGCAGGGGTGTCAAACTCAAATACACAGTGGGCCAAAAAAAAAAAAAATGGGTACTAGTCGAGGGCCGGACTGGTTCAATGTTTATTGCAAAACTTATTGAAATGAACTTATTGCACATATTAAACCTGGAACTAACAAAGCTTAAATGATTGCCTTTAAAAACAACATTAAACATTAAATAATCAGTTGCATTCATTTCTTATGGCTCTATCTGCAGAGTCATTTCTTATGGCTCTATCTGCAGAGTCATTTCTTATGATTACATTTTCCCACAGGCCAACAACAGCTTCAAAAAAACAATTTCCCTCAAAGAAAAAACCAAACATGCCCTGTTGTCGCAAGAAAAAAAGTGCAAAAGGAAACATCCATTGAAACTCAGTGTGCTGCTCTGTGATGCTAGTTCAAGCCAGATACTTGGCATTTCATCTTGGGTGCAAGTTCATCAATGATTGGGCTCAGGCTCTGAGCTGAGGAAACCCTCAGGATTGAGTGAAGGTGTGCGTGCAATATACCGGCGGGCAGGGGCGGACTGGCCATCGGGACGTTCGGGACGAATCCCGATGGGCCGGTACTGAAGAGGGCCGGTCGGACGACGTGGGCCGGTCGGATAAGTCACTAGCAGCCCCCCCCCCGGTCGAGAGTCCCGGGCTGATTTGTAGTCCCAGTCCGCCCGATCTAATAGTAATTTACATTAAATTAAATCCACCAAGGGCCTGATTTGGCCCCCGGGGCTTGAGTTTGACACGTGTGGTCTAATGGAATTCATTCATGGATTATTCAGCTCTAGTTAGCATATGATGTGAATGGCTCTCTTATTTATAAGCCTGCCAGTCTCAGTCAAGCACTCTGTGACACTTCAATTTCTTCTACCAAAAGCACGCCATAAGATGCCTTTTTTATTCTTTTAAATCAAGCATTGCATATTCACAAGCAAAGCATTGCTGTTGCATTGGAATCCCCTGCAGAGTCAAAGCGCTATGCTACAGCAAACTGTAGGGAAACAAATCACTGAATGCTAGCATGATGATGAATTCTGCATGAAGTCAAACTGAGTCTCAGTTAAGCTAAAACTGACGAAAGATAAAGAAAGTGATAAAACGTGCCGGGCCTGAGGACTGCAGCTCTTCCTCTCACATGCAAGGAATTTGCTTGGTTTTAAAATGGTGCATACACAAACACATAGCAGGGCCTTGTCAGTGACGGTAGCTGTCAGGAAGCTGTTTGTGTGTCGTCAGGTTTTGGTCCTGATGGAGCACAGCGCCCTGTCAGAGGGCTGTGACACTACTAATAAAGGCATTACATTTTTCAAAAAGCTGTTCTGTTCCATTTCAACTTTTCAGGTGTTCAGCATTCTAGCATCATCACAGCATTTTCAGGAAGATTTCAATGTCCTGGACAAATGATAGAATATCCCCGTCAAATATTTTCCGTGTTAATTATTGACCTTAAAAACAATCCATAGCGAGGCTATTTTAAGAATTACATCATTAAGGCAAGTAGGTTTCTGTTTAATTGAAAAGTAGGATATCTAAAAAGGGCCCCACATTATTCAGCTTTTTGGGGTTTTCCCTTTTTTTGTAGTATGTTTTATAGGTAAATGGTCTGCAAAAAAAACTGCTTTTTGAAAATTAAAGCATGGAAACATGTCGCAGTAGAGGGACAGAATAATAATATGTCCTCCTTAAAATGTGTCAGACTTCAACAGATTTTAGTGGTCAAAAATATCAGCTAACGGAAAGGCTGGTCCCTCATTTCATTGTCTTACAAAAAGCACTAAATATGAGCGTCCCTTTCTGTCCCACAGTGTGCTGAGGCAAAGGAGGAAGGAAGAGAGAACTGGCCATCGTTAAATTGAAAGTTTAATCTTCAAAGAGGAGCAGAGAGGCTGAGGCTCGGGGGATTCCCTATCAGCCGGTGACCTTTCAGCCCACATCAGTGCAGCGAAGGACGAGTCAGCAGCAGAGAGGAGAGGACGCTCTGGATCTGAGTCTGCATGCTGGAGAGACGAGCAACTCACACTGTAAGAAGACTGTAGGCACATGCACAATACCATATGCATACTCAGCTCAGAGTAATGTGCAATTTCAAAAGAAATGAGATAACTTTTATATGGTGCAGTCCCAGTCTCTTTAAGCAGCACACATAAGACCAAAGACATCGGGCTGTATAACCCAAAGCACACAGGAGACCAATCATATTCATCATAACTGCATCCAGCCAATCATATGCCACCTCTTCTTTTCAAGACATGCTACTCCCCCCTAGAGGATGTGTTGTTCACTGCAGCCACAATATGAACATACTGAAACATGCTGATACAGTTTTTCTTAGAGCTTTTTACCCAATGTACCGTCACTTACACGTTGACTTTAATTAAATGTATTATGTCAAAAACATTCACATAACTGTATTAGGTTAGTTGAAAGCAATTATATCAAGTTGAACCAAATACTGTTTATTTAAACACAGACACACAGTCAGATAAACATTAATGAAAAATAACTGTAGGAACACACTCATTAAGGCCATAAAAGACCAAGATCAAACACAGCCTATTGACTGGCTTCAACATGGGTTGTTTGTGTGTGTGGTGTGTGTGTGTGTGTGTGTGTGTGTGTGTGTGTGTGTGTGTGTATGCTAATATGCTAGTGTGCAGTTCTATAAACAGGGAGGAGGTCAGTATACATACATATGTAATGAGGCGTGAGAGCTTTGAGGTAGAAGAGCAGCTGCGGGCACAGAGCAGAGCGGAGAACAATAGAAGCCCTCTGACATTAAAACTGAAAAAGACAGAATATGCAGTGCCCAGTGTAAACTCTGTGTGCCTGTGCATGGCCTGAGCTGGCTTTGTACTTCCTGTTGAGGCTGAAGCGGCCTGACAGCTGATGTACAGGCAGCAGGTCATCGGAGCTGAGCTGCAGCAAGGTGGGCCTCAGGGCCGGGCTGCGGGGGGGCACTCGGACATGAATGAAGGGTTCACTGCACATAGCTCCATATTATTGCAGCCTTGTTGGAGATAATCTATTATATAATTGATAATAATTGGGAGGCGTGTGGCGCAGTGGATAGAGCCTTGGTGTTGGGATCAGGGGGTCACAGGTTCAAACCCCACTGCAGTCAGCATGTCGTTGTGTCCCTGGGTAAGACACTTCACCCCAAATTGTTCCTGTGGGGATTGTCCACAGTATTGAGTATGTAAGTCGCTTTGGATAAAAGCGTCTAACAAGTAACATGTAATAATAATAATGTAATAATGTAATAATAATCTCACAGTTTGAAAAAAGTTTGCTGTCAAAAATATACGTCACTGGGGAAAATTAATTTCAATTTCATCTCAGTGGTTCTAGTCTGGTATTGGGGGCACTGGTTATTACTAACATAACAGTACAGATACTGTATTGTATGGTCATTTTGGTGACGTGGGGGGGAGGACACTGTCTGTACTGTGTTGATCCTGTTAGTACAATACTGATTGATAACATCAAGGAAATGGTATGTCCTTTTGGTGTTAAGGATGACAGGAATGATTTGTAACCAGGTGCAGTTATCTAAGCATCTCCAAGTATGTTTTTTTGTGTGTTAAGTCTGTAAAAAAATTAAGTTAAAAGAATATGTGAAGGAGAATTCATCAGGACTTAGGGAAAGATAACTACAGTACTACGAGAATCCGACTGCACTGAGTGACGTCACGATGCGAAGGCAGATGTTCCTGATGTGCGTTTGCTGTGAAGAAACTCCAGTTTTCTGTGAAACAACTTGAGGAATAGATACTTCACCCTGTGTGTTCTGATTCTGTTGTTTTATCTGGGCTTAATAAACACGGACAACAGTGAAAAATATATGAATTCATTCTGCGTGCCAAATAGTGCATCAATTTAAATGTTGCAGCCGGAATAAATTGTGGGACGACATTATCTCCTTTCATTTCGTAAAGGATGACTCAGTGTTTCCCTTTTTAAAGGAGATTATTAATGAAGTTTCAGAGCTCCTTTCCTATCTAGACAATTCTAACAGCTCTTAACATGGCTGCCACTGAGGTTCTTCCAGGTCATTTCACGCCATTAGGGATCTTCCTAAGCTAAACTGACAATTCAAACGCAACCTAGCTCTGTCAAAAAAGTTCAAAGTGTGCCTTAAAATCTATACAAATCGAAGGTTCATATGGTATCTTGTTAGCAGGTTTTTTAACCCTAAGGACAGGAGAAACAGCAGCTTAAACAATATCTCCAAAGCTCCTGTATAACAATAATTCTTTATCATATTTGTTTCATTATATTAAACATCAGAACAGCCTGGCAGATACCAGCTATCAGTTTTAGCTTATCACAGATATGTCAGAAAGTTTGCTTCCGTCAAATATTATTCCATAAGTAAATAGTATGCTGATCAAATGCTCTCAATATCCTTATTTTGATATTATCATTATTGGCTGAGCTATAAAAAAGACTAACCATTATGGAGGTGAGTGTGAGGCTGCAGACACTGTCTCCTGTCAGAGGAGCTGCTCACAGTGCAAGCACATACAGTACAGTACTTAAAGACAACAATGGAGACTTTGTGGCATTACACACAACACACAGTACATCCTCACAGGCATGCGCACTCCAACCCACACACACTGACACACAAACACAGAGTCACGTGCACAAGGGCAAGGGAACCAGTTCCATCCAGCCAGCAGTGAGCTGCATTAACATAACACACAAAACACACAAAACACACAAGTACTGGGTCAGAGTGGGGTTACACTACTGTGGAATTACTCCATACCAAGTGTCAAAAGTATTTATGCACCATTTATCAGTACATACAGAGGCATGGATAGTGGTGTAAAGTAACTAAGTACATTTACTCAAGTACTGTACTTAAGTACAATTTTTAGGTACTTTTTATTTGTTGCTTCTTTGTACTTCTACCCCATTACATTCAGAGGTAAATGGTGTACTTTTACTCCACTACATTTATTTAATACCATTAGTTACTTTACAGATTTGGATTGATGATGTGAAATATAATCAACTCTAAAATCAGACTTTAGTTAGACCTGGAGTAAATTCACAAGCTACCCTGCAGTATACAAAGTCATTCAAACTAACACACGCACGCACGCACGCACGCACGCACCCACGCACGCACGCACGCACGCACGCACGCACGCACGCACGCACGCACGCACGCACGCACGCACGCACGCACGCACACTAATTACAGTGTCTCATCTCTCAGATTAACATCTTAGTCACGACATAACAAGACTTTGATTACTACAACTCTTTCGAGTGTGACCTGAAGAGCTGAGCGCTGGGAGAGATGGCTGCTGGGAAATCAGTTGACAGATGCTGCTGATATGTCCCTGTCTCTTTAATAACATGATATTCATCTCCTTTTTGATTACAAAAACATTTCTAAGCTTTTCAAGACTGCCACAGGACCCCAGTGCTGCGGAGATAACTGATACAAACGTACACAGGGTATTATAAATACTGTTTACAGGCTAATGTTCCTAGTTTTAAAGTGAATGTGAGGAGATAAAGAGTGTTTGTTCATGTCGTAAATATTTTGTTGCTGTTGCATATCGCTATGAGTACTGGCCTCAAACACCCACCACTGGTAATGCCGCTAGGATACCAAAACCTCATCACCAGATGTTATTATAAACATCTGTATCTACATTGACCTGCGCAGTGTGGATGAGGTCCAATACAAAAACAATCTTAGACATGTTTTATATGGGAATGCAGGTGGTTAATATGAAGTAACTCTACATATGACTACAACCTGTCTAACTTAATTCTACAAAGAATTTAAGGCCAGGTTAACAACCTGTACAGTATAGAGTATGATGATTGAAATGTATACAAAGTATACATACATGTATAATTCACCTTATTATTAATACAGTAATAAATATAATAGTAAATAAATGCTGAAATAAATAGTGAAATAAATAAATAGAGGAAAATTCAATAAATAAATACAAATTCAATAAATGAATGCATGCATGAATGAATAAATAAAATAAAAGCAGATAATCAAAAAGGACATGAATAAATACATATTTGTGTATGTATTTCTACATTCACATGTATTGTACTTCTGTTGTACAGTGTGTGCACCTGCTACTCAATAACTGGATGAGCTGGGAAAACAACATGACTCACCACCAGTCCCTTATTTACATAGGAGACACACACAGCAATTTATGCAGGTGTGGTGAGTCCTAGTAAAGGAGTGTGTGTTGTGCATGCAGGACAGAAACACAGCAACAGAGCTGCCGTGACGACGGGTTTTCAGGGAGGACAGGCAGACACGAAGCAGGCCTTCAGGAGCTGGAGCAGCTTCAGACAGGCAGCTAAAGTTTCTATTTCATGAAACATGATTCAAAAAACTTCAGTACAACACATAATCAGTTATGTGAAGTAACTAAGTACATTTACTCAAGTAATTTACTTAAGTACAATGTTAAGATACTTGTACGCTACTTGAGTATTTCAATTTTTGTGTACTTTGTACTTCTACTCCACTACTAATCTGAGGTAAATTGTGTACTTTTACTCCACTTCATTTATATAATCCCTTTAGTTACTTGATGTGGATGAATGATGTGAAATATAATCACATCTTAAATCAGACTTTAGTTCCACCTGGAGTAAATTCACAAGCTACCCTGCAGTATACAAAGTCATTCAAACTAGCTGCACCTTTACCAGCTTTGAGAACACTTTAATGATCAATCATTATAAAACATATGATATATATTATTCTGAAATGGACCAATCTGCACAATGACTACTTTTACTTTTGGTACTTTAAGTACATTTAGATGCCAATACTTTTGTACTTTTACTTGAGTATCATTTTGAATGCAGGGCTTTTACTGTAACAGAATATTCCTACTCTCTGGTACTTCTACTTTTACTTAAGTACAAGATCTGAGTACTTCTACCACCCTGCACATAATACGTCTGTGAAGAAAAAGCCTTTAACTTAATCCTGATAAGTTCACAAGCGCTGACATTCCGCTGCTGATAATGAAGACACGCGCTATCACAGAGATCATATCTAACAGTGAACGTTTGATCAATGAGGGCCTGAGGCAGCAACGAGATAAAGTGTGTGTATTTTGTTCCAAACACTGCGCTCTGGTCTTGGCCTCAGAGCTCAGGGTGTGGTGAGGTGGAAACATGGGAGAGAGGCTGCTGCTGCAGGAAGTAAACCATCACTCCCTCTTCCTGTAATTCCACAGATAACGTCTTCGTAGTCATGTTCACTGACAGGAAACAACATCTGTGCTGGAACGAACACACACACATACACACACACACAAATGCTGACCAGTACTGTCAAACAGAGGCAAATTCGGTGTCGCACAATTTCAAAAGTGGACACAAAGCCAGTATAGAGCAACCAAACTGAACACTGACAAAACTGAAAGTTATCTGTTGACATAATACATTTAACTAAAGTCAACGCTTCAGTTTTCTCAGAGCACTCACTCTCACTGTTTGTTCTGGTTAGTTCAGTAATTGCCTCAGGGGATATTAACTTAACTTAAGAAGCCTTGGAGCATTTCAGTGGGAGAGATTTTACTTACAGAGTACACACAGTTCCCCAGAGAACAGTATCTCAGATCTCCACTGTGAAAGTGTTAACTGGACTTTCATATGTGTAACCAACAGAAGTTGTGAAGAGCATTTCCCAAGGGGTGGTTAGAGAATGTTGTGGGTGGACCTTGAACCCCCTATCCTTAATCTGGTGCACTTTGAGAGCTAAATTAAGAAGTTAGTTTATGATGAACTGCATCCTTTTGTCAACTATTTCTTGTTAACAATGTCATCATAAACACATAGATTATAGATATATAAAACGAATCCACTGCTGCTGCCCTGCCTACAATTGGGGCGAGGTGTTCTGGTTAGGGGTGCTGTAAAGGTGTATACTGGTCAACATGACCAAAGGTGGGAGAAGTACTCAGATCTTGTACTTAAGTAAAAGTAGAACAACCACAGTGTGAAGAAGACTCTGTTACAAGTAAGTCCTGCATTCAAAAGGTTACCAAAGTCAAGGTAGAAAGTATTCGCATATCCCTATCTGAAACGCTTCCATTGGACTTCAGTGTTTACTTCGGTACTGTAATGACATCACTATGTAACCCTCGTGCTTCTATTTGCTAGCGCTCCAACACATTGCATTTGATATGCTACAGGGCGGTACATTACCGACACAACTCTAAGCAGTTGACCAATCACAATAGAGATAAACACCAGAAAAACAAGTGGTGGGCAAAAGATGTGAAAATGGGCCTGCTTTTGTTTTTGCAATCATACTGTAGGTCTTCCAGTTTCCCTTTTTGAATGACAAATACGTCCCCTGCTGTTATCGAGAGTTACTTCCCTTCCACACAAACAGAGAGTATGTGATAAGAGCCTGTAGTCTTTGCTGTGTGTTCAAATGCATATTTCTGACTCAGGCAATGTGAGGCCACACAACAGTCTTTTATCTTTCTGGTGTGTCAGGGTCTTTAGTCCAACCCCCAGCCTTTCACTGGGCCAAGTTCCTACTCCAGTGACCTCAAGTCTGACGCTGCGTAAACAAAGTAACTCTGTAAGATTATAAACTTTGTTTATTTGTTGACCAATCTCCATCAGTCAAAATATGTATGTATGCATATATTGCATATCCCAGATAATGCAGACTTTCACTCTTTAGAATTTAAGCTATTGTCAGACTGTCTACTTGAAATGTGGCACCCATAGCAGCTTTTAGCACTTTACCAGTGCAGAGTTTAACAGAGAGGTACATTTTAAGTATGTGAACTGATCTGAGGGTGGGGGTTGGAATGTTAACCAAAGGAAGCGTTGTTGTTATATTCAGCATTAATAGGCCAACACTACAATCCCTAACACTGGAGTACAGGCCATTGGTGTGTGTGTGTGTATGTGTATGTGTATGTGTATGTGTACAGTAGGTATGTGTGTGTGTGTGTGTGTGTGTGTGTGTGTGTGTGTGTGTGTGTGTGTGTGTGTGTGTGTGTGTGTGTGTGTGTGTGTGTGTGTGTGTGTTTTGGTATTCGTGACTGGCAGTGAAGCAGAAGAGCTGAGGTAGGCTATGCTTAGTAGCGTGTTGTTAAGTTGTACGAGTCCAGCACATCACTCCCAGCCTGCAGAGACACTGCCGGCTCATCAGCTGAGGACAGGCATGCCGACAGCGAACACTCATCAAGTCAGCAGCAACTCTCAGAGGTTCCGAACATTCAAGCACTGCTACCATGTCAGATTTATGGAATTCCAATACAGTTAAACAAATGAAAACTATTTCCTGGTCACAGTTCATCAGACAAACCTAGTGTTCCAAGGAGCGTCTCTCCTGATTGGCTGCTGACAGTGACAGTGGACAGCGTGTTACGGAGGTTGAACCAGCATCCGGTCGAAAGTTGATCTGCCCACATTCTGCACTGAAGGAGTCCTGCAGTTCTGCATCGAGCTGCTCTCTACATCACACTTCCTTTTATAGTCGAGTCATTTTAAGACAAGGCTCAGGTTTGCGTCCGTTTCAGACAAAGGTCAAGGATGCTTTAGCCTAGCTTAGCACAAAGACACGTGCTAATTTGCATACTTTAGTACACTGCTGTGTTGTGCTCTATGAACATTACATTATGAATGCAGTGCATGAATGTTGACTCTGCAGCGTTGTCTCAAATCACACACGGCTCCTGTGCCATCAGGAAGATGACACCTGCAGCTGATAGCTAGCTAGCAACATTTGTTATGCGATACTTTGCATTAGGATGAACTCCAAACAGCAAATATAAATACAGAAGCAATTTGAGACACAGCATGGAAAGAGGGGGGCACTGCCAGCCTAGCTGCAACAACACTGAAATAATAAACCTTTTAACAGCTTCTGTTTCAATAAACTTACTGTTACCTTTCATCATGGTGGTACAAAGTCAACTAATGTCTCATTCTAGTCATTGTCTGTTCTACTAATTTCACTTAACTTCATGTGTGCTACATTTACATTCCAGATGTCATGACACTAGGCTTTGCATGCTGAGTTGGGCCCTGTTTACATGTACAGGCCAGAGAGCAGCTCTGCACTAAATGTGGTCCTCCCTGATGCTAGCTTGGGTTTCAGCAGTGCACCACACCCTTGGCCTCTGAACCTATTCCCCAGCCACAGGGCCGTGAGAAGGAGATATAAAGACACTGAGGAGGCAGGGATCTTATCAGTCAGCCCCTCCCAGCAGCTGTCCCAGCCCATGTGGCAAAGTTCCCGTCGGTCAGGGAAGATCTGGAATATCTTGAGGGAGTGTAATATAAAGGCATAGTACTCAATCTGCTCGCTTGGATAATCTGAGAAAAGGGTTATTTAAGACATGGTTTCTCACTCTGGTGTTATAGTTATGATGGTCTTTAAAACCTCCTAAGCCTCCTGCTTCCACATTAAGTCACATGTATAAAAAGAAAAAAAAGACATTGGCTAAAGGTCTACGTACTTGAATTCCAAATCCAATGTACGTTAAAGGGTATTGACCTATTGGGATTGAATGTTCTTCTTAATATTTGTCCTTGTGATACAAGAAAAATGTCAGACTTGAACTGACAATAACGTATCATCGTATTGTATTTGATTGTACCGTATCGGATGTCCAACCCCTCGTTGGCTGTGAAACAAAGAAAACTGAAATGAAGGACACAAATGATAGAAAACAACGATGGCTCAGTGGGATATCAAAGACTTAAATCGTGTTGACGGACTTTCATCAACTTATGATGTTGGAATTCGCAGGTAAAACCAGCCGTCCAACACGTGTATTGATGAAGGAAGTAGGGAAAATAACTTTACATGAAAAATGACCCAGTCTACCAACCAGGACGGTATAAATCTGAATGTAAATGATCATAATATTCTTTCTGTGACCTGTTATCTAAAACATTCTGCCATTTTGTTTATAGCAGGTAGGTAGGATCAGAGATTCGACATTCATAACTCTTTTTCAGTCCACAGTAAAACCAGCCCCATTATGCCCCAGCCCTGCTATATCTCTGTCCTCTCAGTAGCGTATGCGTCAGTTCTTACTTTTTTGTCCTCGGGCAAAGGTTTAGTCTGGGAATGGGTGATTTCCTATAAAGCCAGGATCAGATAACATGAGTTTGGGGCTGATTAAGGCCCAATTCACATTTCCCAACAATCTGAGAAAAACTCCTTTGTCGGTACTGATGTTGGGTTCAGATGATCTGATAATGTAAGGGGTCTGATACTTCACAAACTGTTTGCACCATCCATTATGGCCAACCCAATGATTACAAACCTGTTATGGGATATAATGAGATAAAATCTGCATAAGTACGTCAGTACTTTCCGAGTTGGACAACAATAACAATGAGAAAAACAAGCCGGAGCAGCTGACTTGTAACAATCTAAAATTAACTAGCGTACTACTGTAGACAGATTGTGCTAAAAACAAAAGACTACCCAATCATGTTTGATCGGATTTCTCTAATATGAAATAATGTTGCATCACGTACTACATGATAATATTAGATTGTTGTGCAACAGGAAAGAAACATAGAGACTGCAAGGCATGGTGGACATAGGTGGAATGGGAGTGAACATAGAGCAAGGTGAGGTGCCGCTAAACCACAATAACATTAACAGCACACATCTTATCTCATCTCATCCCAATACAATATTTTAATGTTGACAGTCTTGATTTTACTTGCAAAACGAACCATGCTTGAAAAAATGTGCGCGAGAACAAGGATTTATAAGCACAATTTCTTTAGAGTCAATCAGTTGATGTAAATGCAGTTTGTATACCTATGGTCTCGAACAGTTTCCACAATTGAAGGAAAAAAAGGCATTATTATATATGGCTGTTTTTTATTTTGTAATTGTTACGTTTATTCTGGTTTGTTTTGTGTTTGTATCTTTTATTTTAAATGTATTTATTTTATGTTTTTTGAGCTGAGCTGTGTGATTTTATATTTGATATATCTCTCTGTACAGCACTTTGGTCTGGAGGTTTTAAAGTGCTATATAAATAAAGTTGGACTGGATTGGATGAAATGCAACCAGTGCATTTGTTATTTATTGAAACCTGATCCCAAACAGTGGCGACCTACAATGTGACCAGCACAATGAAAAGCTTTCTATAGCTAAAGAAAGTTACAAAAAAATCAACAATGAGGTGTGTAAATCAGTCAAGTTGACCATTACAAGGGATGGGTGTGTGTTAAAAAAGTGTTGAAGATGCAACTCAAAGGAAGAAGATGCAAGGTGAGGGGCTGAGAAGAAAAAGTATAAGCAATAAACAACAATATGCATAAAGTCTAAATATAGAAATGGAAGTGTTTTATGCAATCAGAACAGTGATTTGCATTCATCAGAGCCAGGGCCGGCCCTTGGCATAGGCGACATAGGCGGTCGCCTAGGGCGCCAGACCTGGAGGGGCGCTGCGCTGGGAGAAAAATAATATTAATTAACAATTAATTTTTTCTTTTTTTTATTCTGCCTAATTTTCTGCCCTTGATGTAATACATTTACATTAATAATCGAATAAAGTAAACACCCTTTGCACCCCGGGCCGGCAACATTTTGCATTTGCCCTGTACGATGGGCGCTGTAAGTAATGAAAGTGGGGGATGTTGACTTATCAGGCGCCCGCAGCTCACAGCCAAAGTGCGAGCGAGCCTCCGAGCGAGCGAGAGAGAGAGGGCGCCGCGCGCGCGCATCGGTACCGCGGATTGTTGTTGGATTGAGGCTGATAACTACAGCTCAGTGAGGTAAAGGACTCTGAGGGTTTAGATAGTTCACTTTAGTCTAAGTTATCTCAGTGGGTCTCAAACGGTTTGGTCACAATTTATGTAAACAAATATTTCCAAGGCACACCTTTATAATTATTGGGATAAATAACAACAGGTTTGAAATCATTCCAATGTATACTATAGGACAGTAACCAAAAATATCGTTTAAAACTGGAGATATTAAAAAAAATGCATGAATAAATCTATGTTAACTGATAAAATAAGATATGAATGAACAACAAAAATAAAATACGTTACATTTATTTGTTATTGGCTATGGTAGGTTATTGGTTATGTTCACACACTTATTTGATTATTAAAATGTAAACCGATCTTTTTCATATGGGTGTTTAGAGTTGTACCTCCTACATCTAGTCTCTAGTAATTCTGCTCAAAGTGCACCAGATTGAAGCATTTTACTTTAAAATGTTAAAACAAATAATCCGGGGGGGCATACCCCCGGACCCCCCTGGAGGATGTGATGTCCACCCCCCAATTAAAACATGTTCATACAATAACAAATACATTTGAAACCTTCTTTATGTATATAACCAACATGTCAATACGTTTCAGTTTTTGTAGTGTATTGGTCTTTTGTAGAGATTTTTCATTTATTCTTTATATATTCTATTGTGTATTGCTTGGAGGGGGGGGGCACCAAATCATAATCTCGCCTAGGGCACCAAAATGTCTAGGACCGGCCCTGATCATAGTAGTCGCTGTAACTTCCAGCATCCTACATCAATCTGAGCCTGCCACAAATCCTTGCTGTAAACTATTAATAAGTTCAACAACATTGTTTTATGAGAATTAATATGGTATTGAAAAAGCTAGAGTGGCACAATTGTGCTTTTTAGGATTCTCTTTTTCCTGTAGTGTGTTCTATAGGTTTTAGTGCATGTAAATGGTCTGCAATGGCGCTCCCAAAGTTCCCCCCAGAGGGAGTTCCATAGACATCACTATGAACATTCACGCTTCTATTGGCTGGCGCTCCAACATTAGGTGAAATGCAGGCAGGACATCGCTTAGTGGTTGACCAATCACAACAGAGCTGGCCAGCTAACCAATCATGGTTTCAGACAGAGGGTGAAAAGAGGTGCTGCAGCACAGGCAGTATGAGAAAAATAAAGAGCTTTTTGAACATTAAAGCATGGAGACATGTCACAGGAGAGGCAGAAAATACTGATATGACCTCTTTAATATTGCAATTGTCATGTGAAGTGATATCTCACACCCCTAAGGTGAGCACATGGCCAAGGTAAACTGGATCAGCTAACAGTATCCCTTCAAACTGTAGATCAAGACACGTGTCTGCTCAGTACAAATGTATGCCAACAACCCAACAGCATTTTTATGAGGAGCTGGTCTTCAGCCAAAAACCGCCTCAAACTTTTATATTATCCCCAATGTGAGCAGTCTAATTATAGAGTGTTTGTGTATTGCACAACCGGTTGGGGGTGGGGGCTGCAGAGGGAGAAGGTGAGGGGGTTCATAGACCCGAGCACATCTAACATACTTCAGGGAAGCTCTAAAGCCACACTTTGGCATTCCCTCACTCACCAAAACATTATTAGTTAAGTCCTAACAGTCAGACATGAGGCACCATGGGGGGAGCAAATCAGCGTAAAGCAGAGAGGAGGGGGCGGAACCACTGCTCCAAGAAGAAATGATTAGTCAAATAATGGTTTATTTATATAAAATAAATTGGAAGCTCATCAGATAAAACACGTATTTGAAGAGGATCTGGGAAATGTTGATAGGCATTTTCACCAATTTCAGACTGAAACAATGAATTGACTTGGAAGAATGGTTAAAACTGAAATCAAAGATATCTTGACTCTTAATACCTGCTGTGGGTCCACCTATAAAAACCTACAATGTCCATAATGTCTTAATCAATATACATTGTGATTCAGTACATCTTCAGTCTATGGATAGAATTCTAGTATTTTGAATACAGTTTGAAACATTGGTTTATGCAACTGAGCACTGCACTGTGACTTCTGATGTCCAGATTTCTAATGAAATATTAGATAGTTGTATGTCCTTAGACCAGTTACTGAACATAAACAATCTAATAAAACCCCTACTGCTTCATTTCAAGGGGTGACCAGCCAAAACAAGTTGGGACGCTTTTGTGGAAGAAAAGCTATAAGAAGACATTCACTTTCTTCACAGGCTGAGTAGAACTCCAAAACACAAGTAAGCTGATATAGCCCTTTAAATCCAATGCCAACAGATAAATAAAGTGGAAATGTGTTAGCATTTTAACGCCTGGGTTGTGTCGTCTGGAAGTCGTGTTTTCGGTTAGATGCCTAAAATAAAGTGTGTGGTTAATATAAGCTTACGAGATGATTACGTCTTGTTATACGACAGACCACTCCTGAATGTATAACGTTTTAATGTGTCTTAAAAAAGGGGTTGCTAACAAGCGATGTAATGAGGCTACAAAACGTCAATATGCCTTTAGCTTAGCGTTGAGGAAGTAAAGTCATACAACCCTGATGTAGTTACTTTATGGTATTAGATTAGCTATTTACATCTGCCGTTTGTGTTTATGCATCAACTTTTACAAGTGGCGTTAAGAAGTGGAGATTATGACACCATTACGGTGCAACAACACTTACGTGCAACATGTTCATAGCTAAAATGATTATGAATACTGGCTGCTACTTCTTAGTAAGGCTATTCCAACAAGAATCTGTATTTTACTCTGTAAATACATTATTTTATTTTATTTACTACTGCAATCAACCCACTACCAAACCTCATTCTACAATGTTACACTTATTCTATAAATACTGCTTACTTACGTATTTTCCCTGAATGTGTACTTCTGTAAATGTTATATTTCATTTGATTTGAAATACTATGTGCATGCATTTTATTCAATAGTGTGTTATTATTTTTTTCATCTCTATCTATATTTTGCTTTAACAATGTAAATGTATCCTCTGTGGGACGAATAAAGGAATTCGGATTCGGATTATCCTGCTTAAAAAGTAAGTAAGTATCATCACATTTGTTACTTTCTGCAATATTCCATAAAATATGGAAGAATCGTATTGACTCCTCCATGTCTAGGGAGCCTTCTCGTTGCCAACAGTCGGGATGGCTAACAAAAATATGTCATCACAGCAGCACTCTATAGACATTAAAAATAAAAGTGACACTGTTGGCCAGAGTTGTGCCAGTTAGTGTTAACATTAAGCTTCAACATCTCAAAGAGACACGCATTATTCTGTTTCCATAGCAATAGTGCATGAGTGTGTGACTGTGCCAGCCAGTGTCTATGTGATGAGTGCCAGGCAGCGTGTGAATGCTCTCCCTGTTCACCATCAGCAGCTGTGTGAATACGTCACTGTAGCTCAACTGGGTTCTCTGCTGTTGTAAAAGACAGAATGGATCTGATGAACAAACCCCACTGAATCATGGGAGCATTGATAGAAACCTGACGACACTCAGGATACATCATAGATTTCTTGGATGGTGATGATTCATTCTGTGAACAGTGATGATACACAGAGGGGAGAGGCTTTAGGGTGATTTCATTTTCCATAATACATGAATGTGCTGTGCCACATTCGGAACAATGTGCACTGACTCGATTAGACAAGGCACAGGAACAGGAATTATGAATAAGGAAGTATAGTGGATTTGTGTTAAGTACAGTTTAGTATTTTTACTGAGAAGCGTCTCATTGATCAAGACTCACTCACCAGTCAGTCGTCTGAACAGGGAGAAGAAAATCTGTTCCTGAGAGCTCATCTCCTGCACTGCTTCTGTCAGCGATACAACTGACACTTCACTGCTTATAGTGCACACACTTCAACCATCTCCAGGGGCTTACACTTCAATCAGCATTTCAACAGCTTTTACTGCTTAAACGCCAAAATCCTCAACTTTTATCTGTCACAGAGATGGTCTGTGATTACACATCAGCTGGCACCTCCACTCCTCTTTATGCCTACTTTTCAAATGACGCTTGAACCTCAGCTGTGACTCTCATAGGATATTTCACAAGGAAAGAGATTACATTTTAAGGACATGACCTGTTTACTTCTACAAGCATGCCTTTCAAGTTATTGTATAAACAGTTAGAATGGAGGAGACGTAGAGAACAGTTGCTATACACTGTGCGTGTGATCATTGGGAGAAGCAGGCTGAGTTTAAGACAAATTGTTAGAATACCTTGGTTAAGAGGATTGCTTCAGTGTGTAAGACTCTAACAGACACACACACAATTGGGATGACCATAATCTCAATAGCCTCTCTCCTACTAGGCGCACGAACCAGACCAAAGGAGCCTTGGGGGGTGTACTTACTCTGGGGGGTGTACACACACACACACACACACACACACACACACACACACACCACACACACACACACACACACACACCACACACACACACACACACAACACACACACACCTCAATGTTTCAACTTTAAGTACACTGATGTGCTTTGTACATTTTAGACAACTTTTAATCAAACAACAACACATGTTCATAGTAGACATATAAACTGTTTGTAAGCATGGCACTGGGAATGTTACAGAGAAAGTATTTATTCTGTGTCCTGTGCCTGTGATCTCACACACATGTTGACTCCACAGGTGGCTGCTGGACAGGTTAGGTTACTTTCTCACTGACAGCATGACCTTCACTTTCCTCACACACACTTCCCCTTCTGGACTACTGATTACATCCAGTGACCTTGTAATCTCCAGAGAACCCCCATCAAATCCCAGATGTCAATCTGGACAGGATTACAGCCACCAACTCTCACCACTGGATAAAACAAGATGAAAGTTCGAGCAGTTTTCTCAGGTTTCAGGAGAACAGAAACACCAGCAGAGCAAATCTTATGTAACGAGGCTTTCTATTGGCTCTCCTGAAGCACAACAGGTGTTTGACACGCTGACTATTGGCTGGCCGACATGCACCTCACAGCCTGACCGAGCCTCAGCCACTTCGGCATGTTTTTAAAGGACACATATGCACACACTTAACAAGGCCGGTAAAATGATTTGACAAAACGTGGGGACGTTATGGCGAACTTGATACATGTTACCAAGTGTAACTTCACACATGTCAAACATACAGCACAGCGCCACTTACTCCGACATTTTCGCTCTTGCTCGGGTAAGAGGCCAGTCTTCCTCCGCCTTTCACCGGCATCCTGCTTCTGCTCGAGTCGGCTGAACGAGCGCTCTGTCGTCGATGTTAAGCCCAAAGAAAGCCGTGTAAATAGAGACAGTAGGTAGCGTAGAGGCTAGTTTTTTTTAATGAAACATGTCTTTGTGACAGCCAGGGCAGCTCCGCCCTCGTCGCAGCCAGGCTGGGGTTTCTCCGGGCGGACAGGACAGCCTACCGAGGCGGCAGCACAAAGAGGGAGGTCCGTCCGACCGACAGCTCTACTGACGGCTCACTGCCGCCGCCACCACAGCACAACTATCATGGGGACACACTGATACAGACACACATTTCCCGTTTCCTTCATTTGGAAACATTGTTTTATATTTACTGAGAACGGTAACACTTAAAAAATATAATAATAAAGGGCGGTGCCGTCCGTCAGCGAACCGAGCCGGCCTTTCTGCGCTAAGTCACTCAAATGCGGGACATAGTCTCAATTTGTGGGACGCAGGACAAATGATAAAAATGCTATGTGTGCAGTCCCGCACAAAGCAGGACACCTGGTCACCCTACACACACACACGGTGCTGCCCCTCACACACACACGCTTCAAATCAAGTTGCATAAATACTTGAGCTACGTTTTTATTATAATTACTGTGAAATGTATTATTTTTTCGTCATTATTACAGCAAATACACACTTGCAACTGATAACACTGGCAATGATTTTATATTTATTAGACTATTCAAAAAAAAATCATGCTTCAAAAAAGTGGGGGCTCCAGACGGCGATCCCCCGCGTCCAACGACCACTACACCACTGAGCCAATACTCGTACAAAGATGTGGAAAACACCGCCGCCGCCTGTGGGCATATAAAGTGTAATGTCCACACCAGTGGTGTAAAAATAACTACGTACAACCCAACTCAGAAACTTTACTTGAGTAATTATATTTGTTGCTATACTTTACTAACCAGAGGTGGGACATCATTAATCCAAATCTGTAAAGTAACTAAAGATATTAAAAAAAATGTAGTAAAGTACACGATTTACCTCTGAATTGTAGTGGAGTAAAAGTACAAAGTTGTACTTAGGTACAGTGCTTGAGGAAAATGTACTTAGTTACTTCCCCTGCTTATAACCAGGCAGAGTGAACCCAGAGAGCAGGATGGTGCAGCTGCCTTTTCAACCCAGGAAAAGTGTTTGAAAGGTGGGGAAAAGTGTTGTAAATAGAGGCAGAGTGAACCCAGAGAGCAGGATGGCGCAGCTGCCTTTTCAACCCAGGAAAAGTGTTTGAAACGTGGGGAAAAGTGTTGTAAATAGAGGCAGAGTGAACCCAAATTCAGAGGTAAATGTTGTATTTTTACTCCACTTCATTTATTTAATACCTTTAGTTACTTTACAGATGTGGATGAATGATGTGAAATATAATCAACTCTTAAATCAGACTTTAGTTCCACCTTCAGTAAATTCACAAGCTACCCTGCAGTATACAAAGTCATTCAAACTAGCTGTACCTTTACCAGCTTTGATAACACTTTTATTATCAATAATCATAAAACATATCATATATATTATTCTGAGATGGACCAATCTGAATAATGAGTACTATATTTTGATAGTAGTACTTTTGTACTTTTACTTGGATAAACATTTTAATGCAGGACTTTTCCTTTTAACAGAGTATTCCTATACTCTGGTACTTCTACTTGTACTGAAATACATACATGGCCTGCTAATTTATAGCTTCACAAAATATACATGCTCATAAATGTCGTCCTTGCTAAACGTGCCCTACATCTCCTTCTCTTATGAAGGGAACTGCGTCTTTTCTATCAATCACACCAAACCTGTCAAATGATAAATACGGTGGCTTTATTGATGCTCATGATTAGAAATGTCAATCCGGATGAATTTGGCTGTAATTATTCTAATGGTCCCTAATCCTCGGGTGACTATCAAATAATTTAATTCTTTAATCCCTCATGTCATCACCGCTTTTGGTGGAACCCTCAAAAAAAGAACTATATTTATTAAGCTTGACTTGAATTCCTGTATTTACTTTAGTTGGATGAGTTCCTATTATTTCCTATGGTTTTCTTTATTTGTTATTTTGTGTAAAAGTTATTATATTTAGGCTGGAGATAGGAATAATGTGAGTTATTTAGCTGGTGTCACAATATGTAATGATATTGTGTCTACTAATATATGAAGGATGAAATATGATAACAAGGAGGGAGAAAATAGACTAAAATCTGTGAGCGGTGTGTCCTGCTCTGACACATTGAGGATGAATGGCACTGTGGACAGTTGTGATGTAACTCTATTCTCTGTCTACACTTAATAAAACTCCAGTTTGCACCCTTTGAAGAAAAATTCTCTTATATGTTTTTTCAGTGTTACTATAAAATACACATTTTAATCAATTCATTTATTTATATTACTTATTTTTTTTATTTACAGAATCCACAATTCAGAAGCAACTGTCAGCAACTATGAGTTCACAGCTGCCCCTTAACTCTAAAATAAAAGGTAAATGACGGTAAAACTGCAGATATTAACCTAACGATAGAGTCAAAATTACTCAGGTTTTACTGAAATCTTGTCATTGACCTTTCCATACTGGTCTCAAAGTTGAACTACTGAATAAATCACTTAAGCATTATACAAATTAAATGACAGACACACAGCTGTCTTATAAACTCTCTAAATATCGATACAGATCTGCATAGAAGAATGCCATCAGTAAAATTAAAATTAAAACCTTACATCATCTTCCCAGTTAGGAATGTACTATTCCTCCACCTCTATGTTGATACAATGGGGAGGGGCTGTTAGAAGTTACACTGCAGTATAACAGAACAGCATGAACATGATTGCATATATTCAGTGATATACATTTTTGTCTGCATGTTGGTTTTGATCGGTACTTGGGTCCATGACAAACTGGCATCATTTCTTGAAAACTAATCGGCTGGACTTCTATAACCTTATATTTGATATTGAGGGTCCCCAGAGGAGGAATCAGTTGTGATGACCTCCTGTCATACCGGTGGAACACAACAAGTGTTGGGTAGTTACATTGTGCCACTATTTGTCATCAATGTTTATGAACACATTCATGCTCTCCAGAGGTTAAACTCTTCACCTCAAACAGTACATCCAGCATCTGATCTGTTCACACTTTGGCACTAACTCCAACTCTAAGAAAGTGGATCACATCACTCCAGTTCTGAAGTCTTTACACTGGCCTCCTGTCATATAATTGATTTCAAAATACTGTTGCTGGTTTATAAAGCTTTGAATGGTTTAGGCCCAAAATACATTTCTGATCTCCTGTTAAATTATGAACCATCCAGAACTCTCAGGTCTTCTGGGACTGGTCAGCTTTCTGTCCCCAGATTCAGAACTAAACATGGAGAAGTTCAGTTATTATGCTCCAAATATCTGGAACAAACTCCCAGAAACCTGCAGGTCCGTGGCAACCCTTATACTTTTAAATCCAGGCTGAAGACTTTCCTTTTTTCCTATCATACTGCACAGTAACTTTTATCCATATTTCTTTATGTTTATTTTATTCTCTTTACTTTTTAATGAATGTTTTTAAATGTAATTTTATATTGTGTTTCCGCTGTACTATTTCTTAATGCTCTTAATGTTTTTCATTATTGTAAAGCACTTAGGATTGCCTTGTGTTGAAATGTGCTATATAAATAAACTTGCCTTGCATCAGGGCTAATAACACTTAAGTTGTGGAAAGTAAATAAGAACTGTAGTTGCATTAACATTTGAGGTATACTTGTTCTTCCATTCAATGCTGTTTTACACTTAATCTCTTGAAGAATTCAGAGGTAAGTGTTTTTGATTCATTTCATTTAACTGACGACAGTATAGTTGCTTCACAGATTGTTCTTACCAGAACTTTGTTTTTCTGCTATTCTCCCTCATTCATAGTTATGTTCCTTTATTGAATGACTTCAGAGGGGTCCGACCCCTCAGGATAAGAGAGACTGGACTAAAGCTAACAGTATAAAAAGAGGTTAAAACTAGCTCCGCCTCAAGCAACAGTGAAATGCAGCTCCAACTGTGATTCATCAATTAACATTTGAAAACATTACATGTGCTGCAGACAGTACATTTACTTTTAAAACCTTGGGGAAAAGGAGTTGATCAAATGTTAGCAATTGCACAGTTCACCCCGGATTTTTCCATAGGAAGTTGCATTATTGCAGAGTGTATTCAACAATGAATACAGATGCACACATAGCAGTGACAGGACTAATTCAATGACAGTGTGTGTAGCTACAGTGTGGCTCACACAGCTAGTATCAGCTGACCTCCAGATTCACAGCAAACTCATCAAGCTGGGATTTAGCCCCTGTCTATTAGTGTGTGTGTGCGTGCGTGCGTGTGTGCGTGCGTGTGTGCGTGTGCGTGTGTGTGTGTGTGTGTGTGTGAGCCCTCCTTTCAGTTTCAGTGGGTCTACACAGAGAAGCTCAGCTTAATTGAGTCACAGAGGAGCAGTGACATCTAGAGGCTACTGAGGGTAACACACCAAAGAAGTAGAAGTAGAGCTGATTTACGGTCAATTATCATCAAATAATAGTATGTTTACCTTAACAATAACTAACCAAGCCAATAAGTATGTTTTATTTTTATATCTGCACAAATGTGGGGTTGAAGGGCTCCAGAATTAGCAACCACCCCTCACATTGTAATTTGATCTTCAATATTTCCACTACTCTATCATAAATAGATTCTACTATTATTTTCCTTTATATAATTCTCTGTGGTAATGCTTTTAGGACTTTATCGAAATGTATTCAGAATCCCAATAAGGGCTACTGGAATACTAAAATTGCAGGAGGTGCCATATTTCTTGACAAGTGTTATCCTAAATTAATTGTATAGACGTCATGGCCCTCTAATCGTATTCTACAGACTTAATTAAAATTATCTTCTTAAAATGAATCACAAATCGTTTTAAATACAGTATATCTTACAACGAAATGTGAATGATGTTGCAAAAATGTTCAATCCTAATATTGTAATTCATGTCGTATTGTCGTTATTGCAATAACAGTCGAAATAATCACAGCTAGTTCTTTATTTCCTACGGTGCAGCCCCTTACGCATCACACTTTTTTGTTTGTAGTCATTTCTTAGATGATTGTTCTGCTCTATCTTTGTCACTTATGCCCTCAGGAACCGATCGCACACACACACACAGACACACACACACACACACACACATACACAGACACAGACACACAGACACACAGACACATGTACACAGACACACATACAACAAATACTGCTGCAGCTAATAATAACTGCGATTAATAATTCACATTTTCCAACTTTTCAATTTTTGAAATGAAAATGTCTTCATAATGTTTCCATGTGTGTGCTCCATCTCAGGGAGTGCTGCTCTTTGAGTTTTATTAGTAGCCGGGCTCAACAGCTGCCCTGATAGGGGGGCTCTTGATGGAAGACGACTGGTCATGCAAATCTAAAAGGTTTATCCCCTTTGAAGATCGAATGTGCTGACAGCATGTCAATGACATTATGAGCCACATTTCTATAGAGTAGGGGAAAAACACCATTAGGCTGTGCCGATAACAGAGCAAGCATGCATACAGTTAAACCTGTTTCCTTTCCTTTATCTCTCAGCGGTCACTTTCTGGTGATATCTTTAAATGTAAATGTGCCAAGATGCATATCAGGGGACATAGTGTTGTCCGTCTTGTGACACACTGTGACCTGAAACGTCTCTGTATCTGCTGAGTCGCCGTTTGATTTGCATGTGGAGATGTTCTCCCATACCAATCAGAGTGTTGTCTTCCTCCCCGGAGCATCAGTGTGTCCCTGTGTGCACAGAGCTGTGGACAGACACACATTCAGCTGACTAACACCATGTGGTGCGAGCATGTTAAGCATTAAGAAAACCTTTTTAAGGTCTCACTGTGTCCTATTTGCATATTTGGTCAGTTATGCCTCCAGAGTCACTGCAGTGAAGGATATTATTCAATTCAAGGACCAATTTCTTAAATGGAATGATAATGCAGCCGGAGGGAAAGCGGGCTACACATTGATCCACAAACTGCTGGACCAATAGATTTTATTTCACTGTGTCCTCTTGTTGTGCCCGTCACTGTGCACAATACACTCACCCTCTCAGATAGAAAAGACCCCAATGACATAAACATGTGAAGAAATAACAGAAAAGGGATGAAAAGAGCAGGGTGTTTTTTTTAATGTTGATAGTCCTGAGAAAGATATCAGGCTGTTAAACTGCTAAATGAAATGCTTCATTCAGTAGGCGACCTGATGCTGGACCCTATGTTTATTGTAGTGCGACTCAACCAAATACTAGTTCTGGGTTTATTAATAGCATTATTAACATAAATGATAGCCGCTGGAAAAGATCGCTTCCAAGTGACCACTTAAAGGACATCATACCACTAAATGGACATTGCCATTAATATTATTTAATTTCCAGTCAAAACATCTGCTGGAAAAAGGTCTATTAGGGTGTATTATGCTAGTAGCGGCTAATGTAGCCTGCCACCTGCTGCTGAGTTGAGCAGCGAGTGAATTTGGTCAAGGCGAAGCAAATTAAATGTAATTAATTGAGGTGTCAAATGTCGGGCACACTTATTGTCAGTGTCCGTGAGCAGCCAGAGCACGAGTCAACGTCAGTACTGTACAGGGACAGAACAAAAAAGGGTCAAGCTGCATTCACCCGATAAGCGGTAAAACGGCTCTGCGCTGGCAGATGCACCACCCTCGGTGTTGCGCATCGCTCAAAATTGTATCCGAGTGTTGCGCTTACAGTTCAAATTATTTAAATTTGATCTAATTTAACGTTGACCTTGCAACACACAACCAATCAGATGACAGCTGTATGTAGCGGCGTAAGCTAGCATGTGACGCAAACATAGAACCAAAACTATCTAGCTATTTCCACCACAAAGCTCTGCGGCCAACCTCACAGTGAACAAAGTGAATATCGCGTTTCATGGGAAGGACGCTTAACTTCTGGAAATATTTATCCGTACTTAACTGTCATTAGCACTACATTAGCGCAAATAAAATCCTACAAAACAAATGTGCGTGCAGGTGACATATTGTTTTTAAGGGTAAACACCGACAACAATTTAAGCAGAATATTTGGTTTCATAAAACATTTTGTAAATGATTTTTTGAATAAAGCTTGGACTTTACTTGGAACTTTTACACTCTGGAGTTGTTGGAAAGTGACAGAAATATAGTCACACCTCCAGAATCCTTTTCATTTTTTCCAGTTTGACGACATTTATCAGACTGTTTCAACATGACTTAGAAACACATTTGATGAGTTTAGGAAACTAAAGGTTCTTGGTCAAAATGTAAGGAGAGACCGGTGTTTGGAGACTATATAAATGTTGCTTTGCATTCCTCTGCTTCAGACGGACAGCTTGGCCACAGCAGGCTGCGCAGGAACACATTAACATATGTTAGCTGCTACATGTGTTTGTAGTCACAATAAATCAAATCAAAAGCATATGTGCTAAAATAGGTTAACATAAGTACGACAAGTCCAGCGCGCTTGAGCTTGCCAATGTAAGTGCTGCTGTAGAGAAGCATGAAGAGGGGGGCTTTAGTTTTGGATCGTCAGGGGGCGCACAGTGGAACATAGAGGACAGGAAAGAGAGGAGAAGGACGATCAATGTCTGCAGGAAGGTGAAACCTGTGAGTTTGTAGTGTGCAGTGATAGCACCGGTCCATCTATTGACCAAACTGACATGTTGGAAGGTCAGTGTGCTGAGAGGGAGCAGGACCTGATACTGCTGCACAGCATCCAGCCTGCACCACCAACACACCGGAAACACTGCAGGGGAAAGGTGTGTGTCTTCTCTGTGAATTAACTGTGTTCAAGCATCACATTCTCAAATCTATTGTAGTAAGTACAATTTTTGCTTTTACTTCTTATGTTTAATCACTTTTTTAACCTCTGTACTATCACTTTCTGTCTTTCTGCTAGTAGTGTGTTTCCTGCTTAAATATGTTAAATCCCATGGAAGGGATTACGTCATCAGGATTAGAAATCAAATTAACTGTATTCCCTTACAGCAGTGGCGGCGCCAGAGTATTTTTGTTGGGTAATCTATGGTAGGGCTAACCCATACAGTGGTGGGGCTCAAGTCAGTATTTGCAATGTAATTACATACACGCTATATCGCGCCCCTTGACAGTGAAACGCCACGCGTGAGGTTTAGATTATTTCCCTGTCTCAATCCAAATTGAACTGTATGAAATAAAAAGGCACATTTGTCTTGTAGTAAATAAAAAGGGCGACCTGGAGCCAATCCTGCAATTTCCCCACAGGTGAAAGAGTTGACATGCTGAAAACCCAACCCCTGCAGGGGGGTCTGGGGGGATTCTCCCCCAGGAGATTTTTTGAAATATTAACATAAAATACACATTCTGGTACTCTCTTGAGAAGAAAAATAAATAAATCTATTACTACACATTTAAAAAAATGAATGCCATTTTTGTTTTTTGTTACTTTGTTCTGAAAGCTGAACCTGCTGCTCCTCACAGAGAGAAGAGGGAAGAGGCTGTGTGAATTACTTTACATTGTGGATAAGGGTGGATAGCCTCCATTGTTCTGTGTGTCAAAATGAAAGACAGCCCACACACCTATCAATCATCAAACCGTGGGGTCTTATTTCATTACGTGTTGATTTCTATCAACACGTAATGTTGTATCAATGTATATAGAGATGTACTACCGCAAAAGTATTCTCCGTCGGGGCTTCTTGCAACAACACCACACCGTTATCGTGATTCTGATTGGCCAGAAGACATTATCAAAGATGTTTTATTGAGAAGACGATCACTACGTGACAAAAGTTTTCAAAACCGTTTCTAGTCTTCGGCATTTCCAGATCATTTTTCATGGTGGGGCTAAGGTGGGGCTAAGCCATTTCTTGGTATGGCTGTAGCCTACCCCAGCCATACCCTGGCGCCGCCACTGCTTTACAGTAACATAAAAAAGGTGTAATCAGATTACTGTTACAGTTTTAAAATCGGGGATTACGGGCAGGATTACAATGTTACTAAAAATCTAAAAAGTGCGTATAGTGTTTTTTGTAAAAGGATCAGATTTATTTCTTCTTTGTAAACTGTACTTAACTGTTTGTTGGAACTAATTATTTTTTTCAGTGTCAAGTTGAAATCTTGAATGTAATCTAATCATAACCCTACTCATCCTGTAAAATTAAATTATATTAAAAAAAAGATATTTATTTTCTCTTGTATTTATTTGCATTGCATTTAATATTGAGGTAATCCAAAAGTAATGGAAAGTAATCAGGTTACATCACTTTTATTTTTTGATACTCAGATTAGGTTACATGTATCTAGTTATTGTAACATAATATATTTTTAAAGTAACCCTTCAACCCTGTTCATAAGAGATCTCTTCATAAAAAGATAGAGTAGAAAATCATACATCTGAGCTTCATCTTAACTTTGGTTGCTTTCTTTTAAATGATTACATTTGAAACACTTTTGAAAGATAGACTGAGCTGTGTTGTGTTTGCTTAGAGCTGATCACTGGGACCTCTCCTGTGATAAGGGTTCATTTGTGATGAACAGGAAACGCTTGGTGCTGTGCTAAAAACATGCAGAGCCTAAACCAATTATGTTCCTCCTGATTGACCATTAACAAATTGCAAAAAGTACAAATCATTAAATACTACACTTCCTGGTCTTTTCTTCTTATACCTTTAATTACACAGGTTCACAGGAGACAGCTATTTTCTGCTCTCCTGATGTCAAACAGGCCGCAATTAATCAAAGACACACCAGCGTTAAGTGGGAAGAGAACATTTGAACCTACAGCTCAACTTCAGTTTAAATGGAGAGCGATGGGAAACACAGCAATCACAGAGGAATTCACAAGTAAAAAAAAAACATCATAAATGTCCAATACCATAAAGACCAAACTCATCATACATCATACACCTGTGTCACGTAAAGGTTTCTAAGGATATATATTTACGAGTTAAATGTACAAACACAGCACAATAAAGCTGGGAAAACATGAACAACACAAACAGACCATCCCCTCCGCTACCGGCCTCTTAACCCTCCTGTTGTCTTCGGGTCAAATCTGACCGATTTACTACCTTCATCAATCATAACTTTTTTGTTTTACATTCGATTGCATTAAGGCTTTATGATATCCTTCACAGTAGACATTTGAACATATACAATTGCTGATCACCACTTTCATTGAATTTTGGATGATTTAGTCAACTTTGTAACACCCATGGTGTTCCCAGTCAAACATGACCGCCATAAAGAAATGGAATTAGTAACCATCCGGATCAGATAAAACACACACACAAACACCTACACACACACACACAGATATACTCTAGATGTGTCCCCCCCCCCTTATGTGCCCAATCCCCCCATGTGAATCACACCTGGCACACACAAACACACACAGAACAATTTTACACATTTCCCGCTCTTATGTGCCCATCCCCCCACATGGATCACACCTGGCACACGCAATACATGTTCAGTGTCTATTCTTTGTATATTAACTGCAGTTGTTCATGTATACCAGTAGTCTGATACAATATTTACAGTTTGAAAGGGTGTTAAATGAAATTTGGTGATGATTAATGGTTTTTGTGTTAATGTAATAGCAGTTAAAACAGGACCGGTCAAATTTGACCGCGAACACCAAAGTAAGGGGGGGGAAAACGAAGACAATAGGAGGGTTAAACAAGGCCCGGCCCCCACACTGACACTTTACCTCAGCCACAACTCAGACTCTATATGCATTACATTAATGCACAAAATGTTTAAATATTGTTCAAATATTGCTTACTGCACATATTTCATATTTTGTATTCTATAATCCACTACATTCTATTTCACTGTAAATTACTGCTTTATTTTATTGCTATCTATCTATATTTTTTTTACAGTGTTCTTAATATAGTTCGCTATCTGTGTACTTTTTTTAGATGTTTTGTTTTATATTTCAGGTATGCACCATGACATCAAGTCAAATTCCTCGTACGTGTGAACCTACCTGACAATAAACCCGTTTCTGATTCTGATTCTGATTATTAAAATAAAATAAAACTAAACACATATATGGGAGTACTGTTGTTAATAATAACAACTACCATTTGCTCCTATACACCATCAGTAACATATTTAAGTAATTCAATAATTATATAGCCCATCAATACAAAATTGATAAATTACTATTTTGATAACAAGCCTCTCAAATGTCAAGGTTTAGGGATTTATCTATGTAAAGAGAAAATATTCTGCTCATTTTCAGGTTCATATCAGTATTTAGTGTCGCTGCTGTGACATGTCTCCATGCTTTAATGTTCAAAAGGCATAGAAAAGAGGGATTTTAGCCTTTGCAGACCATTGACATTCAGCAGTTTTACAGCGTTACAGGTAAATGTATATTAAAAGTACATTTGTGAAGGCAGAGAGAGAGCTGCTGTAAAATGAACCAGGTGTGTTGAGTCAGCTGCTTTGAAGTGTGTGTTAATGTGACTGACATACAGTACAGCAGTGTTCACTGTTAATAGTTGAGTGTGTTGGTGGAATACCTGGTGACGACAGGGAGGCACACACACGCAGAGAGTGTGAGGCTGCCGGGACAGCAGGCTGTGTGTGTGTAAGCCATCCAAGTGCCTCAGCACACTCACCTCTGAGCTGTGCCTCTCCCTACAAGGAAACACCAGGGTCAGCACTCTCTCTGCCTTAATGCTGCACACACACACACACACACACACACACACACACACACACACACACACACACACACACACACACACACACACACACAGGCATGGAGCAGCTACATCTACACATTTAAAGTGAGATTAAAGGAACAGTAAATCTTGACACAAAACACATTTTGAAGTCATTCAGCAGGACACTACATGTAAATCAGACAGCAAGGTATATGTGATCGAGGGATCTCATTAATATGTGTATAAATAATGAAATGATACAGGATTAACCCTTTTTTTTTTTTAAAGCTAAGTTATATGCTTAGTATTTGAGGAACAAATAAGGAGGGAAGTGCATTCAATCATATGGCTACAATCATCAACTTCATCATATATGCTGAACTGCTTCAAGTGCTACAGATAAGGAGGACATATTCTGCTCATGTTCAGGTTCATATCAGTATGTAGTGTCTCTACTGGGACATGTCTCTATGCTTTAATGTTCAAAAAGCTCTTTATGTTTCTCATACTGCCTGTGCTGCAGCACCTCTTTTCACCCTCTGTCTGAAACCAGAGCCCAGTCTGCTCTGATTGGTGGGGAAAGGCCCAAAAAGTATAGAAATAGTTATTCTAACAAGAAAAGAGTAGTTTTCTTTAGGCCAAGTGCAGACTGACAGTTTTTAGTCTGTGGCAGAAGACATGGAAAAGGGGCGAATCAAATCCATCCACACATGTAGCAGCACCACACAAACTCTGCATTTAACCCATCCTATTAGGAACTGTTATGTAAACACCAACCAAAGAGCAGTGTTGGGGCCATGTGCAACTCAGCAGTATACTGAAGTTTAACCTGCACCTCTCAGAGTACTAGTCCACACTTGGTCTGTTTGGGTACTCGAACCAGCGGTCTTCTGGTTCCTAAGCCAAGTCCCTACAGACTGACGACTGAGCTTCTGCTGACACATGTTGTGTTTCTGATGTCAATGGTTAACAACATGTCGAATTCAAGTCTGTGTTTACCAGTAAAACCATCTTCCCCTGTGCACGTGGGAAGGTATTTTCAGTAGCGTAATAAAGAGGAAAAAGAATGACGAACTGACGGTCGTTGTACATTTCAAACAGAAAACAATCTGAATCTTGTGTGGACTTAATATTACAGCCGTATTAGCTCTCAAAACTGAAAAGGAACAGCATTTGATTTCTGAGTATGAGCTCTGAACTCACTATCTCATGTCACTTAAGATAAGATGCTGAATACTTATGAGTTTATTTAATTAATAATAGAACATGGAGCACGTCCACGTAGTGGTCTATCAGATAAGTCATAAAGTCTGCAAGAGCTATAATCCAACAGTTCGCTGATCCTCGTCTTCCTCTGTAGGATTAAACTACAAACTCATCTCAATAAATACGTCACGTCAGCCTCCTGTCTCTTCTTCTTTATGTTATGTTACTGTGTTTCAGAGCTCTCCACTCAGTCACCTTTGTCCTCACAGGGAAGGACAAACATTTGTCAAGTGTCTGCTGGTCCTTGCCCACATGAGGAACAAAAGTAGATTTTTATTTGTGCGACTCATATACATGTAAAATGTCTTGATTTTAAATGCATGTAAGCATTTTTCTATTTGGACTTTGGAGTATTGCAATGAGTAAATGACAAGTTCTAGAATTGATACAAACAGATCAAATGCATTAGCAACTACTGATTGGTTAGGACAAACAAATCACTTCCTGTCTCAAACACCAACAACAACAACTAGAAAGGCAAAGGTCAGATGCCTTATCTGCCAATGTTAACAAAGGTGAAAAACTAACTTGTGCATTCATAACATGATTTAGATCCAGAACATTGTGCTGGTAGCTTTTCTGTAATCCTTATGGTGGCTGACAGGTGCAAACGCGTTGCAGGCTCAAAGACGTCTGAGACGTGCTGCAGTTTAAAAAATATGCAACTAGAAATACACAAAAGTGCCGAACACATGCAAATGAAGAAAGATTTTGATGGAACATGCGCAGCGTTTACTAAAAGCACTGCATAAACAAAACGCTGCAAGAATCTCAAAACCAGTGGCGAGCCATGACTTTTATACCTAGGCCCTCTGACCCCCACCCCTTCCCTCGGAAAAAAAAAAAGAAAAAGAAAAAAAGTTATTACGTCACAGCGTATACTTCAGCGGAATATCAAAACAACGGCCCGGGGTGCAAAACGCATCAATGAAAGCGACCCTCTACCACACAGAACAACACCTGTAAATAACCCAATTTGTGTTCTTTGAAATTGAAAAGGATATTGCATTGTGTTTGTTACTTTTTTTGCAGTTGTATGTCTTAAGTGTAATGTTGCATGCTTTTATTTTGAAGGTGTGGTGCCGAGAGACGGGAGTCGGAGGCGGGTATCGAAGGAACAAGCTAGACTTTTATTTAACATCAGAACAACATGTAAACAGCTTTCAGCCCGGGAAGATAAGACCGGGGGAAACAGGAAGTCCGGTCAACTCAAATGTCCGTGCGGAACAATACCCCAACCCATAGTTCCGTGGGTGAATAATGTCAATCACCACACAAGCCCCCCCAGAATTCACCCATAGTCAAAACCCTCGCGCCTGGGAGGAAGTACCACCCGACCCCGGCGCGTACGGACCACAGGGGCCGAGGAGGGCAGGGCCGCAGGCGAGGGCAGGGGCGCCAACGAGGGCGAGGGCATCCCCACAGGGGGCGGGGGGCGGGACATGGGAGGGCGGCCCCGACGTGGGGGCAGAGCCAACTCCAACGGCCTGGAAACGTCCACGTGAGCAGGCTTAATCCGATCAACGGACACAGTCTCAGGCCTGCCACCAACGTCCACCACCAGGCTCTTGTCCCCGTGACGTATGACCCTGAACGGACCGTCGTAAGGGGGGCGCAGGGGACCGCGGTGAGCGTCGTGGCGAATAAAAACGAAATCCGCCGACCGTAATCCGGGGGACACCCGGAAAGCTGGGTTGCTGTGCTGCGACGTGGGGACGGGCGTGAATGTCCCGGCGGTCTCCAGCAGGGAGGAGCGCTGCCCGGCTGCAGACCAGGGCACAGTGGCGGTGGGAATGAATTCCCCGGGGACCCGTAGCGTCTGGCCATAGACGAGCTCCGCCGACGAGGACTGCAGGTCTTCCTTGGGGGCACACCTGAGGCCGAGCATAACCCACGGGAGCTTATCCACCCAGTTGCCGTCTGTCAATCCGGCACGCAGTGACGCCTTCATGGATCGGTGAAACCGCTCACACAATCCGTTAGCCTGGGGGTGATATGCGGTGGTGCGGTGCAGCTTGACCCCCAAACCCACAGCAACAGCGTTCCACAGCTCCGAGGTGAACTGAGAACCGCGGTCAGAGGAGAGGTCAGACGGGGTCCCGAAGCGCGCCACCCACGTGCCGATGAAAGCGCGGGCGACGTCGGAAGCTGACGTCGAGGTGAGGGGAACGGCCTCGGGCCAGCGGGTCGTCCTGTCCACCATCGTAAACAGGTAGGTGAAACCGTGAGAGGGGGGAAGCGGACCTACGAGGTCGACATTGACATGGTCAAACCTCCTCTCAGGAACCGCAAACAGCTCAAAAGGGGCCCTAGTATGGCGGTGGACTTTAGCCCGTTGACAAGCCACGCATGAGTCGACCCAGGACTTCACGTCCTTCTTAAGCCCCTGCCACACGAACTTCTGCGACACCAACTTCACGGACGGTTTCCTACCGGGGTGGGAAAGATTGTGAACCGCCTCAAAAACGGGTCGGCGCCAGTCCGTAGGGACTAGCGGTCGAGGCTGGCCCGTGGAGATGTCACACCACAGCTTCGCGCCCGAGTCACCGACCGTGACCTCCTCCAGTCGCAATCCCGTGACCGAGGCCTTGAGGGTCTGGACCCCGTGGTCAGAGGCCTGGTCAGCGCCCATGCGGAGGTAATCGAGGCCCAGCTGCACAGCTCCGATGACCGCTCTGGAGAGGCAGTCCGCGACCACGTTAGCCTTGCCAGCGATGTGTCGTATGTCCGTGGTGTACTCGGAGATGTACGAAAGCTGGCGTTGCTGTCGGGCGGACCACGGCTCGGCCACCTTGGACATGCAGAAAGTAAGCGGCTTGTGATCCACGAACGCCGCAAACTCCCGGCCTTCCAGCAGGAAACGGAAGTGGCGAACCGCCAAATAGAGACCAAGGAGTTCCCTGTCGAAAGCGCTGTACTTGCGCTCCCTGGGAGTCAACTGGCGGCTGAAAAAGGCGAGCGGTTGCCAGGCGCCGTCGACCCATTGTTCATGCACCGCGCCCACAGCGTAGTCAGACGCGTCGGTGGTGATAGCGATGGGGGCCCTGTGTGACGGGTGAGCCAACATGGCGGCTTCGCTCAGGGCGGCTTTGGTGGCATCGAAAGCGGCTTCCCTTTCAGCCGTCCAGTCTATGGCCTGGCCGGGGGACTTGTCCTTGAGGGCCTCGTACAGCGGGCGCATGGTGTGGGCCGCCCGGCGGATGAACCGGTGATAAAACGTCACCATCCCGAGGAACTCTCGGAGCGCCCGAGCTGTAGGCGGTCGTGGAAAGGCGGACACGGCCTCCACTTTCGATGGTAGGGGGGCGGCTCCATCTTTGCTGATGAGATGCCCGAGGAAGTGGATGGAGGACAACCCGAACTGACACTTTGCCGGGTTGATAATCAGGCCGTGTTGACTGAGCCTCGCAAAAAGGACACGGAGATGTGCCTGGTGCTCTTCAGAGGAGGAGCTGGCGACAAGGATGTCGTCTAAATAGACGAAAATGAATGGCATGTCTCTAGCGCCGAATCCATCAGCCGCTGAAAGGACTGAGCTGCGTTCTTAAGTCCAAACGGCATACGCAGGAACTCGAAAAGCCCGAACGGCGTAATCACCGCAGTTTTGGGGACGTCTGAGGGGTGCACCGGAACCTGATGGTAGCCCCGCACCAGATCCACCTTGGAGAAAACCAGCTTGCCCGCCAGGTGTGCAGAGAAGTCCTGGATGTGAGGGACCGGGTAGCGGTCTGGCGTAGTGGCGTCGTTAAGGCGGCGGTAGTCACCACACGGTCGCCAGCCACCGGCTGATTTAGGGACCATGTGGAGCGGCGAAGCCCAAGGGCTGTCCGAGCGGCGGATGATGCCCAGACGCTCCATGCTGTCGAACTCCGACTTGGCGACCGCCAGCATGTCAGGGTTTAGCCGCCGGGCCCTAGCATAGACTGGGGGGCCTTCAGTGTCAATGTGGTGCTCTACCCCGTGTTTGGTAGTGGCAGCGGAAAAGGTGGGCTGCGTCAAGTCGGGAAACTCACTGAGAAGGTGCTGGAACTTGTCACCCTGTGAGAGTGAGCTGGAGAGCCCGCTGAATGACGCCTCGCCGCGGGTACATGCGAACGAGGCAAACGTCAGTGCGTCCACCAGGCGGCTGTTCTTGACGTCCACCAGCAGTCCGTGAGCGCACAGGAAGTCTGCGCCAAGGAGGGCGAAGGAGATGTCAGCCGTGATGAAATCCCACTTAAACCGCTGACCCTCGAAACACAGGTCCACTGTCTTTGTGCCATAGGTGCGGATAGGGGTGTCGTTAGCGGACGTTAAAGGTGGGCCGTGGCCCCCACCGGCGGCGTCCTCCACCGTAGCCGGCAGGACGCTCCGCTGGGCTCCTGTGTCACAAAGGAGTCTGCGACCAGAGAGGGTGTCCCTGATGAACAGGAGCCGGTTGGATGTGCCCACGCTCGCGGCCACTACCGAGCGCAGGCCTTGGCGTTTCCCGTTTCCTTGTAGGTGCAGGGGGGACGGCACATCCTCGCTTTCGCCCCATAGCGTGCATGGTAATGACACAGGCCAGGGCTGGAGTCGCTGACGTCGGCCCCGGAGCTTCTGCTAGGTGGCATGCCTCTACCAGGGAAGGAGCCGCTGCGTGTCGGGGCCAGCACCTCAGGGGTAAAACGCTGGGTGGCCAGGAAGAACCGGTCAGCTCTTCGGCTAAAGCGCGTGGCTCAGTAATAGCCGTGTTAGCCAGCGCTGTCTGAACATGCGGCGGCATGTGCCGAAGAAACAGTTCTATGAACAAAAAATTGGGTTCTTCCGTACCTAGCAGGTTGAGCATCATTTCCATGTGGTCAGAAGGCTTGCTGTCTCCCAGGCTATGAATAGCGAGCAGGCGTCGGGCCCGTTCCGACCGTGACAGCTCGAAAGTCTTTAGCAGGAAAGCCTTGAACGCTGCATATTTATCCTGGGCAGGGGGAGATGTAATAAAGCCCACCGTCCGGGTCGCAGTGGAGCTTCCCAGTGCCGAAACGACGTGGAAATAGCGTGATGCGTCATCAGTTACACCGCGGAGGGCGAACTGAGCCTCCGCCTGTGCGAACCATGCAGCCGCAGATGTCTCCCAAAACTCCGGCAGTTTGAAAAAAACGGCGTTATTTGCCATGCTCGGTTCAGTCTCGGATCCTTCTACGAGACTTACGTCGGGGTCACCAATGTAGTGCCGAGAGACGGGAGTCGGAGGCGGGGTATCGAAGGTACAAGCTAGACTTTTATTTAACATCAGAACAACATGTAAACAGCTTTCAGCCCGGGAAGATAAGACCGGGGGAAACAGGAAGTCCGGTCAACTCAAATGTCCGTGCGGAACAATACCCCAACCCATAGTTCCGTGGGTGAATAATGTCAATCACCACAAACGCGAGTTTACGCTGTTGACATGAAGTTGTTGTTCCTATGGAAACAAGAAAAGCTTCACAGCGGGCGGAACTTGTCACAAAGTCCGCGATAATAAAACCCACCCATTTAGAGGGAAGATATGATTAGTCAATTGTACTGTCATTTGACATTACTCTCTCGATCAGTTACTACAGCGGGCCCTCTGTGAATTTACAGCAGGACCACCAATCAGCTCCTGTCTTCACAGTACCTCGCAGAGAAAAGGAGCTTCTTTCATTTAACCCTTCACATTCCAACAGAAACTGAATAGGCAGATTCAAAGAATTTATTTTTATTTTTTTTAATGTTTTAAATATTATTTTGTAGAATATCTTAGGCCCTCAGAGAGGGCATAGAGGGCCCTGACGGCTCGCCACTGCTCAAAACACAAAGGAACCCAGGGGACATTTAAAAGTGACGCAAACAGCTGGGACCGGAGCGCTGCTTGACGTTCAGGTAATACAAAGTTGGCCAACTGTCACTGTTGTTGAAATCTTATAGTATTTCCTTTTCCATTGTGTTTAGAGCTTCTGCAGCGTTTTACTGTACTTGGTTGCAGCGTTCTGGGTTTGAGGTGTTTCGTTAATGCAGCTATTTCATTAAACCCTGTTCATGTGTTTCTTCATTTGCATGTGTTTTGGCACATTTGTGTTTTTGTAATGGCATCGTTTTTTTAAGCGTTAAGCGCGTTAACACCTTTCAGAAAAGCAAATCCTGGCACATGTGGATCTTTCCAGACTTGGCATCTTGCACCCCTCTGAGTATAACTATTGAAATAAGCTTTTGGCCTTATTGTGTAATTGAATCTTCAACACTTTGTAAGTGTATTTTGTCACTGTTTTCGTCATGTGTATTTAATGATTGTCAAATACATATATCTATCTATTGAGGTTTATAATTCTGTTTTTAATATACTTCCGCTTTCACTCCTTACGAATCATTGCACTAGTATTAATAATATTAGTAACAATAGTGAAATACCGTAATATTTTCTGACAGGTTATCAGAGTGAAAATCCTTGCGTTGAAAGCTTGAATAGAAAACTGAATAATCATTCACCGGAGGAAACCAATTTTATAAGGCTAACTGGATGAACAGGGATTGAAGTAGCACTTAATCAAAGCACGCATTCCACCATACACACACACAAACACAGACAAACACACACACTGCATCGGCAGAGGCTCAGTTTTGTCTGTCACTTTGGATCAGACCACACCACTGCATCTCCTTCCTTCCCCTGTGTGTGAGGGTTTTTATTTTAAAGGTTGGGTGAAAATATATATAATATATATACATTATAGTCCGGCTTGGGGAGTAACGGATTACATGTAACGAGATTAGGTCATCAAAATCCAAAAAAAGGGTAACTGTATTCGATTACAATTACAAAATTGTAACAAAAATACAGTCTATGCTTTTGATAAAAGAATAACAACATTTTTAAACTATTATTATAACTTATAATAATTTTGTATATGAAATATATAATATTCTTCTTTACTAAGGTTACATTGTTATATACACTTAAGTAAAAAACATCTTATTGTTATTTATTTTCTCTTGTTTTTGTTTGCATTGCATTTGATATTGAGATAATCAAAAAGTAACGGAAAATAATCAGATTACATTACTTTCATATTTTGATACTTAGATTAGGTTACTGATTACAATTCTTGACATGTAACCAGATATTGTAACAGATTACATTTCTAAAGTAACCCTAAAACTCCAAACCCTAATTATATATACAGTCAATGACCTGGTATGTGTGTGTGTGTGTGTGTGTGTGTGTGTGTGTGTGTGTGTGTGTGTGTGTGTGTGTGTGTGAGTGTGTGAGTGTGTGAGTGTGTGTGTGTGTGTGTGTGTGTGTGTGTGTGTGTGTGTGTGTGTGTGTGTGTGTGTGTGTGTGTGTGTGTGTGTGTGTGTGTGTGTGTGCAACAGACAGAGAGAGCAGCTCTGCAGCAGCATCCTACAGTAGCTACACTGACTTTGACAGATCCCTATCTCACCCTTTATCGGAAAGGCTTACACAAAGAGGACAGAGAGACAAAAAGAAAGGAAAAGTAGAACGAGGAGAAGTGATATTTACAGAGATAATGAAGATTTGAGAGGATTGCAGAAAGAAAAAATGAGGACAAGGTGTCCTCAAGAAACGCCCAGAGAAACATGGTTCACAACTCGTTCCTGTATGAGATCAGACAGCCAACTCAAGCATGAAGAAAGCGAGGAGGAGGCTGACCAGGATTTACAAAAGTTACAGTATCCCAAGTATGGGACAGAACAGTGGGAAGACCAGGAGAAAAGGGACTTTAAATGTGAATGATGGGACACTTTCATAAAAGAGGACTCGCAACATACGTAGTGCAAATAACAGGGTCAATGCTGGTTCATCTATTAGCTATTTTATCAAGACCAAAGTAAATGGTGTGGAAAAGACAGCTTGTTGCAGAGCACAGGATGCAAACTAAACTTAAATGTCAGTGTGCTGTTGATGGATGACACACGAGTCATGCACATGGAAATGGAGGAGCTGCTTATGGATATATAAAGTGAAAACACATTGTGGACAGGGGGGAGCTCTTCAGGACAAGTGGAGCAGTCACAGAGACTTCTAATAGGGAGGGCTTGTCACTCAGTTGTGCTAAACACAGGGCTATGAACTGTTGGATTTAAACCCACCTGTGTTCTGCTCTGCCAGTAATCCACTATTTATATATGTATTTATTGTTTATTATTAGTTTATTCCACTCATGGCAATTCTATAAAACAAAACATTTACACGTTAAGCTTTTTTTGTAGCCCATGATGGAAAGCAGCAGGGAGAAGAAAGTCTTATTTACCCCTTGTTCAAAAATGGACGGTCTATCAGTCACACATACTTACACTAACATGAAACCAAAAACACAATCAAAAGTCAACACAACAATCTACCATCAGCAAAACAGGTTACCTCATATCTTCATATTGTCTAATTATTCTTTCTTTATACATTTCCTTAAACCTAAAGATGTTCATACAGCCCTTAAATTAACCTTCCAAAAATGTTCCCACACCATGCATCAGCCAAACGGCTCGCTGCACCAGCACTGCGAGGGGGACCCAAGTTCCCATCAGCAAAAACACGTGGTTTGCTATCCTGGCTCCAAAATGGTGGAATGAGCTCCCCATTGACATCAGGACAGCAGAAAGCTTACACATCTTCCGGCGCAGACTGAAAACTCATCTCTTTCGACTCCACTTCGAGCGATAGAATTACTAACAAAGAACATATATACTAATAAAGGACTGGCTTATCTAAAGCCAGTTGAGTAGCACTTGAAATGTTTTGGCTCTATGAAACCTGATGTACTTATATGATTCTGTTTTCTTCAAGTTTGTATCTTCTTGGTCGAATGCACTTATTGTAAGTCGCTTTGGATAAAAGCGTCAGCTAAATGCAATGTAATGTAATGTAATTTGGTAAGGAATTCCACAGTTATACGCCAACTACAGAGATACACATCTGCTTTAAACTGATGCTTAAAGTTACATTTTCTTCTATGTTGCTCATCCTGTGAAGTTAAAACACATTTGTTTTGTATATTTTCTGGTTTGCTTTATGCATAACTAAAGAAGACTGTAATTAAATTAAATCTTTAAATGTTAACAGCCTTGACTCAATACACAGTGTACTGTTTAAAAACCATGTTCAAGCATTTCACACCAGATCAGAGCTTAAGAAAGAGCTGCTCTGCTTGAAGGACAGACAGACTCAAATGGATTGATGGATTGATGAATGGATGATGGATGAATAATGGATGCACGGATAGATGATGGATGGATGTATGATCGACATACGGATGGATGAATGCAAAATTGGACACACATAAAAAGATAGATATAGATCTAGATGTTTCACTATTCCAATTCTATCCAGCTATAGGTCCATGTTATTGTAGGCCATAGAGCAGTGACATCTACAGTAGTTGTTGTTTATAGCATTACATTAGCTATTTACTTCTGGCAATTTGCCACTGATGTCTTTTTCTGCAATATTCCAGAAGCTTATGGAAAAATGGCATTGATAGATGGATAGATAGATAGATAGATAGATAGATAGATAGATAGATAGATAGAATAGATAGATAGATAGATAGATAGATAGATAGATAGATAGATAGATAAGTCAACGTTTAATTTTGTTCAGTGTAGATGGATGATTGATGGATGGATGGCTTGAGACTGATAGATGTTGTATAGATGGATGATGGATATATGGTGGAGGATGGATGGATGACAGGAGATTGTAAAGTGGCTTGTAGGTCAGTCACTGCATTACTATTGCAGGATTACTTTCTAAAGCAACTCATCTCAAGACTGTATGAAGACATTGTCTCAATGTCATATGGTTAAACAGGGCTGGATTTGTTTCCACACACACACACACACACACACACACACACACACACACACACACACACACACACACCTCAGGGTTAGAGTGGCATTTTGTGCAGCAGATCCACTGTCAGGGACACAGAGCTAATGCACTGCCGCATTAATAGACAGACACACAGAAAGGCACTTGCTGTGTTTTGTTAATAATGCAGATGCTGTTACTCATTCAGCTGCCCCTGCCTTTAGCGTGGAGTGGAATAGATATGCTGTATTAGCTTCAGGTTGTAACATCAGACTCTGTTGTATAAACTGAGAATAGTATTGCAGCAGACACACCCTCTGCTGTGCACTGTCCTGTAGAAGCTGCAGTCAGCACATCTCAGTTTGAACTTGCTCCCTGCAATCCCCACACCTCATCTCCATTCATGGGGCTTTTGACATTTAGGCTCTGCCAGTATCTGCAGAAAAAGTCATTCCAACTCACTTTGCAGTATAACACAACAGAGGCACCCCCACACAAGATTCATGATGTGATAGAGTCTCTAAGTGCAGTCACACCAATGTGAAAACAGTCCAGTCAGCTGATTCCCCTGCTGCTCTTTGTACCTACCTGTATGTAATTATAATGTGCTTCTACATTAACACAGGTTATTGTTGTGAATTGCTTTGTTTTGTGGGTCAAGCATATAGTATGAGTTTAGTGTGGCATTGTTGTCCCCTATTTCAATAGGGCAGTGAAGGGGTGACAAATTGTTGTAGGCCAACACGGAAATTAGCATCGCAAGGGCGCCGTTGACAAACACACGTTTATGTTGCTTACACATTTTGTTCAGCAGGATAATCTCCAAATATTAACATTACTTTTATAATTGATGAAGCGTAAATGCAATCGCGAGAAGTAAATAGCTATAAATGAACTACTTCAAGTTAGCATTATTTCGCGTCAATCCCGCTAAGCTAAAGACGGCTAATGTTCAGCAGGATGACGTTTAATGTCTCATTAAGTCTCTTGTTAGCACCCTTTTAAAGACACATAGAATCTTCGGACATTCACAGCAGGGTATATGGTGACATATTTTATGTTGCAGAAAAATATTTGAAAATCTTTTACGACGGTAATTTAGCGGCTAACCAAAACACATAAACAATGATTGACTTCAAGGCGAGTGAACCAGAAGTACTGGACCGCTGACTCATTTCCAAGTTGAGGACTCATTCCTGCACTACTATAGACTACAAAAACACAGGCATATAAGGTGGTTGAGCTGGAAATGTGTAACTCAATAAAATAGCACATATCGATAGCATCTATCTATCTATCTATCTATCTATATCTCTCTCTATCTCTCTATCTATCTATCTATCTATATCTCTCTCTATCTCTCTCTCTATCTATCTATCTATATCTCTATATCTCTCTCTATCTCTCTATCTATCTATCTATCTATCTATCTCTGTGTAACAATACACTTCACAGCGCTGCTTCAGATCTGACCTTGTAATTAAACAGCGTATGGTAAATACAGCTTGTTCTGATCCTGAATCAGTGATTAAGAGTCAAAGAGCAACTTCTGCCTCCAGCCTGTGCCTCTGCTGTCTGTCAAGGTCACTATGTGTGTGTGTGTGTGTGTGTGTGTGTGTGTGTGTGTGTGTGTGTGTGTGTGTGTGTGCGTGCGTGCGTGCGTGTGTGTGTGTGTGTGTGTGTGTGGTGTGTGTGTGTGTGTGTGTGTGTGTGTGTTGTGTGTGTGTGTGTGTGTGTGTGTGTGTGTGTGTGTGATTATGCTTATGGAAGAGTGGCAACCTGCTGAGGAAGCCGAACAGCGGAGGGGATAGGGAGAAAGAAAGAATGAGAGAGAGACTGCTGCAGTGCGTCTGAGCAGGAAGAGAGAGAGTAACATCATGAATATTGAAACCTGATTTACCTTCCTCTCTACCTCTGTCTCCCTCTCTCTTTACATCACTTTCTTCAATGGCTGCTGCCCACATTATTTTTAGAAAGGTGTGAAACGTGTCTTGTCTTATAACTGTCACGTTTTGAGCCTCTACCAGAAATAGCACTAAGTAGTAAAAGAAAAGCAGAAATTGAGTTGAAAAGTGAAAGATTGCAAATGACAACAGCTGCACTGTCTAATCATCTGCAGACAGATAGTAGAACATTTCACTTTCACCCCAGAAGAGATAGAACTGTAAATAAGGGCACATCTGCAATGCACTGTGTGGGTTATGTAAGCCCCAGAGAGAGTCCGTGGTGTGTGTCTATGTGTGTGTGTGTGTGTCTGTGTGTGTGTGTGTGTCTGTGTGTGTGTGTGTGTGTGTGTGTGTGTGTGTGTGTGTGTGTGTGTGTGTGTGCACATGCTGGATAACAGTGGGAGTGGCGTTGCAGAGGGTACAGTAGCACGCCATCACCTCATCCATCTGGACTCTGCTAATTAACAGTGCTGCAGGAGACGCACACACACACACACACACACACACACCACACACACACACACACACACACACCTCTGAGCATGTGCAGGACAAGGAACTGAGGGAAGGAAGAAAAACGGACAAAAGCTAAAGGAAGAATGGAAGGTGGAGAACAGAGGACAGACGAGCAGATGTTTGTTGCTGTATTGTGTTAACTACTACATACATACATGTACAACACATTTAACATCTAGATAGCCAATGACCACAATTGTCTACAACAATTGTAACAAAATTCTCAAATATCATAAGCATGCAGGAATTTAAGAAGTAACACATCGAAAAGATAAAGGAGTAATCGAACTAATTGGATGCCACTTAAAACACAGAGAAGTTAGCACTAAGAGACATACTGTATCTAGTAATCAATCCAACAACATCCAAATAATGATGCCACTTGAAACTGTGCTCTAAACTCTGAACAGTGGTACAGTGATGATGTATTATTATAGGCCGACCTGGAAGTTAGCATCGCAAGAGCTCCCTCGATGAAAGCGATGGGATTTTCTATTGGATTGGTGAATATTGCAGAACATATTTAGCAAACAGGCGTTTTAACACCACTGTTTGATTTTTGAAGGGCAAATACAATCTCCAGAAGTAAAAAGCTAAAGTTGGCTATAAAATAACTACATGACGGTCGCATGGCTAAGCATCAGCACCGCTAAGCTAAAGACGGCTAATGATTGTCTTGATGACGTTAAGTAGTCTTATTTAGTCACTTAATAGCAACCGCTTTTTTTATGACACACATTCACCAGAGGGGTATTAACTCACATATTATATGTCGTAGAAAAACGTGAAAATCTCTTAAGCTTGTGTTAATCATAGACCGTTTTTTTAGCATCTAACCAAAACGCATTAAAAAAACATTGACTTTGAGACTCGGAACCAGAAGTTCTGAAACACTGACTAATTTCCAAGTATTAGGACTCATTCCTGCATCACAAAGAAAGACAAAGATGAGGTGAGTCTCGTGTATTCTTTTTGGCCTGTATGTGTGTGTCAGCATGGCTCCTGAAATGTTTCAAAATGTGCCTGCATTCATGTAAGAATATAAAAACATTAGCTGTCTTGTGTGTGCAGATCCTTTGTTTGTGTGAATTTGTATCATGGCTCATAAATGCACTGAAAAAACTTGACTCTTGATGTATTATGTCAAAAAAATTAAAACACTATATCATATTATTTGAACGTAAAACATAATTTTTTATTTAAACTTGATATTATTGCTTTCAACTAACCTAATACAGTTGTGTGAAATCTGTTGATGTAATACATTTAAGTCAACGTTTCCGTTTTCTCAGTGTGGTGGAATGAGTTCCCTACTGAAATCTGGACCACAGAAGCTCTGCACATTTATCTGATCGAATGTACCATGGCAATTCAATTCTACAAAAAAAAGCTGCACTGCAGTTCGGAGTTTGAATCATTATTGTTTTTGCACTTGAAATGAAATGTAATGTATCAGAAAGATGTTAAAATGAGACGTTGCTGCACTGAATCTCCCAATATCCCTTATAGGCAGAATTGCAACAGTCAAAATGACCATACTCCCAATGATAAATGACCTATTCTCAATGATCCCTATCAAACCCCCACCCACTTGGTTCAAATCTATAGACTCTGCCATCTCAAAATGTTACTGGAAAAACAAAACACCTACAATCAAACTATCTACTATTCAAAAACGCAAGAGTCAAGGTGGCTTAGAAGCACCAAACGTTCTGCATTACTTCATTGCCCAGCAACTACAATACATTTACAAATGGACTAATCCTAATAATTCCGACACCTCCTGGTGAGACATTGAACAAACATTATGCAAAGATATTCATATTACAGACTTATCGTTCATAAGCCGCTCCATCATACGTCATCCATGCTCCAAAATCCCTGCAATAGCCACAACTCTGACAGCCTGGTGGACATTTTACGAATTAACTAACAACACAATTTCACCCACCGAACACACTCCCATCTGGAACAATCCTGACTTTCTAATAAACAGAAAACCTTTACATTTCAAATCATGGATCGCCAAAGGCATCACACACCTCAAACATATATTTCATGAACACATTCCATTTTCTGATTTGGTCCAGAAGTACGGCATCAGGGAACATCAATAATTTGAATATTTACAACTCAAATCATCCATTCAAACCAAAGTTAACAGCAAAACTTTGAACTCTTATCCCCCCTCAGAAATATTCCAAATCAAATCAAGAAAAAAACTGCTTTCAAAAATATATTAATTAATTTATTCTGCAGACTTAACAATGTCCATCCCTTCAAATAAATGGGAAAAGATCTACAGATCACCCCGAACGCCGACTTCTGGTCTCAAATCTGCAGAAACATCTTCTCCATATCAACCAACACCAACATGCACCTCATACAATATAAGATTATTCACAGAGTGCACTACACGGGGGAAAGGATGTTTAAAATGGGTTTTGCAGATTCTGACATCTGTCCTCATTGCTCACTTAACACCACAGACACCTACATGCATGCCACATGGGAATGCACACCAGTTAAGCAATTCTGGCATAACATCACTGACAACCTCTCTCTTTTGCTGGACTGCCACATCCCTCTTCTTCCATCCCTTTGTTTACTAGGAGACATTTCCAATGTGAACATCAACATTACATCAAGTAGAATGATGTCCATAGCCCTAATCATTGCAAAAAAAACTATCCTCATGAATTGGAAATCACGACACAAAAACAATATCACAATTTGGATTATAGAATACATTTCAATGGAAAAATTATCTGCCGGCATAAAAAAACAAACCAATGATATTGATGCAATCTGGAACCCATTCATTGATACATTTAATTAATAATCCTCAATCCGATTTCAGCCACCACCCCTTTCTTCTTTAAGGTCATGCTACTATTTACATGCCTCCCCCCCTTCCTAGGATATATGACTATTATATTGTTACTCATTTCATTTTAATTATAATTTTGTCATTTATTACTCTCTTTTTGTCTAATCCCTCAGGCGCACGCACACACACTGTTTTTCTTTTCTTTTCTTTTTTGTCTCCATGTATATTTTGTTATTTGTCTTGTATACTTGTAAATGCTCCTTATTTTCTTCTGTGTATATGTATGCACTTGTCTTGTAACTCCATCCATCCATCCATCCATCCATCTTCTCCCGCTTATCCGTGGTCGGGTCGCGGAGGTAGCAGTTCCAGCAGAGAGCCCCAAACGTTCCTTTCCCTGGCCACATCAACCAGCTCTGACTGGGGGATCCCAAGGCGCTCCCAGGCCAGCGAAGAGATATAATCCCTCCACCTGGTCCTAGGTCTACCCCTTGGTCTCTTCCCAGCTGGACGTGCCTGGAACACCTCCCTAGGGAGGCGCCCAGGTGGCATCCTTACTAGGTGCCCGAACCACCTCAACTGGCTCCTTTCGACGCGAAGGAGGAGCGGTTCAACTCCGAGTCCCTCCCGGATGACTGAACTTCTCACCTTATCCCTAAGGGAGACGCCAGCCACCCTGCGGAGAAAAAACCCATCTCGGCCGCTTGTATCCGCGATCTCGTTCTTTCGGTCATGACCCATCCTTCATGACCATAGGTGAGGGTAGGAACGAAAATGGCCCGGTAGACAGAGAGCTTTGCCTTCTGGCTCAGCTCTCTTTTCGTCACAACGGTGCGGTAAAGCGACTGCAGTACCGCTCCCGCTGCTCCGATTCTCCGGCCCATCTCACGCTCCATTGTTCCCTCACTCGAGAACAAGACCCCGAGATACTTGAACTCCTTCACTTGGGGTAAGGACTCATTCCCTACTTGGAGTGGACAGTCCATCGGTTTCCTGCTGAGAACCATGGCCTCAGATTTGGAGGTGCTGATCCTCATCCCAGCCGCTTCACACTCGGTTGCGAACCGATCCAGTGAGTGCTGAGGTCGCAGACCGATGAAGCCATTAGAACCACATCATCTGCAAAAAGCAGTGGTGCAATCCTTAGTCCACCGAACTGCAGACCCCCCCCCCCCCGACTACGCCTCGAAATCCTATCCATGTATATTACAAACAGGATCGGTGACAAAGCGCAGCCCTGGCGGAGGCCAACCCTCACTGGAAATGGGTCCGACTTACTGCCGAGGACCCGGACACAGCTCTCGCTTTGGGAGTACAGAGATTGGATGGCCCTGAGTAGAGACCCCCTCACCCCATACTCCTGCAGCACCTCCCACAGTAACTCCCTGGGAACTCGGTCATACGCCTTCTCCAAGTCTACAAAACACATGTAGACCGGATAAGCGTACTCCCAGGCCCCCTCCAGGATCCTTGCGAGAGTAAAAAGCTGATCCGTCGTTCCACGACCAGGACGGAATCCGCATTGTTCCTCCTCAATCTGAGGTTCGACAATCGGCCTGACCCTCCTTTCAAGTACCTTAGAGTAAACTTTCCCGGGGAGGCTGAGTAGTGTGATGCCTCTGTAATTGGTACACCCCCTCTGATCCCCCTTTTTGAAAAGGGGAACCACCACCCGGTCTGCCACTCCTTCGGTACTTCTAACTTCTTGTAACTCCTATATCACTAAATAAAAAAAATAAAAATGAGACGTTGCATAATTTCATTAAATGTGCAGCACACCGGGGCAGCAAGTAAAGATCTGGGAGTTGGTACAAGATGAGTCTGCAGGATTCTCTATGTCTTTTTAATGAAATGGAGAAAGTGAGACAGGTCGTTACACTGAGCTGCCTTTAATCCAAACTGCAGAGGACTGGGACGGAACAGAATTCTTAAATTGAAAGTTGTGCAAGTGTGTCGAATGAGTGTGTGTAAATCGTCAGTCATAATCTTGAATATAATCTGTATAAATGTATAGGCAACATTTGTTTAAATGTCACATTTTTCATTTTGTCTGTATTTTGAGTGCAAAATAGTTCCTCTAGTCAGAGATTGTATTGATATAAAATATTCAGGCAGCAGCCTATACACCAACACTGAAACACATGAGCACATACTACAGTTTAAAAAAGCAGAAATAAAATCTGAGCTGACAGAAAATGCTCCGTTTTAGTTTAATACACACAGTTAAGATCACACACACTATTTTATGAACATATAGGTTCACCGACTGAATAAAAAAAAGAACAAGTAAAAAAGTACAGCTTAATAAGAATAAATAAAATCTGACACTATATGATATTTTTAGTAATACTACTTGTCGACAATTTTTTTGAAATGTAACAGTAATCTGATTACATATTTTATCTTCTAACTGTAAGGGACTACAGATGATCCTGATTATGTAATCCCGTAACATGTAATTCGTTACCCCCCAAGCCTGCTCCCAGATACCGGGGTCAGCGTGAAGGCATCAAAACCCCTCCCCGCTCAAATGTCCTTGACCTAAAGGAACTAAATCCCACCAGTGTCAGCTGACCTACATAGGAAGTCAATCTTCATCACCCTCAACCCACTGAATGATGTCACTCCACTTATCCATGTAAACATCCATGTCTGGTACCCTCTCCTTGACACGGCGGTGTGCAGCGTCACCAGCAGCAGAGGGGAGGGGTCAGTCTCAGGAGTCTGCTGTGTGGGGGGGTTTTCCAGGGTAGTTCAGTTGTTGAGAGCAATGGAGAACTACTTTAAATGTGTAAAAACGTTTTTTAGGAATATGGTGTACAGCTGATTATATACAAGTATAGGCTTGGTAAATACCTCATTGTTGCTATATGTATTCCAGCTGTGGGATTTGTGACATTGTATATTTTGTAAGAGACCCTAGATAATTTAAGAGGCTCCTGCCTATGCTCTATTCAATGACGGACATCAGCCATATTGGGCACAAATTGTGCAAATCATTTACAATAACTAAAGAAAAGTCAGCAGCCATCATGTGAAGATATACACATGAGTTTTAAGCTCCAATAAATATGATGGTACGAAGTGAACCCCAAGTGATCAAAAAGTACCAACTTCAACTACAATATATTTGCCATAGGGGGTATAAATATGTACACACAATGTCCACAGTTTCTAGCATGTCCTGGAAATTGTAATAATCCTTATGCCATTGGATGATATTAATGACATTTGGGAGATATTCAAGCATTAAGGAGATACGCCGTGTCCACAGGCTGAAGACCAGCCTCAGTCCTCTGTCAGCATCAGAACACCTGCTCACAGACACAGAGCGCATCACTGCTCTGTAGCTACATGAATCGAACCAGAGAATAAAGACTTGAAGCTTAAAAATAAACTGCAGCCTGTGTAGACAGATTAAAATAGAATGTGTTCCGGCTTGAGACAGACAAGTGAAACACGCAGCTGGAAGGCCTCCTGCAGACAGGATGTAACGCAGGATGTAAGGCCTGCATACATGATCAGTGCTCCATGTTTGTCTGATGGTAGACGACTCCACAGCTGGAGGCAGCTCTACTCTGCACACTAGCCTTTGAAGTTCATGAGTTTCACTTTGACCATGTCAAAGGTGACTTTCAATGCACTATGTTTGGAATAATGTGCACTTTACCCCACTTACTACACGGCTAACCACTGAATAAACGAATGACTTCATTCACAATATTAATTTAAAGATGATTTAAATGATTTAAAATGATCGTATTGCTTCCCCATGCTGTTCATTTGATAAATTATAAGCAGGGTACGCTTTAGGGCCTGGGTACTTTGTGATTGACAGGTCATCCCAACAGCCACCTTTCAATAACAATAGAGGCAAAGCAATGCCTCTGTAGCTCAACCCTCTCCTGTCCCTGCTTGGTAAACATTACTAAAGATGGGGACGGACAAAACTCGAGGCTGTCATGGATTTATAAAGAGAATTGGATACAGCGTCGGAGGTGGGCCCCTGTTCAGTCAGATGAATGGAGAGGGACAATAACTGGATTCAGCTTTTAGCACATTTTACGATTTTTAGACCCTAATAAGGCCTAAAAAAGTGTTCGTACTGGGTAGTTTATTCAGCTAAATAAAAAGTATACACTGATTTACAGACATTTCTTTCCCAATGTAAGTCAATGGGAAAAAGTATGTGTGGGCCAAATGACGTCATGGAGTGACAAGGAAGTTGTAGTACCACCACTAAAGACATTTGCTTCATCGTCCGGCACACTTCCTGGGGGCTTTGTGTCTTAGCAAGGACTTCATGTGTGAACAGCATCAGAGGAGGGGTCTGACAGCTTCTGTCACAGTGTGCCATGGCAGTTGGTGTTAGCTAGCCTAAGGCAGCTTCTAACACTATGACCAAATTAGCATTGTAGTGAAAAACATAAAGAGCAGCTGTTAGAGGTAAACCAGAAACAAAAGCCAGGGTTCAAAACATGACTTCAGAAAGGTCTGGGTGCTATCAGAGTTACTGTGCAGCGGGTTCCTGTAGTCGATGAAACGGAACATGGTCAATAGAGCGTGCAGGGAGCCAGTAAAACTGTCACCTCAGGGTCACTGTTCAACACAGCCTGCCGCTGGTTAACCCACCGACAGCACTCTCCTGCTCGTATGAGGTACGCCTGTGTGTGGCAGTATTATTGTAGTGTCTCCCGGTGCGCAGCAGTGTGTAAACGGAGAGATAGTGAAGACTGTAGCCAGTGGGTCACCTTAGGGTGCCATATATCCAGACGGCCAAATGGATCAATCAATAGAGGAACATTAATCTGTAGAAGCGCTCGCCTATAGCCCCGACAGGACACCACTGATTAGAATAAGAAATATGGACCCACCCACCCCTGGCTAATGCTTGCAGTCTGCCACACACACACAAAATAAATACAACCCCCCCCCCATATCTCAGCTCCAGTCTAGGGTGTCAGTGTGCTGACACAAACGGTCTTCACCGTGCAGAGAACAGAAAACACTCTTACTGTCTCCACTATGAGCTACTGTCTGCCACAAGGCTCAACTCACAGTCTTTAAATAGATGAAGACATTAGCAGTCAAGGTAAATCAGGCCAGAAACGGGCAGAATGTGTAACAGCAGTGCGTTCATGTTGTCCTCAAAATCAAGAAAAACGTATAAAGGTGCTTATCCAAATGTTATGATGCATAACAACCCACAACACCAAGGTGTAAATACATTTTTTAATATAGGGAAATATAATGTTGTTTGGGGCCAGGTGGCTGGTGCTGGGTCAGTGCACTGATTAGCAGATGCAGATGTAAGAGGAAGACTCTGCACTCACACAGTGGTGGTACATCAGGGGCTGCATGACGCATAAAACATTTACATGTGTGCTGCTAATGGCTGGGGAACAACTGCTACCTGGATGTTGATGACTAAGCGCATTTTTTTATTCCCCCGGTAGTATGCACTGAAAAAACTAAAGCTTTCAACTAACCTAATAAAGTTATGTGAAATGTGTTGAAATAATACATTTAATTAAATGTAACGTATCAGTTTTTTCAGTGTCAAGTGAATACATTGAAGTGTATAGGTGAGACATGTTTTTTTTGTATTAACTTAACTGCATTCATCATGTGTGCAGTGATGGTGTATTTTTGTAGGTGAAAGTGAGATTTTTGAATATTGCACAAAATAACATGTGTCAAACACAAATGTATGATACTGAGACGTTTCGTTCAGCAGGATCTCCACATATGAACATTACTTTTATAATATTTGAAGTGTAAATGCAATCGCTAGGAATAAATAACTGAATGCTATAAAACTAACTTCACGTCATCACTGCTAAACTAAAGTCGGCTAATGTTTGGTGTCATGAAGTTAAGTAGTCTCATTTAGTCGCTCGTTAGCAAAGACGAATACAAGTTTTGAACATTCATGAGTTGTGTACTTACTGACGTATTTTATGTCATAAAATAAAGCGTAAAATCTAGTAAAAATCTGTGACTTTTCAGGTTGAGGACTCATTCGCACCACTCTTTTGTCTTATAAAGGCAATTGGTTTATTGTTTGTCGATAATTATAATGTCTTGACTGTTATTACTTATTTATTTATTTAAATAGTATTTTTTATACGTGATATTTCAACCCTTTTCTTTATTATTTTGAACGTTTCTGTGCTATTACTGTTGTCTTTCGGGGGATTAAAAAAATGGACACCATGCACACTCCAGTATTTCGTTTTTGGCACGATATGTATTTCAAAGTTGCTACAGTATGTTGTCTAAGAAAAAGGGAAATAAAGTGTAATAAAAAAAGGTAATTGGTTCACTCTTATCAGTCTCAGGAGTGATAGTGAGGCTATTAATAAAGTTCAGAAGGGCATCCTGGATCTCTGAAGGCTTATGGGATGCTTTCATTGACCATTTTAATTTCTCTAGCTTAATGCATTCCAACATGTCCTGTACCCATCTGTCATGTGTCAGAGGGGAAGCATGTCTCCATTTAATTAGAATGGCACACCTGGCATGTTCCAATTTGAAACAAGATTGGACAGGGGGCGGGGGTCAGTATTGTAGGGGGGGGCGGCAGAGAGTTAGAAATGTATAAGCAGAAGTTGTAATTGTAAAAGGTCACGGGTAATGCCTTTAGTTAAATAGCAGTGAAAAGTGCTGGACAGGATTTAAACTGAAAAAACTGAAACGTTGACTTAATTAAATGTATTATTTCAAGAGCGAGTCCATGTATAGATACACATAAAAACATATATAAATATGTATTGTTTTCTGGTACTTCTACCTTCAACCTTAAGTTTGTGGTTGGTAGTATCTTAAAGCATTAAAAAGTTATATGTTTTACAGATGTCTCATTTATTTATTCTCTCTATTCACTTTGTTTTCACTTTCCTTTGATGTTACTGGCATTTGTGTTATATCATATTATATCCATCATATATTGAAGGTGCTTGTCAAGGTGTTTGGAAGGACTTCATGTTTTAACTAAGATGCAGGTGCACACACTTGCCTCTCCTCTGTGTGTGTCGGCAGTGTTTACTGTCAGGTGACCTTGCCACACCTTAGCTTCAGCTGAATCGATGCCTCTGGGCTGTGTTACAGTAATGACTACCGATAAATAGTGCAGGATTGACGATGTTTCTCCGGCCGTGTGGACAGAGCGCTGCCGTAGTGTTTGATTGGTTTATCAGCCACAGATCCGCAGCTGCCTCTGCACTCCCCCGTCGACGCCCAGCACTGAATCTAATAGCGCTCCAGTCCCGGGACAAATCCATCAATCTAACACACACACACACACGCACATGCACATGAGCTCCCTCTGGGTAACATTCGAAGCGGCAGTGTCACTGTTAAATTACATTCAAAAGTCTCTCTGTCTTTCTCTGTCTAGCTATCCCTCGCACGCACACTGAAAGAATGTCTGTCAATATCATCTAGTCATCTCTTTATCCTTTTGTCACCAGGAACACAGACACACAGACACACACACTGCATCTCTGATACTGCTGACAGACCATGGAATAATAAACAGCCTTGCTAAGCCGCTGAGACACTCACAGGTAAAATAAATAGCCATTTTACGACCAAACATTGTATTACAACCTTTAACTGCATGCACTAATGAACTGACAAGAGGAACTTGTGTCCAAAACACAAATGAGAAATGTACCTGACACAATTAACATAACTCCAAATGTACGCCCCAGAAGGTCGTGATGACCAGAGGACACCTGAAAAACTGATCGTTGATTTTAATTAATTACAGATTTCACATAATTGTATTAGGTTAGTTGAAAGCAATAATATTAAGTTGAACCTAATATTTTGTATTTGAACTTGATACAATTGCTTTCAACTAACCTAATACAGTTATGTGAAATCTGTTGACATAATACAATTAATTAAATTCATCGTATCAGTTTTTTCAGTGCAAAGTAGTGTTCTCAACTGTCAAAGCTATACCTACCAATGTAACTATACCTAACTTATGAATAAATCTGAGGTTTACTTTAAAAATACTGTGCATGTGATAAGAACATATTGACAAGTTGTTTGATATTTGTAGGAATATGCGGACAAATATTAAATCCTAAACCATTTAATGAGGAAACGCTGCATTGTTTCATGTAACACTTCCTACCTGGACAGGTTGACAAGAGATACTTGTTTCCAATACATTTGTAGGTAACATTATCAGAGTGCAGCAGGTATACTAAATGTGTAACATGCTGGTATTGCTATCTAATGATTGTAACAGCAAATACAGACACCTTTACACTCTAGTCTGTACCGCTTCACATCCTGGATATATCCTTCAAACGACTTCTGTCTGTTTCTTTTTGAATATAGATATTTTTTTCTTTCTGTAAGAAATATGTAACAATCCTCCAGCAGGTGCAATAGTGATAGTGTGGGCTACATGGTAGTTCCGAGAGTTTTGATTAAGTAGGAATGAGGCTCCTAACAGCAGGTCAAAATTAATGTAATGTTGCAGCAGGTCTTATGTCAGTTATGGTAATAACTGAGAATGGTGATAAGTTTCCTCGCTAACAAGAGAAAAGGCTTATTTTTTCCCCTTTTGATAGAGTCAGGGTAGTGCTGCTAGCAGTTCCTCCTATGGGTGGATAAAGAGTACGTGATACAACAGTAGAGGCGGGGCCTTGTTCAAAACTATAAATGTTGCTCAGAGGAGCATGAAGACAAAATGGTCTGACTTTAGTACAAAAATACATATTTCTCTGGATCTTCCGGCAATCTTCCGCAACCATTGTGCCCTTAGAGCATGCGCACTTGTGTTTTCCTTAAGCCCCGCCTCCCAGCCGCTAAGTCATGTCCGGTTTCGCATTAATGAATGTAAAGGGCAAATAACTCTAGATTCATCTATCAGATTATTTTACAACTTTTAGGACCAAATTCTTTTTATGAAATCGATTTACTTTAAAAAAAGATATTCGCTGATTTACAGACTTATTGACAGACAGCCTCTCTTTGGGCCCAATGCCCTCACCTGACCTTGTACTACCATTTTGCTACAATCTCATTTTGCTTTAACGCCTGGAGCACTTCCTGGGGCTTGTTTTCCCCCTGTTTTCTGTCTTTGTGCTAAGCTAAGCTAAAACATCCCACACTGATAAAACTGAAACGTTGACTTAAATTAAATGTATGATGTAAACAAATTTCAATTTTGTTTGGATTGCGTTCAACTAACTTAATTGAGTTATGTGAAATCTGTTGTCATAATACATTTAATGAAAGTCATTGTTCAGTTTGTTCACTGCAGGTATCTCACTGGATGCATCGAAATGAAGCTGACCTGAGGAGGGTTAGGTAATTACAACATTATGTTTAGGGTTCAGGTAATGTTATAGCATTAACGTTGTATGTATATTTGAAAAGATAGAACTTCAGTACAACAATCTCCATGAGCACATGAAGAGGCTTAATCTTTAGGCTAATACAAAAAGATCTGCAGTAGCATCTGAACCAAATGAAGCCCTGCACAGTCCCTCTCTACACACACAGCACACTGTCACCAGGGCTAACATGTACAGTATAACTACACAAACTCATCCAATATAATGTCACTTATTTTACCATCAACTAAACCAATACAAAAGTAAACAGCAGAACAAGTCAAACTTTCATAAGAATGACACACACACAACACACACACACACACACACATACACACACACACTCACACACACACACACACACACACTGGAACATCATGTGATCAAATCAGAGTCCCAAGCGGCCCCCAGAGCCCTGAGCTGCTGCTGCCTTGCTCCAGAGCACAGCAGCAGGGTGGTGGAGGTGGAGGAGGAGTTTTGACTCTACCTGGACCTCGTTCCAGCAGAAACAGATGTTAGTGGAGGTGCTCAGGATATCCGTGATGAAGGAGGACATGCCGAGACGCATGGTGATGGATGACGGCAGAGAGATGTACAGATAAAAAAAAAAGAGGAGGGACAGAGAAGGATGCAGGAGCTGTTGACAGAGCGGAGACCAGGCAAGACTGAGGAGTAGAGAGAGAGGGAGAGAGGGGGGAGAGAGGGAGAGAGGGAGAGAGGGGAGAGAAAAGGGCTGGGAGGAAGGAGCACAGAGGGGAGAGATGGAGGAGGATGGCTGCGCTGCTACGGCTGCTGCATGCAAGACTGTGTGTGTGTGTGTGTGTGTGTGTGTGTGTGTGTGTGTGTGTGTGTGTGTGTGTGTGTGTGTGTGTGTGTGTGTGTGTGTGTGTGTGTGTGTGTGTGTGTGTGTGTGTGTGCAGGTGTTTGTTCATCTAAAGCTAAGCATTAGGATGACAAAGCAAACAGGCAGGTACACATTTAGATGAATATCTTGCACTGCTTTTTCCACAGACACACACACAGATATAAAGAGGAGATTTTTCTCTTCTTAAGGCAAGTATGAACACTACACACAACAGCATTTAAACAAAACAGCCATACCAATATATTTCATGAATTTGCCAAGATTCACGTAAATCGATACACATTTTTGATGTCGACTTCCCTCAACTTTATCTTTTCCTCTGTTTCCCTGTCTCCAGCCACTACTCACTTCCACAGGCCCATGCTTTCATAGGAGCTCTCCAGACCTGCTGCTCTCCTTCCATCCACCAGATGCCCTCAGACTTTCCCACTGCTGTCTGTCACCTGACCTACATCCACCTTCTCGCCCATTGCTATTGCCCATATACCCCACAGTAATAATACCAGTCTATCTAACTCAAGCTCCTGGCTGAAAGTTGCTCTGTGCCTTTGCTTTCCAGCCTCTGAAATCTGAACCCTTATCTGTGCCTGCCTCTCCCCTTACCCTCCACATGGCCAAGAGATGAATGAAGCAGCCACATAGCTGTGGTGGTGGCTCAAAGTGATGCAGCAGTTCAAAATATGAACAAAAAGTGTTTTGCTAAATCGATAGTCCTCAGTGTTTATGATCTCTACGGTTACCATTTACATTTTTACTATTAACAACCACGGGCCCAATAGAGTGGTGCAGGAGTCCTAAAAGTTAGAAGAGTTCAAATTTGACCACTTCTGGTTCCATCAACGCTTTTTTTGTACAGGTTTTTGGTTAGATGCCTGAAATAAGATCTGTGGTTTACACAAGCTGAAGAGACATAAATATGTCAGTAAACACTGGTGAATGTCTGGAACTTGTATGTGTCATAAAACAGCGGTTGCTAACAAGTGACTAAAATAAACTACTAAATGTCATCACGCCCAACATTAGCTTAGCGGTGATGACGTGAAGTCTTGCAAACATCATGTAGTTAGCTTAAATCCTAACTTTAGCTTTTTCTTCTGATGACTGCATTTACCCTTAAAAAATCAGACAGGTATTAATATGTGGAGATCATCCGGCTGAACAAAACGTGTGAGTATCATAAACGTGTGTTTGTCAAAGCTCAAGCTCAGGCAGCATTCTCAACCCAGACCTTCTCCTGCGCCAGTGTCTCCTCAACAAATTCCATTTGATAACAACACGGTAGTTCTTGGTCACCCTGTCCATAACAGGCTGAACTGTAAGACGCAGTGTTGTAGTCAAGTCACCAATTCACGAGTCCAAGTCACTCTCGAGTCCCCACTTTTAGAGTCCGAGTCCAAGTCCGAGTCATCTAGGGAGAGTCGGAGTCGAGTCCAAGTCCGAGTCACCCAAGGAGTGTCCGAGTCGAGTCAGAGTCATCATTACCTGTGTTTGAGTCCGAGTCCAAGTCCGAGTCACCCAAGAAGAGTCCAAGTCAAGTCCGAGTCACAAGTCTTCATGTATTAATCTTAGTGGATATATTTGTTGAAATGCAGCTGTAGCTCCTCTACATTGCTTTCATCCTGTCATGTTATACTAATTTGTCTATTGAACTGCTGTGGAGCGAGTTTGGCTACAATTCTTGTATAAAAGGTGCTATACAAATATAAAGCTTATTACTAATATTAATAATAATATTATTATTATTGTTATTATTATTATTACTATTTTTATTATTGTAAATGATCTTTAATATGTCTAACTATATTTAAAATGAGTTACCTTTTAGAGAAGTGATTATATTTGTATGCCAATATTTTCCTATGGTAAAGTTGTCGTTTTGCACTTTTATTTTGATAGTAATGTAAGCATTGGGGTGAGAGGTCATGTGGTTGAGCATGTGCAGTCTGTCCTGAAGTTGTAAAAGAGAGTGTGGTGTGTGACTCTACTTTAATAAACGGAGGCGCTGTCTGTGACGCTCCAAAAAGTACTAAAGTTCCTGAGTTCTTGTTACACAGAAGTATCTTTGAAGCCTTAACACCTCGGACGTTACATTGGTGGCAGCGGTATCGGAGTGTGTTTTATCTGCTCTTGGATTATTATTTTCTGTGGACAATTACTGAACTTTCTGGTCGGCTCTGCATGCTAGCTGTGCTAACGGTGCTAGCGTCGAAGCATCATGTTCGGAGGAATGAAGAGTGATAGCGATATGGAAGACGATTATAACGGATGTACTGCTTCTTGGACTGGTTCTGTGAGTAATAATATTAAAGTGGAGCTGCCGCCGATGTTTAGGGGCGACGGCCAGAGGCTGTTCGCTACGTGGATAAGACAGTTTGAAGCCGCTGTTCGTGCTCAGACGAGGGATGCTAGGGGCACGAGCTACGCAGCTACCTTACTGAACATTCTACCACCTAACACCTGCCAGACTGGATGGCGCAGCTTTCCTACTGTGGGACAGCTTGCCCTCAGATGTGCAGTGTGATTACGAACGTGTGAAGGAGAAGCTGGCGGAGGCTTTTGGCCAGAGAGAGTTCCTCTTTTATTTCCAGATGTGTGTATCTGCACGGCCCCGCCAGGCGAACAAGTGTTTGGAGGTGTATGCAGCGGACATTTCCAGACTTGTGGCTGAGACTTATTTTAAATATGAAATAATACGATTAAATTACATTACATTACATGTTACTTGTTAGACGCTTTTATCCAAAGCGACTTACATACTCAATACTGTGAACAATCCCCACAGGAGCAATTTGGGATGAAGTGTCTTGCCCAGGGACACAACGACATGCTGACTGCAGTGGGGTTTGAACCTGTGCTCCCCTTATCCCAACACCAAGGCTCTATCCACTGCGCCACACGCCTCCAATTACATCAGCTATATATAATTAACTTGTTAACTTACTAATGTAACATTACTGGGGGCTAAAGGAACAGCTTAATCTTATTTACCTGGCCAGTCCTCTTTATTTCATCACCATCGGTGATCTCCAAAAAATGGTTAAAGTATAAAAGTAAAGTTTCTGGATCCTTTTCAGCGGAGTTAGCTTGTAAGCTAATTTGCCAACAGGCTGCTGGAGCGCGTATCACGTGACGTAAACACAAAGCGCTCCGTAGGCTAGACCGTCTCATTTCATAGGCCACTCGGTCCAGCCTACCCGATCTACGTGGGCTGGGTCCTCCGTGGACCGCATAGGCTGCATACTCCGAAGGGTGCAGCCCCTGAATTGAGACACGGCCAGAGTGTGGTGTGTGACTCTTCTTTAATAAACGGAGGCGCTGTCTGTGACGCTCCAAAAAGTACTAAAGTTCCTGAGTTCTTGTTACACAGAAGTATCTTTGAAGCCTTAACACCTCGGACGTTACAGTAATAAGATCGGGACTCTTATTTTGAAGGAACTTTTACCGGAAGTCAATGGACAACGGAGCAGTGTGGTGTAAACACACATGTATAATGACGGATAGACAGGGCCACCACTGGCCAACTTGTGGCCCCACGCGCAAAGTAATTTGATGAGGCCCTCTGTATTGCGAGCGTCGACGGGATGGGACGGGACGTGACGGGACGGGACGTGACGGGGGGGTGGTGCTAGTGCTAGTGGAGCTAGTGGCGCGCTTAGACTGTAGGAGCACCGCATTTGCGCTTCAGATGAGGCTCCCTCCGCAAAATGAAGAACCCTCCGCAAGATGAGGCACCCTCCGCAACACGAGGCACCCTCTGCAACATGAGGCCCCCTCCGCGAGGTGAGGCCCCACGCAGTCTGCGTGATCGGCCTGTAGGGAGGGGCAGCCCTGCGGATAGATGACGAATAAATTAACATAGGGCATAAGTTCTTACGTTGGTAATGATTGTATAAAAGCAGGGGTGTGCAATAAACAGATACCATCAGTTGGAGAGTCTGACCATCATTCAGCCCGGGACGCTACAATTATTATAATGAATGTTTAAATGATATCAATAAAGATTAAGCCCCAGAAAGCTCATGGCTACTTAGCATGCAACATGACGAGATTCTGCATGTTAGTAGCCATGTGCTTTCGTGTTATCGGCTGAATCTTTATTTATTGATTTGATCACATTACTCTGATGATAGTGTTCAAGACAGCCTATATGTCTGAACTCGATCCTTAGAGTAATGTGTTATGGAGCCTCAATATTTTTTCCACATAACGAGCATTTTGCGCTGCTCTTTCCCAATAGGTGCGTTCACACCGGAGTACTTTTCCCTTTTAGTTCCGATAGTTCCTGGGATTTTGCGTTCACACCAAAAAGAGAACTTAGTTCATGAGAACTTTTCCCCCCTTTTCAGTCCCTGCGAGAGAGCAGGTACTTTCCTGGGGAGGAAAAAGTTGCAATTTCTGATTGGCTGGGCGAATTGCAAACCACGCCCCGTAAAACTCGGAAAAGTTTTGTGAAGCCGCCATTGTATTTGCTGGCATTAGCATCATTAGCATTAGCCCCGCGCACCAACGGAGAGAGAATAACTTATGTCAACACAAAAAAAAACATGGGAGCGGTGGAGTGATGAGGAGATGTCGGCGTTCTGGCAATTTACTCGGAAGGCTTCAGTAGAAGCTGCTGGGAGTCCCAGAAGCTTCTACTGACGCCTCAGCTTCTATACTGCCACCCGTGGGTGGCAGTATACGCCGTGAAGTTGTTTGCGGCCTGCCAGTAAACCCAAAGCAGAAGAAGAAGAAGTGACGTCAGCGGCTTCATTTGCGTAATCTTCCCTCAGGGACTTATTCCGGTGAGAACGCGATCTGCTCTTTAGTTCCATGGGGGAACTAAGTGCTGGGAACTAAGTGCTGGGAACTAAGTGCTGGGAACTAAGTACGTCAAAGTACTTGGTGTGAAAGCGGCTATAGTGGAAGCGAAATCTATGAAAGCATACAGCACGATGTGGGGTGTGTCTCTGGACATCTTTAGACTGGAATAGCAGGGGCGCGCCACGTACGTGTACTCGCCTCGCAGGTGCACACGCCAGGACAGAGTACATCTGACTCGAGACAAAACTTCTTCGAATCCGAGTCCAAGTCGGAGCGTCAATGTACAAGTCGAGTCCGAGTCATCGTGGGTGAAAAATTAAAAAGTCCGAGTCAGAGTGGGCTAAAAATTCACGAGTCCGAGTCAGAGTAATTGTGCGTGAGAATTCACGAGTCCGAGTCGAGTCCGCGTCAATTAGTGCGCGAGTCCGAGTCGAGTCACAAGTCCCGAAAATCGGCACAGTACTCCATCTCTGGTAAGACGTATACAAATGGTAACCAGGGCATCAATGATGACATATGACTGACTCTTTTTTAATCATCAAACAAAAAGCTGATGAAATACAGCTGTGAAATACAGCAAAAGCTGTGAAATAGGCTACAGCTAATTTGAAGTATATAAGAAAATGCCTAACATTACATTACATTACTTGTTAAACACTTTTATCCAAAGCGACTTACATACTCAATACTGTGGGCAATCCCCACAGGATCAATTTGGGGTGAAGTGTCTTGCCCAGGGACACAACGACATGCTGACTGCAGTGGGACTCGAACTTGCTATCCTCTGATTTGAAGATCAGCGCATTAACCCACTGCGCCACACGCCTTCCTAACCACTAAAGCAGCAAAACCATACATGACTGCAATGCACTGCAATGATCAACCCCACTGGTGGAACAAACTGCAAAAGCTCAACTCAATCAAAGTTGTATTTATATAGCCCAATATCACACATTTTACATTGGTCTTAAAGGACTGGATTCAGAATATGAATATGAAACCCTCTGCCTTGGACCCTCACATCAGACAAGGAAACACTCCGAAACCCCACAGTTAATGGGGAAGAATGGAAGAAACCTCGGGGAGAGCAACAGCGGAGGATCCCTCTCCCAGGACAGACAGACGTGCACTAGTCGTGTGTAAATTAAAAAGATAATACATTTACAACATAGGTAGTTCAAATGCTTGAAAATGCATGTGTCTATAAATAAGATGAAGATCGATCCAGGTGGATGTGAACAATCCTCCTGCTGCCATCAAAGGAGTAGTAAGGTGAGCGTCAGGCAGGACCACAGCAACAGGGACAGCCACGACTCAAGATCAACGACTCATCTCAAGTGAAAGTTATACTCTTAAAACACTAGAACCGCCATCGGGTCAATTTGACCCACAGCTGTTTTTTTATTGTATGTAACTTTTTTTCAATAAAATATTAAAGTCTCCCAGTCCGTGACTTTTCCTGAAAGTGTGTTATGTAGCACCCTCTGTTGTTAAAAATTGTCAATATGAAGTCAGATTGAAGAAATCGCCAAAAAAATTGCCATTTATACCTATTTCCGCCAGCGGGTCATATTGACCCCACCCCTTTTCGCGCTATTGATTTTGCGCGTAAACATAAACATGACGTGTTGCTATAGCAACGCCTTTTGTCTACTGCGGTTCCTTATAGATTGAGAGATAGATTGAGAGAGAGAGAGATAGATAGATATATTGATAGATAGAGAGAGAGAGAGAGAGAGAGAGAGAGAGAGAGAGAGAGAGAGAGAGAGAGTGATAGATAGATAGATAGATAGATAGATAGATAGATAGATAGATAGATAGATAGATAGATAGATAGATAGATAGATAGATAGATAGATAGATAGATAGATAGATAGATAGATAGATAGATAGATAGATAGATATATAGATAGAGCGGGCAAGTTGAAAGTAGTTATGCTGGCCGGGGTGTCTAAATAGTGCCTCCGGGCCAGCGGGCCATTTATAATGTCGAGCCCTGTATATCATATGAAAAGCTGAGAGTCCACAGATTCTATTGGTATACGTTTCATCCCTGTGCCTTTACCTTGAAAATCAATGCATTCTAATAGCGGGTCAATTTGACGGTGGCGGTTTTAGGTATACAAAAACCTCTGGCGGTTCTAGTGTTAAGCGCATTGTCTCTCCAAAGATCTAGTGAAATACATGGACACCTGCCTGATGTTAAAGAGCTTAAAGTGGCAACACTCCCCCACAACCTGACCTTTATCAGACGCCTTCAAACAACATATAGATGTGTACGCCCTGACAGCATGCTCTCTGTTCTGAGTGCCGGCTCATCTGCTGCTGACTTGTCCTATGTCCTTTCCCTGTTGCCAGATATTCATCTGCATTATTCAACAATGCGGTTCCATATTTGAGGGTTGACAACTATGTGCATAGCTTATGTGTTATGGGATGGATATTACCATTTTACTTGTGACTGCCCCTTTAACATGTTTGCCAAATAGCTGCTCTGACTGTATGCTTGTGATGGTTATGTTACATATTGCTTGATTGTGTTTTGTTTGTTTGTGTTGCTTTCATGGCTACCGGACAGTGGATAGTGTTGAGGGACGGCCGTGGCTATGGGATAAATGGATGTCTTCTAATTAGATGGTCAGTAGTTTGATCCTCAGCCCCAGTAGTAAACATTTTAAAGTCTCAAGATACGGAATGCCATTATAGCTCGTGTAGACATGTCTACAGTAAGTCAGCCTAATGAAATGAAATGTTATTGCAATATACATTTTACCATATTGACTCTTGAAAATCATTTGACCAACTTGACAGAAAGAGATAGCGAGAGCATATTTAACTTAATTCTGTAATTGTGTATTGTGTACCACCCCGAATACAGTAAGGTGAAATGTGTTGACATAATACATTTACTTAAAGTTAAAGTTTTTTCAGAGTGGCGTACAGACAGAGAAAAATAAACTGAGGCAAGGACAGAAATAAAGAATTAATAGAGGGGGACAAGTTTAATAATTCTGTATGCATTTTTTAACTTAATGACTTAGCTGTTTATTGTTAATGAAAAAATACTGGCACAAGGCTGATACAGGCCGCTAAGAATTGTGATTGAAAATCAGAATTGTGTAATTAGAATAGAAACTCATCAAACCTGCTGCAATGTCTACAGTATTATGTATGTAGGTGCTTTGGATAAAAGTGTCATCTAAAAACACTGGTGTAAAGTAACGACGTACATTTACTCAACTACTGTACTTAAGTACACTATTGAGGTACTTGTACTTTACTTGAGTTACAATTTTTGCTACTTTGTACTTCTACTCCACTACAATTCAGAGGTAAATCATTTATCAAATCAAATCAAATCAAGTTTTATTTATATAGCACATTTAAAAGCGATTTTTGGTCGAGCCAAAACATGTAATAAAAACACATTACTACAATCACAATAAAAGACAATAATTTACAACAGAATATAAAAAAACACAGGGAATAGTCAGGTGTCATGCTCCGCTCTGACTAGAAGGCCAGGGAGAAGAAGTGTGTTTTTAGTGTAGATTTAAAAACCCCTAGGGTCTGGGCCGACCTCACATGGAGGGGCAGAGTGTTCCAGAGCCTGGGGCCAGCTGCTGCGAAGGCTCGGTGCCCTCGGGTTTTGAGCCTGGTCTTGGGCACTATCCAGCAAGCTGGTCAGCAGACCTTAAAGCTCTGGCTGGGGTGTAGCGATGGAGGAGTTCGCTATATAGGCCGGAGCCAGCCCATTTAGGGCTTTGAAAACAAATAAAAGGATTTTAAAATCAATTCGGAACCGAATTGGAAGCCAGTGCAGTGAGGCCAGAATTGGGGTGATGTGGTCACGCTTTTTGTGGCCAGTCAGAAGACGTGCAGCTGCGTTCTGCACTAGCTGCAGGCGTCTAATTGAGGCCTGGTCCATACCCACATACAGAGCGTTGCAATAGTCCAGTGGAGGTTACAAAGGCATTAATAACCCTTTCTAGGTCTTTAAAAGATAAATAAGACTTGGTTTTGGCCAATAGTCTTATTTTAAAAAAGCAGGATTTGACTACGGTGCTGACCTGCTTATCAAATTTAAAAGTGCTAGAAGGTCACTCCAAGGTTCATGACAGAGGGGAGGATGTTTTCATTGAGGAAGCCCAGAATATCAACCGGGGAGGCTGGAGGTTGGGGTCCAAAAAAGATGACCTCGGTCTTGCTCTCGTTGAGGTCAAGGACATTTTGGCTCAGCCAGGATTTTATCTCTGTTAAGCAGTCCATCAACTGCTGTAGTGAGTGTTTGACATTTGCTTTGAGAGGCAGATAGATCTGTACATCGTCGGCGTAGCAGTGGAAGGGAATGTTGTGTTTAGTGAGAATTGAACCTAGGGGCAGTATGTACAGTAAAAAGCGGATGGGGCCCAGGATAGAGCCTTGGGGAACCCCACAGGTAAGAGGGGCTTTGGCAGAGGAGAAGGCACCTAGCTGCACTGAGAAGCTACGGTCTGTCAGGTAGGACCTGAACCATGCAAGGGCAGAGCCTGTGATGCCTGCGGACTGTTCAAGCCTTGACAACAGGATGCTATGGTCTACAGTGTCAAAGGCAGCTGTCAGGTCTAACAGCACCAGGACAGCTGGGCTACCTGAGGTCGGCGGCTAGGAGCAGATCATTAAAAACTCTTAAAAGGGCTGTTTCAGTATTGTGCATAGGTTTGAAGCCAGACTGAAACCTTTCATGGATTCCATGCGTGGTTAAGAAAGACTGCAGCTGGACATAGACTACTCGCTCCAGGGCTTTAGATAAAAAAGGTAGCTGGGAGATGGGCCTAAAATTTGCGAGAATGGAGGGGTCGAGATTTTTCTTTTTAAGTATTGGCTGGACCACGGCATGTTTGAAGGCAGCTGGGACACATCCTGAGCTAAGAGAGGTGTTTATTATTAATAAAATACTTGCTCCAACTGATTTAATTTTACTCCACAACATTTACTTAATACCTTTAGTTACTTTACAGGTTTTGGATTAATGATGTGAAATATAATCAACTCTTAAATCAGACTTTAGTTCCACCTGGAGTAAATTCAGTTCTGAGATCCTTTTTTCATCTCTATCTTAATAACATGTCATGTTTTGCTGTTTCTTCTCTCTATGCATGTCTTGACAATAATACAATATATGAATGTAATATTTAGTTGCTGTCTTCATGGCGTCTTCTTGTCTATTGTCAGAGTTTACATTGACTGTTGGTTGGAGACACTTTTATATTACTTTTGAGTTACTTTTCACCAAAATAACAGCAAAAGAAGGGCTAGGTATTTTAAATGCTTAAATGTGCAGCTCATTATACATCCAGTGAAGGGCGATGTTGAATAGCATAACAACTGTGTAGGCCCTTAAGGCTACTAACAACTTTTATTACACGGCTTAGTTGAATATTCAATTCTGAACATGTGACACGTTGTTAATACAGTACAGACCGCTGTCAAGGACTATAATGACCGTTGCTAAGGAGGATCAAGAAAGAGAAAGGAAAAGAGGGTAAAAGACGAAGCGCTGGACCAGTGGCGGCGCTAGGGGATGGCTACTGGGGCTCAAGCCCCGGATGTTTTCTGAAAAGCCCCGAATGTTTCCCGTAAAACCTTTTTTTTATTTTTTTTAAAACGTCTCGTTAGTAATGTGCAGTACCGGAGTCCAACAGAGAGGCAGCAACAGCGGGATAGTAGCCTGTGTACTGCATAGCCTTCCCTGCCCTGAAGAAGAAGTGATCCTTCGTTAGCGTGAAGAGTCTGCTACTAGCACCCCCCCCACCCCCCGCTCAACAACTTCATATTCTGGCTAAGCCCCGGATCACCTATAATACTAAAGGGACTGAGAGGTGCTGACTCTCCTCTCGGCCTCCTCACACTGAGCTGCAAACCGTCCCAGCGAGCACTGGAGGTCACGGTCTGAGGCCAGTAGAACCACATCATCTGCAAAAACAGCGATGTTATCCTCAGGCCCCCGACATGGAACGCTCCCCTCATTTTCCATGAAAATCACAAAGAATCTGTGACAGGGCGTAACCCGATGAGACCGGGATTGACGTCCTGCCATGAATGCAGACACAGTCCCCCCTCAGTTATAGTCATGATCCAGGAACCCCCCATGTCAATCTAGGCATAATAAGGGTGTGAAAAGAGAGGAGGACATGTCCCTACAAGCACCAGAGGACAGTACACCCTCACACACACACGCCTTTTCTCGTTATTATAAATGTAACAGTTTGCATGCATTCATTATTGAAACCTTTCTACTCTGAAATGGTAATCTCATGTGGCCACAATACTATAGTAAAACACACACACACACCCTCTGGTTAGTGATAACATTTAAGCGGCGCCTACTCCACTCTTTCTTTCTGATGTTTGTTTTGTGATTGACATTTCCCACAATGCCTTTCAGTAATCCCGTCAGAAGGGGCGTGAATTTGTTGCTTTCAATCAATGGTGGGTGAATGAGTGTATAAAAATAGCTGGCTATTATTAGGGGTGTTCATGATGTCATGCAAAGTATCACAACAGCAACAACAGTTTTAACAGATAAACCTTATTACAAATGCATTATATCTGGTGGTGTCCATTATTGATAATTTTCGGACACTTAGCTAAAGCATCCACAAAGCCTCTGTGACAGAGAGCCGCTGTGATCCCCCTCTGTATAATGTGCCCTACACAGAGCATATCTGCTATCATGCTGCAGCTCTTTCTGTTCCTACTGTGGTGAATCTGTCGGCTGTCTCACACTGCTGAGCAACTTCGAGTAACTGGGGCATCAGCAAAATGCCTTTTCTCCGTCTTCACCACACCTAAAGAACAAGGGCAGTTTCCATTTGTCATAAGGTGTGTTGTTACGGTAGTGATGTTTGCTAATAGTTGTATAATGGTCTCCAGTTGAGAAATAGCTACTTAAAGGTCACCTATTATGCAAAATGCACTTTTTGATGTCTTTTATACATAAATATGTGTCCCCGGTGTGTAGGGAGACTCACAAAGGGTCAGAAAATAAAACCCCCTCTCTTTTCCTCCGTATCCACATCTCATTATTTGACCTTAAGGGCTTTACACTGCGGTCAAGCCAGCCTCCACTTCGGAAAACACAGTCAAGCCAGCCCGCACGTTGTATTGCGGTGCGCGAATATCCTATGCATTACAGTAGAGGCCTGGAAAAATTGGCTTCAAAATATGAGCGCTTACTCGGTCAATAACAAATATACCTAAAAAACATACCAAACATATTCATATATACTGGAGCTTAAATTAAGAAATATGTTATATATAATGTGATCAATAATTATTTAAAACAAACTACGTATAACTACCAGGCACGTGCAGCATAGAAATCAAAGTGGGTTTGAGCCCCTGCCCTTTTTCTTCCTCCAGAGAAAGTGCAATCTTTTCCCCCTTTTTTTATTTTTTATAAATGAATATATATCTACTGCACACAGTTTCCCTTTCCAAAAATATATTGATTGAATACAATATTAAAATATCAGGTCGGGAGATTAGACTGTGAAGTTCCGTAGCTCTCCCACCCTCCCTCCCCCCTCCCTCCCTCCACGTCTCCTGCACAGCGGTGCGGACATCGGCAGTCCCTTCAGACAGACAGGTAGCAGCACCTCCCACTTTACTGTTAATGTTATGCCGGCTTTTCTTGTCTTATTTTGAAGGTGACTGGTGATTAACAAATTACTAAACTGCCAGTGCCTCGAGTTTACAGCTAATTAGCTAAAAGACAATAACAAATATAGTTAACTAAGTAGGCTACTAGCTAATGGATAAGTTAGCTCAAGGTTTAGCTAAGGCCATTTATCATGGGCATACAGGCTAATGTACTATTAGGCGTTAACTAGGCCTAATTAAAATGCGCTAATTTGCATGCAGTTACCAAGGCATTGCAGGTGAAACGGATAAAACTAAAAAACAAATCACCTCACAACTTCCTCAGATAGTTACTTACGTCAAGTCAGTATTTTCCCCGGAAATGTTATGTTTAAATGCAGATTAGCTTTAAATCTATAGATGAATTCAGACATGGTAGTAAAACGAACACCATCTATATGTGTTTCTTGGAAGTTTTATTTCCATTAGAGTGAAAGAAAACATGGAAGCAAAATAGACCAAAATAACAAGTAAAAAACGATATTTTTGCCTGTAATGTCCTTAAACAGTAACTTCATAATTTTGATTGTTGGCTGCTCATTTAATAACTATTAATTTGACTAGTTTGTTGTCTGCTCTTGTGCGTAGTGAATACTAAAGAAGACCATTGTCTCTGTGTTAGCTGATTATTTTGTAGAATTCTGTTGAGTATTAAACAATTACGTGAGTGTGAGGGTATTCAAATAAATTGGTCAGTAAGTCAGAGATGTGCAACTATATTTAACTTTTTGTTTTAAAACATTTTTTTATAAATGATGATGGGAAGTGCCCTTTGTCTCACTTGAGCTCCCGCCCCCCAAAATGTCTGTGCACATCCCTGATAACTACCACATTATAACTGAGTGAATGTAAAACTTAAGGAGTTTCAAAATAAAATACTTTTTAAAATGCTTCTACTGAAGCCTTCCGAGTAAATCCAGTCCCCAACTCCGGGGACTTCCGGCCGCCGTGAAGTTGTTTGCGGCCTGCCAGTAAACCCAAAGCAGAAGAAGAAGAAGTGACGTCAGCGGCTTCATCTGCCTAATCCTTCCCCAGGAACTTATTCCGGTGTGAACGCGATCTGTATTCAGTTCATGAGAACTAAGTTCTCATGAACCTTTGTGGGAAAAGTACTGCGGTGTGAATGCACCTTATGAGAGTGACAGTGTTAAACTGGGGGGTTGAGGGGATGACACGCGTTAAGGAACCACAGGCTGGATCTGAAAGTTACGGTGGCCCTGAAGTGCAAAACACAACAGCATTTCAGAAAACACCGCAGCATTTCAGAAAACACAACAGCATTTCAGAAAACACAACAGCATTTCAGAAAACACAAAAACACCGAAGCATTTCACAAAACACCGCAGCATTTCAGAAAACACCGCAGCATTTCAGAAAACACCGCAGCATTTCAGAAAACACCGCAGCAAACTGGACAAAAGTTAAACAAGTACAAAACACAGACTGTCTATGTCATGGCGAATACAGTCGCTGCTTTATTTATGTCTGTATGGCGTTGTTGTGAGTGTGGACGGAGCAGCTACAGGTTAGTTCAGCCTGATCGATCCGATTCCATTCAGAAAACACGCATTTTAAAAGCTTTTCGCCTGCCGTCTTGTCTGCACACTTGTCAAAGCATTAATTCATGGTTTTTACTAACCGGTATCAGTATGTAGTTACTTCGGCATCACTTTGAAACGTGTATTACAATTAAATCACGGTCAAATATGTTCATTTTGTTGTAGTTGGTATCTCCCATAGGATTTACATAGAGATACGCCCCACCCCCTCTCCAGCGCGTCTTGTTTGAATGACAGGAGCAAACACAGCTGACAGCCGCGGTGAAACTCGAGCGATTAGAGCGATGCGAATATTGGGTAGTCTACCGTAGTATTTACATGGAGATAAGTCCCTTAAAAACCATGAATTAATAAAGCATTAATTCATGTTTTTTTCGCATCGCTCTAATCGCTCGAGTTTCACCGCGGCTGTCAGCTGTGTCATTCAAACAAGACGCGCTGGAGAGGGGGCGGGGCGTATCTCCATGTAAATCCTATCGAAATCGGATCGATCAGGCTAAACTAACCTGTAGCTGCTCCGTCCACACTCACAACAACGCCATACAGACATAAATAAAGCGGCGACTGTATTCGCCATGACATAGACAGTCTGTGTTTTGTACTTTTTTAACTTTTGTCCAGTTTCTGAACAGATATGAGGAGCTGTGAGCTCTGAGTGTGTGCTAACAGCTAACGGCTGATGTGTTGGGACATGTTGCGCTGTCGGGTGGTGACCAATCACGAAGCGTAATTTCTTGACTGGCAGCAAAAAACAACCAATCATAGCAGTGCTTCTCTGGCTGGCTCTGTCCAATCACAAACAAGAAGTGTTCTCCCTAAAGGAATACCCTTTCCGTCCAATGTGAAATGCTGTGGTGTTTTCTGAAATGCTGCGGTGTTTTGTGAAATGCTGTGGTGTTTTCTGAAATGCTGTGGTGTTTTCTGAAATGCTGCGGTGTTTTCTGAAATGCTGTGGTGTTTTCTGAAATGCTGTGGCGTTTTCTGAAATGCTGTTGTGTTTTGTGAAATGCTGTGGTGTTTTCTGAAATGCTGCAGCGTTTTGTGAAATGCTATGGTGTTTTGCACTTCAGGGCCACCGTAGAAAGTGTGTCCACCGCAGCAAGCCACAGAACGAGGCCCGCGACCTATAACCCCTGAGCTATGAGGGTTAAGTCACTTATGCATATTTTGATATTAAAATGTCTATTCATGTTTGGAGTCATTTAAGTAGGTCTTTGGTCAGTGCTAGGTCAAACCAGGCAGATAGTAACAGCTGTGACGTCCATGTTAATCTTCAGGTGCCTCTGTTTATGCCGTGTAGACATGTTTATGGCCAGGCTTAGAGTCAGTTAAATATGCAGACCTAAGGAGGGTTCAGCAGAAATGACTGTGGCGTACAGCGGGAACTCTTCTCTGTTTGTATTTACATATTCTGTTCTCCTTGGTCAAGTCTTCCAATTAAAACCTAGACATAAACTGGAGTATATATCATTATTTTGAATAATTATCTGTGCTCCTAGCTTGTAGCTTGCTGTTGTGTGTATATGTGTTTGTGTTTTTAATTGTGCATACAGGTGCATTTATATGTGCTGTAATTGTGCCTAAATTGTGCCCGTGTGTCTTTGATTTGATGCTGTAATTATGCTTTTGTGTGTGTTTTTCTTAGCTATTTTTCTCTTGTCAGTTCTCTTTTAATGGCATTAACCTTTCAGGGACTGCAGATGAAAATGGCCTCTAATTCTCCCTCTGGAGGGAACATGGGGATTTTAGCCTTTGCAGACCATTTACATTCACTAAAACCTATAGAACACACTACAGGAAAGGGGAAACCCCAAAAATATTCAACATAAAGTAAAGTCTATGAATTGGTAAACATACATTTACCTAATTTGGCATCTTAATGCAATTAATTGAATAATTAAAAATATTGTAATGATCTCCTCTTATTCAATAATCTTTCAAATGAAACACCTTGTGAAATTGTAGAAATTACATAACCATTGTGAAACCTCCTAATAAAAGCACTCTACTACAACCATGCAGCTTTGTAAGCTATAGTAAACATGCAAGCTTGCTAAGCAAAAACATTTAAGTGGTTGAAGGCTTTGAGTGGTTGTTAAACATTAATGTCTGCTTTTGATATGAAGGCCTGCAGGGAGCTGAGGCATCATTGACATAAATAGATTCTCTTTGATATTACATTGATTCCTTGACCACCCTACTCCAGCCCATGCACTCACACACTCAATGGAAACACACACACACACAACAACAACAACAACAACTCACCGTGCAGGTTTCCAGAGTTTGCGTGGCGGTGGGATCAGCTCTCTCTTGTTGAGGGGGGCGACTCCGAGAGCTGCCTGCATGATGGTGATGAACTTCTTATACTTCATGATACTGCTCATCAATGCTTCGAGTCAATCTGTTGCCATGACGACGCCTCAGCTTGCCTACAGTTGGGTCCAGCCTTGCTGTCAGGAGGTGTTTGCGTTGCAGCGCTGAGGAGTGGAGCACGTCATGTGGAAGCTGAGCTCTGCACAGAGGAGATAGAGCAGCAGTGGGAGAAAGCCAAAAGACAAAACAGCCATGTACTGATTTGTGTTGAAGCATTACTGTTACATAATTCACACAGAAAATCCCACCACAGGAGGATAATAGTGGTACTAAGCCTCTGGGTGCTTAACATGGTAATCCGCGACATCCAGCCTCCTCCCTTTCTCTTTTTTGTAAAGTTTGATCAGGGAGCACACTGTCATGTATCATTACATACGACAAAAACATTGACTTTTGATAATTACCATCAGAACAAAGGAAGACATATTTCTCCATGACCAAGAAATCTGGACAACTACTTGCCAGTGTCTGTGGGTTAACATGGGGCAGCAGGCCAAGATCATCTGCAAATTCTCAATAAATCAAAAAAATCATGCTCATCCTAAAAAATGAATAACTCTTTCTCATGCATACCGGCAGGTGCACACGCACTACAACAGCCCAAAACACTTCCATTAGGAGAATCGCGTTCAGCAGTTTAAAAAACGATTCAAATATAAAAACACAAATGTGCCAAAACACATGGAATTTAAGAAACATCTTCACCAACTTGACGAAACGTGCGCAGCGTTTACTTAAGGCAAAGGCAAAAACGACCCGCTGCAAATACGAAGCGCCGCAAGAAGCTCAAAACACAACGGAAACGGGGATACTATAAAGTGACGCACACAGCTGGGACCGGAGCGCTTGGTGATGTTCTGGATTATAAAGTTGGCCAACTGTCACTGGAAACTTGCCTAAAATGTAAGTTGTATTGGGTGATCACATGATTAATTCAAGGCCGTAACCATGGAGTCAACATTGGGGGACACCAAAAATTAAAAAAATTAAAAAAGTCATAGGATAGCAATTTATTTTTATTTTTTTTATATCAGTTAGGCTATATATTGGGGGGGGGGGGGACATTTCGAGCGTATCTGAATATTGGGGGGGATGTCCCCCCCCCAATGTATATGGTAAATTCGGCCTTGGATTCATTACGTTATTACTGTAGATCTGTGGTAAGTTAGCTAGCTAACGTAGCTTACCTAGTCATTTTTACTATACTGACAAAACAAACCTATTAGCAGGGGTGCACATAACTTTTTTTGTGAGTTACTCAGATGAGTACCAGGAGACAGCGTTTGGTACTCACCCCACACAAAGCGTGGTCCTCCTCAGTGTCTCCTTCACTGTCCTCTATTTACACTTCTTGCATGCTAGATGATGAAGATGATGAAGATGCACCTCCCTGTCTCTCTTTTTAAGCCTCCGATTTGCTTTCTCCAAAACTTGCCAAAACTGTGAAGTCCTTGCATTTCCTGAGGCCAAGTTGAACGATCAAATACTAAGAAATTATCACATGACTTGAATTCATATCTGATTTCAGATGTGGGAAGTTACTAAGTACACTTATTCAAGTACTGTACTTAAGTACAATTTTGAGATATTTGTACTTTACTTGACTTTGATGCTACTTTGTACTTCTACTCCACTACAGTTCAGAGGTAAATGGTTTACTTTTAGTCCATTACATGTATTTAATACCTTCAGTTACTTTACAGATCTGGATTAATGATGTGAAATATAATCAAGTGTTATCAGACTTTAGTTCCACCTGGAGTAAATTCACAAGCTACCCCCCATTAACACCCTGAGTAAGTTTGCAGCTGTGTGTTTCACTCCACTTTGTTGTAAATCAAACTACAGCAGCTTGACCACAGAGCATGAATGTTGTGATCAGCTGATTTTGCGCAGTTCTCCAGTATGGGCGCGGGGCACAAAATGTGCACAGGGGAGTCTCCCACTGCAGCCAGTTGGCGGAGTTTTGGCACAATTCTGTTGTTCATACCGACGTTAACCCTGTCTGTGCACACGGTGAACAACTCTGTCGTCCAGTGATCTAAGCCGCTGCCTCCTGTAAAGCTTCACAGGTCCGTTGGTTATGTCCTGCGCGGCTCGGCCCACACCCAGCTCAATCAGTCATAGAAAGTCCGAAGATCTTTTGCAGGGAGCGAAACGGCAACGTAGCTGCTTAATGTCTTTGGTTTTTTTGACATGTCTAGTAGTTTACTCCATTGAGTGTTTACAAGAAACTGAAGTTACCTACTGTAACTCCAGCTTCTATGAGTATTGGCGTAGCCCTCTAAGGCTATCGCTATTGGGTAATCCCCTGCGCACCCGCGCAGCACTGAAACACTTGTAGTCCACGCCCACCCGCAAGGTGGGCCCCACCCTCGGGCTCCCTTCCGGTATAAATAGGAAGGAGGCCCGACAATCTGCTCCCACACAAAACAACTTTTCTTCAGCTATTCGTGGAGCCAGTGGGGCCCAGCACTTAGAGGGCTACGCCAATACTCATAGAAGCTGGAGTTACAGTAGGTAACTTCAGTTCTATTTCGTATGTGGCTCCGCCCTCTAAGGCTATCGCTATTGGGTTAATGGCGAAGCCAGATGTAGTCTGCGCCCCACTGGGTCCCCCCGGTACTGGAAGCACAGACACACCCGCTCAGATAACAACCCGCCTATTGCGCCATGCGAATGGCGCATCACAGTCCCTGGAATATAGCATAACATGAATATTTACCATGAGGGGACGCAGGCTGGGAACAATACATACCCTCCGCTGTGATAAGGAGAGACGAAGGTCACACTTTGCCCAGCGACAAAAAGAGGGGGAACACGGGCCACTCTCTGCGTGTAGACAGGCAGGAGCGCACAGCTGGATCCCTGACATCACTCACTCTGACAAGACACTTCGTACAAAATGTGTCAGAGGAAACAAGGAAACCTCCCCCTCAGAAGAGGGGAAAGGGGCCGCTCTTCGTGTGCCGAGAGGCAGGAGAGAGGCGCACAGCTGGATCCCTGACGTCACTCACTCTGACAGGACACTCAGCACAGGGTGTGTCAGAGAGGAATGGGAGACATCCCTCAAATAAAATTGAATAAAGGAACAGGGGGAAGACCAAGATGCAGCAGTGCAAATGTCTTCCACTGACATTCCTCCGTGCAAAGCCGTGGAGGAGGAAATTCCTCTGGTGGAGTGCGCACTGATGTTCTCTGGGGGATCCGCCCCAGAGGAGACATATGCCTGTGACACAGCCTCACACAGCCAGTGTGACAGCCGTTGTGCAGACAGAGGCTGCCCGATCGAGCTCTCTCTGTAATGCACAAACAGGCGCTGAGAACGGCGCAAGGCAGCCGTGCGCGCCACATAGCAGGCCAGCGCGCGCACCGGACAGAGGAGATGAGACGTGGCTTCTTCCTCCGACCTGTGAGGAGGGGGAAAGAAGCCATCCAGGGTGATCACTCTTGATTTAAAAGAGCTTGTGATGACCTTAGGCATAAAAGCCGGGTTAGGGCGTAAAACAGCTGAACTGCCATCTCCTTGGATCCGGAGGCATGACGGAGCCACAGAGAGAGCAGACAAATCACTCACCCTTTTCGCTGATGTTAGAGCCAAAAGTAGTACTACTTTGGCTGATAACAGTTTAAGGGGAACCTGAGCCAAAGGTTCAAATGGGGATTTGCTTAGTGCGCGTAACACTAAAGCCAAATCCCACTGAGGCGCCAGTGCGCGTGACACAGGTCTGAGTCTCCGTACTCCTCGCAGAAAACGTTTCGTCAGGGGGTGACTAAACACCGTCCCGGCCCCGAAACCCACGTGACAAGATGATATGGCAGCAGCATATACCTTGATTGTGTTGAAGGCCAAATTCCTGTCCAGCAACAGCTGGAGGAATGACAGCACGTGAGGCAGGGGGCACGTAATAGGGTCCAGGCTTTTCGCCACACACCAACGCTGGAAAGCTGTCCACTTGGCTGTGTAGGACGCTCTGGTAGACGCCGCCCTGGCTCCTTGAATGGTACGTACAACATCTTGAGAGAGGCCCAGCCCCTCTAAATGTTCCCGTTCAGGGGCCATGCCCATAGGTGCTGGCCTATCACAGGGTGACTGCTGATCGCTCCCTCCACCTGCGAGAGAGCGTCCCCCCGCCACGGAATTTTCCACGGTTTGCCTGACAGCGTACGCTGTAGGCATGGAAACCAGGAAGCGCCCGTGCGCTCCGGGGCAATCAGGATCATTGACAGTCGCTCCTCCTGCACTCGGTCCAGGCACCGAGGAATCAGCGGGACTGGTGGAAATGCGTACAACAGTCCCCTGGGCCACGGTCGATGTGCGAACGCGTCCACCCCCAGGGGGGGGTGGTCCTGCGCTTTCAGGGAGAACCAGAGGGCGCACTGCGCGTTCCCGCGTGTGGCGAACAGATCCACCTCTGCTCTCCCGAACCGGCTCCATACCTGGGAGACCAGCTCGGGATGGAGGCTCCAGTCCCCCTGGCGAGGACCTCCTCTGGACATGAGGTCTGCCCCTTTGTTCAGCTCGCCGGGAACATACATTGCTCTGATGGAGAGCAAGTGTGATCGCGCCCATATCAACAGCGGTCTGGCTGTGTTCAACAGCTGCGCTGAGCGAACTCCGCCCTGGCGATTGATGTAGGCTGCCGCGGCTTTGTTGTCTGTGCGAATCAACACATGCTGATTCCGCAGCAACGGGGCAAAATGCTGGATTACTCTCCGTACGGAGAGCAATTCCAGCACGTTTATGTGGAGGGACATGTGAGCCGGCCACTGTCCCCCCACTGCCTGCGACATACACGTTCCTCCCCACCCTGAGAGAGATGCGTCTGTGAACACCGAGATGTGTGACGTAACTCTGCCCAGGGGCACCCCCGCTGACAGCACGTGGGGACTTTTCCAATAGGTTAAGTCTGAACCCACGGAAGGAGGGATGGCCACCATGCGCCTCTTCTGTCGCACGGGGTCGATGCGCAGGCGAATAAACCACCTCTGGAGTATCCTCATGTGAAGGAGACCCAGGGGGATCACCACGTGACCAGCTGCCATCATGCCCAGCAGCTGCATCACGGAGAGGGCAGTCACCACGCTGCGAGGTGTGACGCGTCGGAGAAGAGCTGTCAGTGCCTCCACTCTCTGCTGTGAGAGTCGCGCTCTCATGCGGGCTGAGTTCAATTCCACCCCCAGGTAAACAATACTCTGGGAGGGAAGAGGACGGCTCTTCTTCCAATTTATTAAGAAACCCAGCTTTGACAGATGTGATACGAGCTGTACCGTCTGTAAAGCAACTTCCTCCCTGGAGCGAGCCAGCAACAGCAGGTCGTCCAGGTAAAATAGTACTCTCATCCCTCCTCTGTGTAGCGGCTGCAGCGCCGTCTCTACACACTTCGAAAAGGTGCGAGGAGCCAGGGAATAACCGAACGGCAGACGGTTGTACTGGTACGATATTCCCTGGAATGAGAAACGCAGGAATTTCCTGTGTTTCGGGATGATGGGTACGTGGAAGTAAGCATCCTTCAGGTCTACAGAGGTGAACCAGTCCCCCTGGTGAACACACTCCAGCACCTGTTTGATCGTCAGCATGTGAAAAGGCCTTTTCATTATTGCTTTGTTGAAGACTGACAGATCGAGGATGGGTCTCATTCCCCCTGTCTTCTTCGGGATAAGAAAATAGCGGGAGTAATACCCCTGATTTTCTTCCCCTTGAGGAACCCTGGAAATAGCCTCTTTCAACAGGAGTTCCCGCAGCTCTGACTGGAGCGCAAGACACTGTTCCTGGGATGACAGGAGTGTTTCCTGTATCCCATTGAACTGTGGGGGGGGAGAGGTGAACTGCAGGGTGTACCCTCTGCTGATCAACCTGCTCATCCATCTGTCCATCAGACACACGTGCTGCCACTCTGAGAAACACTCTGAGAGCGGGCGCACGTGCTCGAGATGTGTTGTGGTCGTCATGGTGACGAGCCACGTCAGAGCCCTCGCCGCCGCTGCCCGTGCGGCAACCCAAGGTGGGCCTGGAGCGAAAGGGCTGTGAGGGAGCCTCCACACGCTGCATATCACTCCTGCTCTCATCATGAGGCGCGTACACGCTCAGGGGATGGGTGGAGGTGTGTGCAGTGACGTCCACATGAGGCGTCATAACTGCCCTCATGGGCTTATTATGACCGTGTGTAGGAGGCGTATCTCGGACAGAGGAATGCAGCGAGCCCTGCTGCCTACTAATCAACAGATTGGTGGCAGCTGGTTTAGTCAGTGAACACCGCAGTTTATTAACCGATAGATTAAAAACTGCAGGTTTTTTCAACAAGCCCTGCTGGCTATTAACCGATAGGTTATAGGCAGCTGGCAGAGTGGGGGATATGCGAGAAACACTTGATACTGATGCCTCAGACACAAAGTTGGAAAATAAACGTGTTTTATTTTTCTCACAAACCCCCCCAACACGTCAGAAGCGGCTTTGTTTCCTCGGAGGCTCTCGCGGAGCAGACCAGGAGCGGGAGTGCCTCCCTCCCCGTTGGCTCACCGCCGGAAGACCCCTCTGCCCCTGGGGTGGCGGGGGAGCGGCGGGGCGGGGCGGGGCCCCTGCCGCCGCCGACGGGCGAGCCTGACGCCGCGGCTGCTGTTGCCAGTCCTGTGTGCGCCTCTCCGCCTGCCGCTGTGGCCGGGTTGGACGCTGCGGCTGCTGCGGCTGCTGCGGGCGTTGGTGCCGCCGTGGCCGCCCCGCAGGCTGGAGCCAGCTAACGTGCTGGCGGATGTCGTCCGCCTGTTCTGCAGCCGCCTTCATGGCCTCCACCATGGCGTGGAACTGGGGTCCGAACAGCCCGTCCGGGCTGATTGGAGCGTCCAGCAACACCTTCCTGGCCGTCTCCGTGACCGCAGCCTGCTGCAGCCAGAGGTGGCGCTGCATTTGCGTCACCCACGCGGCGATTCTCGCCTGGGAGACAGCAATGGACGCGCACAGTGTGAGCGCCGTGCTGGCCGCCTTGCTGATCTCCTCCGCTTCCTCCGTGGCCAAGGTGGTGGACCGCTCCACCAGCGTCACCACCGAGTCGGAGAGCAGCGCGATGTTGTTCGCCGCCGCCGACGCCTGAAAGGCACACTGGTGCACCCGGTCGGCCTGGCGAGCGACATACTGGTCCCTGGGGGAGGCCAACGTAGGGCGCCGTCCGGCGATCATGTTGGCCTGCCTTACCCCAAAAAACGCCGTCAGGCTCGGCTCCAGAGAAGGGGTGGCTGGGAAACCAGCATCTGTGAACCCCTCCACCTTGGTGAGGGGGACAAATGTGGCCACCGGAGCCCTCAGGGTCCTCGGGTTCGCCGCCGCCCCCTCCTGGTATCTCCTGATGGCGGGAAAGCGTGGCCAGATTGGATCACTCCTGATCGTCTGCACCCGCGAAAAAACTCCGGCCATGTCGTCCGGAGCACACCTCTCCTGAGCTAGGGGAACGGGGAGACCTCTGCAGGCGGCCGCCTTGGCTATGATCTCCGGCAGTTCCCCCAGGATGCCGCCTATCGCCGGCAACGCCGTGATGACGGAGAAGGGGACCGCGTGCTCTGCCGTCCAGTCGGCACCCTGCTCCGACTCTGTCTCCCCCGTCCGGGGGAGAGGAGGGAGGGGAGAACCGCACGGTGAACCGTGGAGGGAGGTGGGGAAGGAGTCGTCCGACTCCTGCCCGGCCCTCGGCTCCAGGGACATGAGGCTGCCGCCCGCAGGCTCGAAAGCCTGGACGGGCCAATCGTCCTCCACGGTCGCAGCAGCGAGAGCGTCCGCTCTGCGCTTCCTGTCGGCCGCGGGGAGACGTGCACAGTGGGTGCATGCGACCCGCTGGCTGAGAGCCGCGTACGCGTGCTCTGGCCCCAGGCAGGATTCGCATGACGTGTGCCGGTCGTAGCTCATGATGTATCCGGAGCCACATGAGGGACAATTCCTGACGCAGTTGGCACTCATTGCTCCAGATTGTCAGTGCTTCAGTACTTTCTCGGTGAAGAAAAGAGGGAGCAGATTGTCGGGCCTCCTTCCTATTTATACCGGAAGGGAGCCCGAGGGTGGGGCCCACCTTGCGGGTGGGCGTGGACTACAAGTGTTTCAGTGCTGCGCGGGTGCGCAGGGGATTACCCAATAGCGATAGCCTTAGAGGGCGGAGCCACATACGAAATAGAACACGTGCAGACGAAATATGTGTTTTGTTTTTGATGTTTTGAGGTACGCAAAGGCGCGTAGTGACACAAGTGACGTTACACAATTCAGATTTGTGCCGCGCATGCGTACCTGCGTAGCAGTTATGTGCACCCCTGCCTATTAAATCTGCCAACAGTGACAGTTGGCAAATCTAATAATACCCAAACGTCAACAAGCGCTCCGGTCCCAGCTGTGTGCGTCACTTTTTAGTGTCCCCGTTTCCCTTGGCATTGCAGCATTTTGTATTTGCAGCATTTTTCAAAGTGCAGCGCGTTGTAAAATCTCGAAATGTAAGAGTTTTGGGCCGGCAAAAATAAGAAAAAGTGACATTGCTTTTTGTCAGACTCCTCTGAGAAGAATAAGCATTGTTGTCACTGCAAAATTATCCTAATGCATTTCTATGGGATTAGTTTTGTTTCATAAAGATAAAGCAACACTTTCTCAGAATCAAGCAAAGCTAAGAGTTTAAGAGAAAAAAAAACAGTCAAGCAAAATAAATTAAATTATTATTAAAGTATTTTTTCTTTGTTTTAACATATCTTTTTGTTTGCAGTTCTCTTTGCTTCTTTCTCAATGATCAGACTTTTGCTCTCGTTGCAGCTCTCTCGTTTGCGCTCCCTCATTTGTTGTTTGCGATTCTGACACAAACATCCCAGGTAGACGGGACTTTCAGGGTTACCCCATAGAGAACCGCAGTGACGCGTCCTAAAACCCGGAAGTAAACTTCTTCCGGTTCCATCGTCAAAAAACAATGCAATTTCTCCATAGGGTTTTGGAAAATAGCTCAAAATAAGGTCTGTGGTTGAAACACATTTAAGAGAGGGATCACGTTTTGTTCAGCCAGATAATCTCCACATATCTACGTTACTTTTATAATTTTCTAATCATAAATCTAGTCGCCAGAAGCAAAATGCTAACGTTATGCTATAAAGGAACTACAAGCTAGAACGGCAGGGTCGCACTACTCAACGTCACGCCAACTTAAGATCGCCTCAACTGACTTTCGCGCGCTTGCATATTTTAACAAAGCTTTTCATTTTAGCCACGCTGAATTTAACTAGAAGTCATGGCTCTGTCCATTACCAGTCTAATATCTTTTTACAAAGATGACAAGAAGAGTGTAGATAGAGGAGAGAACCACTACAAGTCAGGACACGTACAACAGTGCAGCCTGGATGAAGGTGTGCTTACCGGTGTTGTGAGGGCTAGCATGAGGGACAAGGTTTATAGAGTGTCGGTGAGTAGTGATAGCAAGAGCACCATTAACCTAGAGTTAATTTATTCACATTAGTGATATTAATTCCCATCAACAAATCCATTTTATGTGTCACATGAAATCTTTATTACAAATATTACACACCAGAAAACACAGAAATATCCATGAAATAAACATACAGTAGGCTATAAAAAATTAAAAGGGATAATTGGGAAGGCATTACAAATGTAAATATATTTTAAATAATGAAACAATCCTACCCCACAGGTATACTACAGATACTTAAGATAGGCATATACTCTCTTTCAAGCAGAACACAGGGGGAAAGAAATTTAGCGGGAGTGTTTACGTAATCGGCGTAATGACGTACAACGGCCTCGACCATTTCTGTAGTCCACTAATGCCACTTGTTAACAACCATCGTTTTTCCGACACGTAAACTCTTCAGAAATCACCAGCGGGGTCACTGCTGATTAGGGCTGCAACAAACGACTAATTTGATAATCGATTAATCTATCGATTAATGAAACGATTAATCGATTATTCGGATCGTTAAGGTTTTAACGGTACTACTACTTTTATCGATACTGCTTATCGATCCGGTCCTTTAACGATAGTCTTATCGGTTCTTTTGAAAATAAATAAGGTAAATTAACTAAACAAATTGTGAACAAAATTAACATTGCTTTTTATTTAAATTAAATAAATAATATTTCACATCAAAAGAAAAAACAGTGTTTTAACAAATCATATTAAATAATCTGATGACAGAATTGTAAACAGAATAGCTGAAACTTTAACAAAATAAATAACTCAGTTACCTCTAATCATTAACCCATGTTTGAATCATTGAGTTAACTCTGTGTGTTGTTGCTAGCATACATAACACCTGACGTGGAAACGTTACTCGTGGATGGGGCTACAGAGCTACTAGAAAGACAGTCGAACCCGGTGCATTCCTCCGTCTGAATGTGGTGCACTTTTGCTAAATGTTTAGACAAAATGCTCGTGTTACCGCCCTTAGATACTAAACTCTTATTGCACTTTTGGTAACGAGCATTGTCCACATCGAGACGGATAAAGTTTAACCACACCTTGGAGCGCTTCTCTCCGCCATCTCCTCCGTGTGTGTGTGTGTTGCATGTATGTAGCAGAGCGTGTGTGTAAACTGCCCCGCCCCCTCGCACACAGACGGGGGAGAGAGAGAGATCTCTCGTCTGGATTGGAAAGATCGAAAATACATCATAGACGCATTTTGTAGTCTTATTGCATATTAGAAACGGAGTTGGCGACACTAAGACTGCGATATAATGTTTATGTAGCAATAATACATATGACATATATGTTTTAAATGTCTCCTGTACCGATAAAAAGACCGATAACGTTGGAGCTGAACTGCCTGTGAAACACACGTGATGACGTCACCAACGAATCGACGACTGAATTAGTTGGCAACTAATTTGGTCATCGATTTTAATCGATTAAGTCGATTAGTTGTTGCACCCCTACTGCTGATGTATTTAATGTGGTAGAACAAAACGTGATCTATCTCTTAATTTTGTGTCAAACACAGACCTTATTTGGAGCTATTTTCCAAAACCCTATGGAGAAATTGCATTGCTTTTTGACAAAGGAACCGGAAGTGGTAAAAATGCTAACTTACTTCCGGGTTTTAGGACGCGTCACTGCGGTTCTCTATTGGCTACTCAGTTTTTGAGTGACAGCCCACTACACCAAATATCGTACAGTGCAACTCATGCAGCAAACTCCGGAGTCCACTCGGCCACGTTAGTGTTGGTGTCTCCTGGAGAGGGGTCCATGGCAGCCTGCCTGAAGGCGCCAGTCTCAGGACACCTCCACTCTGAGGACACCTCCACTCTCAGGACAGGAAGTGCATGCAGGCTAAGAATTACAAAATAAAATCGCCACTATCAGTACAGCACCACTTTCCGATCAGGAAATGGACGCTAATACAAAATAAAATCGCACTGACACTTATTATATCTATATATAATATATATATATATATATATATTTATAAATAACGACATTTTGTATTTTAGTTACACCCGCTAAACAACAGTGGAGGGTTCGAGAAACAACCGTGTTTGCCGGGTGCACCGCGGCGGAGGTGGGGAGGTTCCAGCCGGGAACCTCCACCCCGCTGCGGGACCCGTGGTGGGACCCCTGAGTCAGACGGTGCATCTTGGTCACGCTTCATATCGGCCGGCCCGGGAAGGAAGAGACACGCAGAGTGGGGGAAGTCCCCCACCCCAACGCAGCACACCCTCCCGGCCATCAGAGTCGAACCCGCAGTTCGGAGGAACCGACCGCCAGAGCACCGGCACTAGGCCGGGCCGGTGGAGGCCCTCCGATGGTGGGTCGCGTTTGCCATTCGATCAGTGAGAGGAGAGGAGAAAAATGAAACAAAAATGGTAAAAATCCGTTAATATATGGATGAGTGGGGGGGGAAACGGCTGGACACAGGCCGTGGGGGGACACACCTTCCCCGGTAGAAGGAACCGGGTGAAATAGCCAAAAAAAGACAAATCTATAAAACCGGGGAAAAGTGAAAAAAAGTGTCGGAAAATAGGCACTCTTGAGGCGGGCAGAGTCCCCTGTCAACTCCCGTTACATTCCTCCATGGTGTCATTTGAGCGAAAAATGGCTAAGTCAACTTCTACGAGAACCAGGCTGTGGGGGTCAAAAGGGCTTGACCAAGGCCGACCCAAAGTGCATGGTGAGCGGACTCATCACCTCCGTGATGAGTCTCCATTTTGATTTGAAACCTACATTGTGTAAAATAAGAATGAATAAGTAAGCCTTACTTATTTTGTATTAACTTGTTATTAACACTCAGTTTAAATAATTAACCTGTAATACGGGGTCGAAAAACCTACCTAAATCAATGTAATTGATGTGAGCTCATTTAAAAAAACTAAGTTAGTGGACATGGTTATTTTTTTTCAACATTAGGACATGCGCAGATCACTCCTTTAACCACTTGGCGCTCAAAGTTACTTTCTGGAACTTTCTGGAACATGTACAACAAGCCCTGCAGCAGATGGACGTTTCCCCAACGGCTATGGTCATTGTCATTGTCGCAGCATTACAGTGAATCTTGTGCTTAGCACACTGCTTTGGTGAGTACATATTAACATCCCAACCGTTTTTGATGTATTGTTGTATTTAATCTCAAGGTTGATATGCTAGCTAGTTATGCTGCGTTCACACCGGACGCGATGCGAATATTCGCTTCGCTCTAATCGCTCATATCGCATCGCTCTAAACGCTCGAGTTTCCCCGCGGCTGTCATCTGTGTTTACTCGCGTCATTCAAACAAGACGCGCTGGCTCGGGAGCTACAACTACAACAAAATGAACATATTTTACCGTGATTAAATTGTAATACACGTTTCTAAATGATGCCGAAGTAACAACATACTGATACCGGTTAGTAAAAACCATGAATTAATGCTTGACAAGTCTGCAGACAAGACGGCAGGCGAAAAACCTTTTAAAATGCTTGTTTTCTGAATGGAGATCGGGTTGACCAGGCTAAGCTAACGTTGTATCTGCTCCGTCCACACTCATAACAACGGCCTACAGACATAAATAAACCAGCGACTGTATTCGCCATGACACAGACAGTCTGTGGTTTGTACTTGTTTAACTTTTTTCCAGTTTCTGAACAGATATGAGGAGCTGTGAGCTCTGTGTGCTAACTGCTAACAGCTAACGGCTGATGTTTTCTGGTTGAACGTCAGTGACGGCAGGCTGAGATCCTCACCGCTGATTGGCTACCGCGAGATCGCGTCACGCGAATATGATGCTCGAGTTGAAAAAATTGAACTCGAGCATTTGTCGCGGCCCCCTGCAATCGCCTCAATTGCGCCGCGGACTTCGTGTCCACCGCTTCATGCTTGCCGTCGGAGCAAATTTGCGTCTGTCTGCATCTCTGCATTGACTTTACATGTAATCCCGCCGCCCCCAAACATCGCATCGCGTCCGGTGTGAACGCAGCATTTAGATAACATTAGCTAACGTTAGCTAATGTTAGCTAATGTTACAACATACATACTGATACCGGTTAGTAAAAACCATGAATTAATGCTTTGACAAGTCTGCAGACAGACGGCAGGTGAAAAACCTTTTAAAATGCGTGTTTTCTAAATGGAGATTGCCTAAGCTAACGCAGTATATGCTCCGACCGTCCACACTCACAGCAACGGCCTATACAGACATAAATAAACCAGCGACTGTATTCGCCATGACACAGACAGTCTGTGGTTTGTACTTGTTTAACTTTTGTCTAGTTTCTGAACAGATATGAGGACAGGGTTGCCAACTCTCACGCATCTGGCGTGTGACACACGCTTTCACTCTCAATCTCACGCTCTCACGCTGCCCAAACTATTCTTACGCCAAAAACAAGATGAACCGGCGATCGTTTTTGGCTGGTTATTTACAATGTTGAGTTGACAGCTGCTCAAGCTGTCAGCCGCTCCCTCCACTCTTAACAACGTTAACAGACAGCAGAGCAGTGGGAGCCGGTTGGTCAATCCCCGACCCGTATTGCGCATGCGCAGATCTAAGATCCAGTAGAAATGATCAAAAGTAAAAGTCTGCTGCTTATTGTTCTACTAGGCCAAAATAGAGTCAAAGAGTATATGAGAGTGAGAGTGCGTTAATTAATATATTTGGCAGTTTGGAGAAAGTCTGTAGATTTGTTTGTGTGTGTGTGTTTCATGTATAGGCCTCTCACGATAATTAATTTTGTTGGATACATTTTCCCGGAAATTATTGCGATAAACGATAATATTGTCGGCACCGTTGTATGACCATTTTAGACCACTGACATAATGATAATATATAATAATAATTCAAGTACACCCTTTCACACCAACGCGGTTCCAGGGCCGGTTCGGAGCTGGAGCTTGAAAAGCACCGGTTATTCCTGTTCACACCGCAGCGGAGCCGCCTCTAAGCTCCGGAATCCGGTTCGTTTCGAGCACCAAAAAGTTGTCCGTCTAGAAAGCAAGCACCGCATATGTCACGCTTACGTCGGAGGGGGGCGAGATTAACCTGAGCTAAGAGTACGGCAAATAAAAGTTGTAACAAGCAGTAGTGCTGAGCAAAGTGACTAGAACGCAACCACACACTTGTAAAAAAAAAAAACACACTTTATAAAGTCAGGCAACACTAACCAGTAACCAGGCTTCTTGTGATTCTGTTTATTTGTGCCTTACTTTGACCATCCGTTCGCTGTTATTGATCATTGTGGAGAGCTGGCAGACGTTTTGTTTTGTATTATAGCAGCTATCGGATGGAATCAATACATGGGCTGCACAGGTTGTCATGTCCGACTATCACAAGTAGAATCATAATGAAAAATACGCCGGTAAAATGTGCCTGTAGAAAACGGCTTATGCCACAATAGGATAGCAACAAGTAGTCAAGTTATAGTCAGTTTAGCTTCGGTTGCTATGCTAACATCACACATTTTATACCAGAGAAACTTTAATAACAGCGTTGTGATGCCAAACAGCGTCAATTCATACTGAAACACATTCACTTATGGGGAATTGGGGATATGTATCAGCTGCTTGTGTGACAGTCAGACAGTGAATACTTTACAGCGGCCGCTGCTGTGAGTTAACGGGAGAATAAACTCCTGTGGAAGAGCAGCACTGCAGCGGTCGGTAAATGCCGCTGTAACACATTAATAAAGAATGAACCACGGCACTCTGGAGAAAAGTGTAAGGTTGGAGAAGTCGTTATTTTATTTAATCTGGATTCGTATGATTAAAAGCAACACGATCATCGACCCGACGCAGTCCCCCATTGTTGTTGTTGTGAGCGCCGTTGGGGAGAAAATCAGCGACGTAAACGGTGACGTCATGACGCAGCTGCGGCAGCACCAGTCGGGCTCTGGGCGGTGTGAACAGAGCGGGAGCTGAACCGAAGAACCGGTTCTGAACCAGAAAAGCTCTAGCACGGAGCTAGAACGGAAAAAGCCTTGGTGTGAAAGGGGTATCAACAACGTTAACAGACAGCAGAGCAGTGGGAGCCGGTTGGTCAATCCCCGACCCGTATTGCGCATGCGCAGATCTAAGATCCAGTAGAAATGATAAAAAGTAAAAGTCTGCTGCTTATTGTTCTACTAGGCCAAAATAGAGTCAAAGAGTATATGAGAGTGAGAGTGTGTTAATTAATATATTTGGCAGTTTGGAGTAAGTCTGTAGATTTGTTTGTGTGTGTGTGTTTCATGTATAGGCCTCTCACGATAATTAATTTGTTGGATACATTTTCCCGAAAATTATTGCGATAAACGATAATATTGTCGGCACCGTTGTATGACCATTTTAGACCACTGACATAATGATAATATATAATAATAATTCAAGTACATCCTTTCAAACTGCTAGTCACATCCTCATGTAAATGGCAATTTATCGAGGTCAGAAAAGTTATCGAGTTCATTTTTATTTATCGTACGATAAGTCAATTAATTGCTTATCGCGACAGGCCTATGCACACAATAAAACAGTGGAAACAAACATGTGTTTGACTTTCATTAGTGAATGAAACTTTGTGCCCTTTATAGTCTGTGTCCAATATTGTGTATTTTTATATATTGTATATATATCATATATATATGCTAAGGTCCCGCTACTGACACGATAGCAGTCATTTAGTGCGCAATTAAACCCATGATATCAAAATCTCACTACAGCCAGGTACCCAAAGTTGGCAACCCTGATGAGGAGCTGTGAGCTTGAGTGCTAACAGCGCATTGAAGATGACGTCACGTTTCTGCCTACACTGCGTTACTATAGTTACTGCCCCAGCTACTAAACTGTAATGGAAACGCATTGCAGGGTCCCTCCTCAAGCTCCGCGGTGCTGCAAGCCCTCGCTGCGGAGTTTGAGAAGGGACCCTCCCGCCACGGGCGGCCCTGCCTGGGTGGAGACTGCGGGTGCAACCTCAAGCTGGCTTGGCCATGTACCGGGCATTCACCGCGACTCGCTGTTTTGGCTGGGAAACAGCTGGAGTGTAATGTGTCTGTGGGCGTTACAATTCGCCGCAACGGGGAGTGACGGGGGTCGTCAGGTTCCAACCTTTATATATACAGTCTATGGTTCCAACGTGAGGTGTAGATGTAACTTTCTTGCCGTCTGAAGTCACTGTTGATAATTATACAATCAGTTTCTTTCTATTTTAATTGTTTACAAATGCACACAATTGTTACAAGAGCACACACTATTTCTATTTATGTTGCTCTCAAAGTGCATCAGATTAATGGATTTGAATTTTCGATATAAAAATATATCTCCTGAAATTTTCAACAAAAACAAAAAATCCCAAACAATGTGTGACAGTTGAATCATGTATTAATTAGACAGTAATAGTAGGCTATTACCTTTTTAATAATTTATTTTACAATAATCATATGGAGGTACCAACTGAAATGGTTGTGTATACTCCTGCATGAAATGTTTAAAGTGCATTTGGTGAAACTTGATTTAAATTAGCATAGCATAAAAGCTAACCGTTTGGTATATTTTTGTGAAATGCTCTGTACACAATTAAATCACTGTTCTGATATTAGTCTACATTTAAAGAGAGTATAGTATTTACATTCAATGTAATCATAATCTGTTATAATAGTGAAGATGTTGGCTGGCATACTCAGTTGAATAATATGTATTTGATGGTTGTAATATCCAGGTCTTTGTGATTTAAAGGCTATGCCATACTTAAAAAATGTTGTGGTGATGATTTGTCATGTTTGCAATCTTTGCTATAATCGATTAAATGTCTATGTTTTTGTTAGAAATAGCTGCTTTAAATTGTTTTATTCTTCCCCATTCAGGCTTTAACAGATGGTGGCAACTCCACAATCACAGCAGTAAAAGGTATTTTTACACACTACACAATTCCTCTCTGATCGTTTGTATTTTTTCTATGAGCAGCGGCGTAAGAGCTTTATCTTAAAGTGCCAGTGAAGTGCATTTTTTTGCGCCAAAATGAAATGGCAGTTTCATTTCTTACATATAATTGTACCTGTTCATGGCTAAAATAATTTTTTAGGAAGTGCGAGGGACGAGATAAACATCGCAAATTTTTCAGAGTCTGAGCCTACCGCTGCTGCAGACGATAGCGGCTGTGACGTCACAAGATGGGCCCAGTTGTGATTGTAAACATGGCGGAGCCTTCGGAAAGTGATACTGGTGCGAGAGAAATGAGTGATTTTGACAGCTTTTCGGACAGGATAGATGAGGAAAGTGGCCATGGAAGTCAATTTAGTTGAGGACAATATTTTGTCATAGATCTAGAGTAGATCTACACACAGGATTGGCCATCACCTGATCATACATTCATCTGTTCATAGCATGATGCAACATTCATGTTCACATGCAGTGTTGTGCTAGTTACTGAAAACCAGTAACTAGTTACAATTACTAGTTACTTCACTACTTACACCAAAAAGTAATGCGTTACTGTGAAAAGTAACTTTTTAGTTACTTAAAAAAGGGCACCCATTAATGCCCTTATACTGTAGCCTTCATTTCAGTACTGTTATTGCATCGGAGAATAATACAACCTGTTGATCAACTTGACATGCATTTGCATCACTGAACTCTGCTAAGCAATGTGGTCTATACAAACACAAACACAAAGATATGTTTCAAAGTGCCAATCCAGCCGCTGTTGCTTAGGTGGAGGTGGAGTGGCGTCGGATGAGTCTGGGTCTGTGGTCTTAGCTACTAGCTTCGTCCCAGCATGTTGTTTCTGCAGATGTTTCAACAGATTTTAATTGCTGTTTTGGGCAGTCGATAGGATCTTTGACCCGCCAAGACACAACTTACATTTAACTAAAACGTTCTTTTCTTTGTGCTCGACAAAAGTGAAATAGTGAGAATATCTCCAGGCGGAGAAACTCGACTTGAGCTCTGCCGCCGCCATGATAGTCTTGTTAGTAGACACAAACACAGTGGCCTTTATTTTTCATAAACAATCTACGAATCTACGAAACAATAACACCAGCCACTCACCTTCATCTTTTGGTAACAGAAACATCGCCACTTCGGCAGAATTGACATTACCACAGCCAGCGGCAATGCATCGCTTCCCGTGTGTTTTTCCTCCCTTTTTCTTCACTGTCGCCTCCATTGTCAGGTTTCCTCGATTGGCAATCACTTCCAGTCGACTGCGAAACACTTTCCAATAAAATACTCGCTCAAAAACGTTGGTAAATTCCACTTTGAAACAGAGACAAAATGAACGGTGGTGAATGTAAACACTTCGGCTGAGCCCATCTTCTGACGTCACGCAGTAGATCGCAAGCCACGCCCACGAAGGCGGATTTCCCAGCGGAAAATTCCAACTCGTCAAATTCGTTGCTATTCCAACATCTTTTATATGGGTTCCAATGGACAATTTTGGTCATTACTATACGTATTAGCATAACAGATCATGCACCGGCGCACACTTCACTGGGTCTTTAACATCACTAGAATTTGATCACAACAATAGCATGGATGCAATTTAGTCCTCTTCTCACTTTCACTTATTTCATAATACACATTTTGCATTCTGAATCAGGTAAATACAACACTGTAGTTTCTAAATTGTTGTATACGTCATGTTTGATTATTTTTGTTGGTTTGTCGTTCTTGATTTTCAGATTTGCCAGCAGATTGAAAACCTCCGATGCAGTGGACCTGTAAGTTCTGCTCATTTTGCTCTGAAAAAAGAGGCTTTTTACTTAAGCATTACCGCCTCAAACATGGCTGCCAAACTAGGACATCACCACTCCCATGCCTCCATAAGGAATGCCTTTGCACGTTTAAATCTTTTAATGCACACAAGGTTCACTTATCAACATGGCACACTCTTAAGGATATCGAGAAAGTGAGTGAAACAGCGTTCCACTGTCAGCTATGCGACTTTATAGAGCCTTGCAGTCAAGCAGACTTTGCGAAGACATTTGCGAAGACATTTGAAGTTGAAGCAAAAGGTGACTTGTCCATATCAAGGCTGCAACTTTCAGAGCAATGTTTATTCCACCTTTAATTCACACAAAAGCAAAGAACATCAGATGCAGGATAGGTCGGCATTCAAACCTGACATTTTTTCAGAGAATATACTTGAAGATCTTCCCCCTAATCTGAATGATCCACCTGAGGATAGTGTCTCACATTTATTTTTGATTGATAGGAAGAATTTTACCAAAATCTTTTCATGAAATATTACTTACCACATTCATTATCATAACATTTTGCAAATATTATTGTTCTCATTTTTCGATCGACTAATCAATTAGTAAACAAAACGTTGCAGCAATAAATCTAAACAATACTAATTTATTATAGAGGCCTGAAATCTCAGCATACAATATTAAATTGTAGTGGGCTATAAGTGTACCCTGCCTTTCTATCTAAGCCATAGTGGTTGCCTGCTTGCACAATTGTTATGATTTAAACTAATGTCTTCCTAATATGCTGGTTTTCCATCTCCTACCCCACCCCCTTCTCTACTTTTTCAGGTATTTGCCGAATTTAATCGGATTACCAGTAGGAACTTTGAGGCAGACTTCTTTGAGGCTCTGGACCAGCAAACCCCACGTTTCATCCAACTGTTCGAATCAAAAAAAGGATCGGTTGGACAGAAACTGATGCAGAGCATCAACTGGGTGGTAAGTAATATAACTTAGCAACTTTTTGTCACATACATTGATGACGATATGGTACTACTTCAGAAGCCTTCTAAAATAATTAAAACAACTCCAAAAGATGGAAAAGGCCAACATTTTTCATCTTGTGAGTTTGTCATTTAACCTAATCTTTATCTTCTTTATCTCTATCATTAGACACCAGACGTGACTGAACAGCGCTCTGTTGTCCCCAAAGGCATTGCGATTGTTCTTGGCGACGACTCCAAGGATTTCTTCAAGACATGCTTTGTAAGTACTTGAACACAAACATTTACACAAACTTGCAACCAAAAGATTTAATTTGGTGTGTTCAAAATACTGTACACTAAATTCCATGACCAGGAGTCTAGATAGAAATGAGGTGTAAAATAAATGTACGTTCCTAGCTGTATTTGCATCAATAGCATTAGTTTCCTCACACCACATTTACAGCACCTTTTTGGATATAATGTTACAACGCAGTTTGAGTGTGTACTTGAGCTACATTTTTTAGCAAATGCAAAATGAATGTTTTCATAGGAAGACCAACTCTAATAGGTAGCGATGATAGTCTAAATAACGTGTTTTTCTTTGCAGGATACAACGAGAGATGAGGCCCTATCATCCGTCACTGTTGGTGTGCTGACTCTTCTCAGTGAAGACAGTCCTCACGAGGGTCCAAGCTCAACGCAACTCGAGCCCATCTCCACTGACATTTGCTTGAGGGAGGTATTGTCATGGAAAAGATCAAAAACTTTCCACAGGCAGTTTGCCTGTTATTTGGCCTGATATATGCTTTGCATTTAGATTACCCAAAATGCATGGCAAATAGTCTGAGGTTCGTTCAAACAGTGATGCTTGGACTGGGAACCAAAACCCTCTCACCTAAACTACTAACTTTGAGAAACGCTCTACTGGATTAGACCTTAGTCAAGATAGTCATCAGCTATCAGATAGAACTTGGCACTTAAAAAAGTTGCACCGTTACTTGATATGACAAAAAAGTTTGTTACTCTGGGGAAACTGTTATAACTCTGTTAATTGTTGAAAGCAAATTACAATGTTTGTTTTTTAAAAGTACTCCTCTTCATAGTGGAAACATCTAAAAAGAGCTGAAACAAACCATTTTTTTTATAGATTAATCAATAAATAGTTTGGTCTATACAATGTCAGAAAAAAAGTGAAATATACATCCCAGCTGATGCCTTTAATTCGATGTTTAGTTTGATCGGAAAAAAAAGAAGGCAGGAAATCTTTAAATATTTTAGAGGAAAAATTACTTTTTCATTTATCGATTATCAAAATAGTTGGACATATTTTTCTATTAATCAAAACATGCAGCTCTAGCTTTAATGTAAGAACTGCATTAGGTTCGCTGGCTTGGCAGTTTAATTCTTAAAGTTACCAACAGGAATGTCAAGAGAGATTCAGATACCTAGGTATGATTATGTCTTATAATATATAGTCTTGTATAAAATGTTTTGGGCAAAACATTTGCAAAGTTCTTTCCATAGCAACATTAAAAAGATATAAGAGAGGAAATTAAGACTGGTTTAAACTTCTTACAAAAATGCAAATGGTGGTGCATGGTAATTAGGGTTTAATTATTGGTTTTAACCATAATATCTTTGAGAAATGTTGTTTTTCACTTGGTTTGGTAACCACTACTACATTTTTGGAATGTTGACATCCCTTCTTTAAAGGTGCTTATCTGAACTCTTAAACTCTGTCTTTTTGATCTCCTTTTCTCTCTCTTTACACTTTTTGAAGTATAACAGTGCCCGTTTTATACAGTCATTATAGATTTTTAATTGTTATAATTGGTGTGTTGTGCACTGCTGTTTTTATTAAGATAAGGGTTTTGAATACATAAAAGGCAAATGTACATTTCTACCATCATATTCAATCATCAGGAATGGCAATATTTCCCTTGTTTATTGTTCGGCTCAGATCAAAATGTTGGTTGAATGACTTTTTGTTGGCACTTGAAAATAAATGTTGTATTGCAACTGAATCAATTAGTGTTTTGAATGCATTCTTTTTGGAGATTGTTGGAGTTTACACAATGTGTTTTGAGATTTGTTGTAGTACAATTATGTTAGTTAGCAGGAATTAGTTTGTTCAATTTAATTAGTAAACCTTAGAAATTATGAGTTAGTAGAATTAAAAGGGTTAAGTTATGGTGATTTATTTATTTAAGTAGGGTTTAATTTGTTCATTGAGTTCACACAAAATAAAAAAATAGGTTAATGCAAAGCAGTCCTTTTAAGTTTACATAACTTAAAAAGATTTGTGTCAGTTGTACTTCTCAAAATTAATTAAAGCACACTTAGAATACACAAGTTGTTCGTACTCACCATTCTAAGTTAACTTAACTTACTTAAAGTGAGGCAACGAGTTTGCATACTTTTTTTAAGTTACCACAACTTATTAATTTTTACAGTGTATCTATTTATTTTATAGATTAAAAAAACACATCTATGTATTTTCAAGCTAAAGGTGATACACAATATAAACTGTATACTGTTATTTTTTCAAAGACATGTTACATTTCAAAAGCATATATTGCTATGTTTAGGACAAACAATTAAAGACTGCTTTAATTGAACAAATTCTATAAAAGTGGCAGATTTGCTTATTAAACAGACCAGACCTATAGGTTGCATAGCACATCTTACTATGTTGGTCTGAAGAGCTGAAGCATTTATTCATACACAATGGATACAAACTGTGTTGTCTCATTCTATATCATGTGAGAAAATAATATACATTTAGCATTACACATTCGACATACTATTCCTAGCCTGAGGAAGATCTGAATAATCAACAGATTTGAATGGAATCTAACATTTTCATGTAGAATAAAGACAAAAGAGTGATTATACAAATTACATTTATTGAAATTTGAACCAGAAGATGAAGTCTCAAAGAATGTTTTAAATAAAAGGACATAAAACAAAAAGGTGGATAATAATAAAATCTATTAAATGTATATGTAAAGACATTTGGTCGAATGAAATGACACTGAGCAAGTGATAACAGCGTGGATGAAGCTGGTGCAGGTCTTTCTTCATGCCCCCCCCCCCCCCCCCCCCCCCCCCCCTCCGTGCTGTCCCCTCAGAGGGAGTGGGAAAACGGGATAAGACCTCTGGAGACCACGCTGTCTCAATGATCCACACTGTTAATATGAGAGGAAAATAAATGTTTTAGGAAATCAAAAATATTAAGTTAACAAATAAAACTCAGCTCAGGGGCATCATGGACGGTAGGTTTTCCTACAAAGTTAACTCAGCCTCTATTGATTTTCATATCAAATTAGCGTGTTAATAAAATAAGCTATCATGGCTTATACTTGTATATCTAAACAGATTCATGAAAGCATGTTGGTAGAGTCAGGCACACAAGTCCGTTTGAGTGTGTGCGCCGGTGGGTGGTTTCACTTCTCTTATTTTTCATTTCCTCGCTCCTCGGTCTCGGTATCACCGGAAGTTGATTTGTCTGCGCCATCTTGAGTAGCGTCCCAGTGGCCTTATTTGTACCGGAGGAGCGAGGAGCGAGGAGCGATAATGGAGGAGCGATAACCGAGGAACCACCAGACCATCCTCCGGTGAAATCCTCAGCCAGTCGCTCCGCCCCCTTACTGTGTATCGCTCACTGATTGGACGATGCAGCGCATGCACTGATCTGATGCTTCTTGACATGAGAGCAGTTTCCCAGCGGAGTGAAGAAAATACATGAAACTCACGAGGGTCACTCCTCAGTTTATACTGTGTTTTGTTTCAATGAATGTATCATTTAGTGACAAATATGTGATATATCTGAACAAGAAAGTGGTCAAAAATTATTTTATTCATTTATTGGAAACATTTTCATGATCGCTTTTTTCGTTTATACATTTTAAGAATGGCGTTTATCTTTTTTGAGAATGAGTTCTTATTTTATTTTATTTATTTGGGTCTACAACAGATGATACAAATGTATATGTCAGTAAATGTGTACTAAGAGAGGAGGGGGTGTTTGTGAAAACAACGGGGACAGAGCTGCTGTCAGACATCAGCTGTGCGGTGTCATCACAAACGGACGTCGCTTCACGTGAGGCTCCGGGGGAAAGGACGTCCCATTGCTCTTAAAACTCATTTCCCTGCTTCTCGTGGTTTCCTTGCGTCTCTCCATGCTTGCCTGGTGGGAGGGACTAGTCGCAGGGAAACGACGCAAGTGAGGGACGCAAGGAATCCATTTAACCGAAGTGAAACGCACCGGAGGCTCATCTCAATTGAATATTTCACCTCCTCCTTTCCCTCACTCGCGTCCCTTCCTTGCGTCTTAGCTCCGCCTCCGTAACATGCGAGCGAGAGACACGAGGAGGAGACGCGAGGACAGAGGATTCCTCAGGTATTAATTGGGATGTCCTCGTTCACTCAAACGTCACTTTTAAACGACGTCTGTTAATGATGACATGTGCACAGCTGTATCCCCTCTCATCGGGCTTAACTGAATAAACCTTTAGAACCGGCCCATTTGTTGTTAAATATTTATTTAAATGAATGAATATTTCTCTTGTTAGTCAAGGAATTCAATGTATGATGGTTGGTCCTGCTTTTGTGTTCCGTTGTGGTGTAAAATGTAGCCTACGTTTAAATAAAAATATAATTATAGTAATGTGAAAGCCTTTACTCTAAAATGGTGTCCTGTAGATCCCCACATTCACCACAAACCCACATTCAGGACTGTGAATTTTAAATAATTTAACTACTGAATATTTTAACACAAAACTATAAAATAATTGTTATGTATCAAGATCTAGCCATTTATGAAATAGCTTTCTTAATAGCTATGTTTTAGTGACGTTCAAGATCATTAAACTTAAATTGTTGCTGAAGGTGGGGGGCGGGGCTTTTATACGTGAGTAGTGAAAACACTTCCGCGTAGTCTGCTCTCGTGTATTCTCCCTTTCGTCTCCTCCCTCACCCCTCCTCCCTCACCCCTCCTCCGTGTGCATTTCAAGTATTGGGACGTCCTTCAACATGGCGTGTCTTGATCGATTTCCAGGTCAAGTCCCGGAGGAGGGGAAGAGAGGAGTCGAGGAGGGGTATTGAGATGAACCTCCGGTGTCTGAACGCTCACTCACTGCTAGCTAAGTAGCTAACTGTCCCTGCTGTTAGGCTGCTTAGCTAGCATTGTATGGATCTAAAGGTAGCAAAAGCTAACTTTCATAGCACAGCTTTTCTTTACTTCTCACTTAACACAATAAAGAAACAGACCGTATAGTACAGCACAAACAACACAAATGATCAATACTTACATATATTTTCACTTGTAGTATTATAATAATTGAAATGCTGGTTCTTCTTGGGGTGTTCTATCCACGCTCAGCTACCGCACCGCAGCTGCCTGCACTGTACATTGCTGGAGGACTGGGCTGTCACTCAAAAACTGAGTAGCCAATGGGGACGCACCCCTGAAAGTCCCGCCTACCTGGGACGTTTGTGTCAGAATCGCAAACAAAAAATGAGGGAGCGCAAACGAGAGGGCTGCAGCGAGAGCAAAAGTCTGATCATTGAGAAAGAAGCAAAGAGAACTATAGGTTACTAGCGTAACCCCAGTTCTCAGAGTAACATGAAGTGAGATGTCTCACTATGGGATGCGCCTCCCCGCGTATGCCTCAGAAGCATCAATCTCATTAAGCCAATCCTGATTGGCTGGTGATCTTGACGACCACGTCAGGGAATCCACCCACCCTTTAAGTAGCTTGCGCTACGACGCAGCGTCATTCAAAAATAAGCACCTCTTCTCGCTTCGCCTCAGCAAGAAGGGCTGTCTGGTGAGACATCTCACTTCATGTTACTCTGAGAACTGGGGTTACGCTAGTAACCTATAGTTCTCATTCATAACACTCCGTTCGATGTCTCACTATGGGATATTGAGACTCCCGTATTGCTAGACATGCTTATCTCGAAAATCACCAAAAAAACAGTACTTAACAGGTAGAACCCTGTCCCAACACGGGGCCCAGCACTGCACGGGCCACACTTGGAGCAGAGACATCTAGTCTGTAAAAGCGGACAAAAGTGAGCGGTGAGACCAGCTCGCTGCTGCACAAATGTCCTGGATGGAAACACCCTTGAACAAAGCCCAGGATGTAGCCAGTCCACGAGTAGAATGAGCACGCAGGCCCGTTGGTGCCTGCAAACCCTGACTCGTATAAGCCAGAGCTATCGCTTCCACAATCCAGTGGGAGAGCCGTTGCCTGGTAACGGGCTTGCCCTTATGAGGGTTAGCCCAGGATACAAAGAGTTGGTCATTGCATCGAAACTCTTTTGACCTGTCCATATAGGTGCGCAAAGCACGAACTGGGCACAGCAAATTCGGCCGCTGTTCTTCAGAGGAACATAGCGGTGAAGGAAATGCCTCAAGGTCAATGGGGGTGCATGAGCCAACCACCTTGGGCACAAAGGCAGGGTTGGGCTTCAGCAACACTCTCGTTTGCCCCGGGGCAAACTGAGTGCATGAAGGATGTACAGAGAGCGCTGAATGTCACTGACTCGCTTGGCAGATGCCAGAGCCAATAACAACACTGTCTTTAGTGACAGGTGTTTCATGTCAGCTTCTTCCAGGGGTTCAAATGGAGGTCGAGTGAGCCCATCTAAAACCACTGCCAAGTCCCATAAGGGCACCAGTGACCTGGAAACAGGGAGGAGCCTGCGAGCCCCTTTCATAAAACGGCAGACCAAGGGATGTTGGCTAGCCGTCTTTCCCTCAAAGCCCACATGGCATGCGGCAATAGCAGCCAGGTACACTTTAATCGTAGAGAAAGCTCTGTGTTTATCAATCAGGTCCTGTAGAAATGATAGAATCACACCGACAGGGCATTGAAAAGAGATGTGTCCCTTTTGAAGGCACCACTCCTCAAACACCCTCCACTTATGGCGCGTTTCCACTACAGCGCGGAGCCCGGTTTAAGAGGGCTGTGACGTCAGCGGCCCGACTTTGGTTGCGTTTCCACTTGGCCTAGTACCGGCCGGCGGGTCCTAATTCACAGTTTTTCTGGCCTCATAAAATCGTGGTTCTAGGGCCAGGAACAACCAGGCTGAGTTGTGACGTCAACACTCTCGACTGCTGATTGGTCAGAGAGAATCGTCACAATCGGCGCGCGAGATAATCCCTGGCGTCGCATATATATATAGCGAAGCTTGCAGCATTTTTTGTCAACAGAGGAGCTAAAATGGCAAAGAAAAGCACGCCGTGGTTGGTCGAGGAAGTGACGACGTTCCTACATTACATTGCAGATGATAAGATCCAGCGGGAGCTCGACGGGACAACTCGCAATATTAAAGTATTTCAGGAGGTCTCTACACAGATGTCCACAAGCGGCTACTCGAGGACTGTCGTGCAGTGTAGGGAAAAACTCAAAAAGATGAAGAGTGAATATCGCTTGGTCAAAGATAATAACAACACGAGTGGTGCCAGTAGGAAAAACTGGAAGTGGTTTGAGCTAATGGACACCATTTACGGCCATAGACCGGCTAGCGTTGGGAGGATATGGAGGCCTGGACTCTGCAACGGCGTTACTGGAGTCTCTGCATGGTACGTTTTTTCTAACGCTCTGTTATTTGCTTGAAAGCGTTGTGTCCCTATCTGTTCTAAAGCTCACTTCTAACAAATAAGTCGTCACGGCAGTTTTAAGCAGCGTGACTCCGCCCACCAAAAAGCCGATCGCTCCGCCTACACTGCGTTACTATAGTTACTGCCCCAGTTCCTAAACTGTAATGGAAACGCGCCATCAAGTGAGCTGGTCCTAACAAGGCCTAACGAGGCCGAGCGAGGCCGAGCGAGGCCGGGCTCCGCGCTGTAGTGGAAACGCGCCATTACAGTCATAGAGAGACCTGGTGGAGGAAGCCCTTGCACTCTGAATAGTGTTTATCACCTTCTGAGGAAGCCCCACTGTACTCAAATTATACCACTCACGGGCCAGGCCCATAGTGCCAGGCTCTGGGTGTGGGTGAAAAATCATCCCCCCGCCTGAGATAGTATGTCCCTGCGTAACGGGAGCTGCCACGGCTGCCCGCACAGCAGCTGATATATCTCCGCCAGCCAATACATTGCAGGCCAGTGCGGAGCTATCAGGATCAGCGTGTGGCGATGCTCTCTCACTCTGGCCAGAGTCGGAGGTATTAGAGCCAGGGGTGGGAACGCGTACAGAAGGACCGGGGCCAAACGTGTGCGAGCGCGTCCACGCCTAACGGTGCGTTAGATCGCGCATTGAAAAGAACAGCTGACATGAGCATTTTCTTTGACGCGAACAGATCTACCGCGGCCGGCCGTAACGCACCACAACTGACTCACAATTGTTGGATGTAGAGTCCAATCTGCATATAGTGGTGCACCTCTGGACAGCAGATCTGCCCGAGGTTCATCACTCCCGGTACGTGCGTTGCTCTCAGAGAAGGAGACGTCCGCAGCTCCATAGTCAGTTTGCGTGCCAGCATGTGTAACTGGAGAGAACGCAAACCCCCTTGACGGTTTATATACGATATTGTGGTCGTGTTGTCTGTCCTCACGAGGACATGATGTCCTTTGAGAAAAGGCAGAAAGCGTTTTAGGGTGAGAAACACCGCTAAAAGCTCCAGATAATTTATGTGACCGTTGGAGATCTCTGCTCCAGAGACCCCTCACAGGTCGACCTTCGTATATACCTCCCCAGCCCGTCAGACATGCGTCTGTGGTGACCACTTTCCCCGATAGGACAGCACCCATAGGCACGCCCCGTACTAGGAAAGCCGGGTGCAGCCAGTGGCGCAGTGCCATTACGCATTCCACAGTGACCATCACTCTCCGTGCGCCATGACGCACGGGGTCCAGTCTGAGGGCAGCTACCCAGCGCTGAAAATCCCTCATGTGTAAGCGGCCCAGTCGTACCACCAGGATGGCTGACGCCATGAGCCCCAGCAGCCGCAGACATGATCTGAAGAGAACATATTTGCGTGGCCGGAAATGAGCGAGGCAAGCCCTGAAGGCTTTCACTCTCTCCGCTGACAGGCGGGCTGAATTTAGGCATAAACCCAGGAAGAGTACAGTCTGAGCTGGGGACAACATGCTCTTTTCTGTGTTTATTACGAAACCCAGGTCGAGCAGGTGTTTCACGAGGATATTCGTCTGAGTGAGAATCCTGAACTTGTATTTTCTGAGGTATTTGTTCAGAGCCCTTAAATCCAGGATAGGGCGAATTCCGTTCCCTCCCCGTTTGGGGACGAGGAAATACCTGGAATAAAAGCCGCTCTGACTCTGTTCGGGGGGCACTATATTTATGGCCTTTTTTTCTAACAGCGAGAAAATCTCCTGCTCTAGAATACGGGCCGACTCTCCCTGGGCTTGTGAATGCACAATGCCCGGGAAGTGAGGGGGGGCGACAGCGAATTGGAGCCTGTAGCCCCGCGATATCGTCCTCAACACCCAAGCTGAGCTTGTGAGCGCTTTCCACCTCTCGCTCATGAGAGTGAGAGGAGAAGTAGCCTCTGCCCTGCTGTCGGCTCTCTGTGCCTTTATTAGTTGTGTTATGGGGCCCTCTAGTGTCTGAACACGATCGTACCCCTGACTGACAACCTCGGCCGACACTGCGCATGTGCGAGGTGATAGCTCCCCTCAGAAGCGGCACAGTCACCTGACTGCTTATTATTTTTCTTGTCATTATTTCTGACTGCGCTCTTGGCTTCAAGCCTGGAAACGACAGTGAAATATGCTTTATTAAAGAACGTCGACATGTGCTTGTGTGACCAGAATCTGCTGTCTCCAACATAAAGTCCACCTTCCTCATGGCGCGAACCGGATGTCGTTTGGACATCACGAGGCGACGGGGAGTCGGGGGCATGGGTGGCCTCCGGAAGCACAGTCCAGCGCAGAACAGGTGGAGCTGGAGAACGGGGAACTTCCAGCTCTTCCACCGAGAGAGGAGGGAAGGCTGTCAGGCCGCTCTCTTCTTCTTCCTCGCTTGATGACCGAAAGTCTGGGCCGGCTGTGCCGGTGCACCTGCTGTCGGGGCTGGGGACTTCCTTGGCCAGTTCGTCCTCGCCTCATGCCTGGGCGGGTTTTGAACCGGGGCGGGATGTAGCTTTGGCCGTTTCGGGATCTTAAATTGGGAGGGTCGCGAGGCAGCCTGAGCGAAGGTCTGTTGCGGGGCCGTCGGAGGCGGCGGCTGGACCTTCCGGGGAAGACAGAGCTGGAGAGCCTCGTCTTCTCTCTTTTTGGCCTCACACCGCTGCTGCATCGAAGCCAGAGCGGTGCCGAATATGCCTTCGGGGACAATTGGCATGTCCAAAATGTCCTCTTTCTCCCTGTCTGGAAGGTTCGTCAGGTTAAGCCACCTGGCTCTCTCCTGCACTACCATCATCCCAAGTGATTTACCCGTGGCTTGGACCGCACAGCGCTGCACGCGGAGGCAAATGTCCGTGATCGCGGTAATCTCGTCCCACACAGCAGGTTCAGGTTTATTCGCCATGTCCTCGCACAGCTCTGCTTGGTAAGCAGTCAGCATTGACGAGACGTTGAGCGCCCTGACAGGTAAAGCCGCCGCTTTGTAAGCCCGTTCGGTCATTGCTGACTGAAAACGATCCGCTTTTGCCGGCAGTGTGGGGCTCCTATTGGACGCCGAAGACAGTCGCGGTTGGAGGTGGGCTGCAACTAGCGGCTCCATGGGAGGCATGCGAAGCAAGCCGAGTTTCTCCATGCCCTCGAAATCAAGAGAGGAAGCTCCTTGGATCGGGGACTTACTGCTGAACGGGTGGTCCCTCCACGAGACAGACACCTCGTCCAACAGCTCCGGAAAAACTGGGAGAAGCTGTCTTGCCATCCTCGCAGCCTGGGGCAAATTCTTCCCTTCGTAGCGAGATCTGGTGGTCTCCTTCACTACTTCGGGCCAGGGGATGTCCAGCCTGGATGCAGCGCGTTGGCACACGGCTTGCAAATCCATGCTGAGACGGGGCGAAGCTGGTATGCTTTCGCCCGGAGGGGCAGACACAGCATTGGCAGCCTGAGCGGATGAAACGAATATATCATCCTCATCCTCGTCTGAGTCGGATATGAGAAACTCCGAGGTACCCTCGTCATCATCCTCCATATAGTCCAACTCCAAGACGTCCTCCACGGGCGGAGCCACGGTGAGGTCCAGCTGGGAGCCCCAGCTAGCCTCAGCGCAAGTCTCAGCCTCAGCGCACGGCTCCGCCTCCGTTGCTTCCCCATGTCTCGGTTGCGGCCGGCATATCGCTAGACATGAAAGGGTCTCGTCCCGACAGGCTAGCTTGGTGCTAGCCTCGGCGAGGCTCTTGACGGTGAAGCGGGCACAGTGTCCGCACGAACCGGGGGTCGATAGCTTTCCGGGCATGTTCCAGCCCAAGGCAGGATGAGTAGACCTGGTGTCAGTCCTTGCTCGATATTTATACCCGCAGCCGCAAAGTCGAGCCTCAGAGCCTCCGTCTCCTCTGTGTGAGGGAGAGAAGGGTCCATCCTCGATAGCCGGAGTGCCGACTTGGAGGGACGGAACAATAATGGTATGTTACTGTTCAATAATCAAAAACCTTACCGTTAAAAAACGGCGGGGCAGAATCGAGTATTAACTGGTGTGTTAATATTCTAATCTATGCGAAGCAAGTGTAGCCAGCAAGCGTCCGGCGACCGAAAGTTATCTTAGAGTGGTTCAGTCTATGGACAATTAAGCTAGCCAGGCTACTGATAATTTAGAGATGTGCTCCGAAGCGAGAAGAGGTGTTTGAATGACGCTGCGTCGTAGCGCAAGCTACTTAAAGGGTGGGTGGATTCCCTTACGTGGTCGTCAAGATCACCAGCCAATCAGGATTGGCGTAATGAGATTGATGCTTCTGAGGCATACGCGGGGAGGCGCATCCCATAGTGAGACATCGAACGAAGTGTTATGAATGAGAACTGCAAACAAAAAGATATGTTAAAACAAAGAAAAAGGACTTATAGTTTACATGATTACACAAATGATTTTTTGCAACTTTTAGTTTTATTTTTTAAATTAAATTTATTTTGCTTGACTCAGTTTTTTTTTCTCTTAAACTCTTAGTTTTGCTTGATTCTGAGAAAGTGTTGCTTTATCTTTATGAAACAAAACTAATCCCATAATTTGTTGTCCAACATTTTCCAATTGTGAGTTGTATTAATATATTGGAGGCTTTCTACTCTTGCAGGGATTTGTTGATGCTGTGGATAATCCAAAAAACTCATTGTCATTTATATTCTTCCCCTTGTGGTTTATTGTGATTATACAATCTGAAAAGGGAAACAGTGTTTAAATGGCTTTACGTGAAAAATATCATTCCTTTTTACCCCCACAGGTTTTACAAAAAGGATTACATGATTTCTGTGTAAGAGAGTTCTCAGAGTGTGTGGTGCTGGGTGCAGTGATCAGTGGGTCTGTTGGAGGATCAAACTCCAGTTTCCCTGGATGAGTTAAGAGCTTTGCTCTGCTGCTGGCGGATTGATGAAACAGGGATATAACTGACATAAACCGGTGCAGGTGGACGCACGCACGCACGCACGCACGCACGCACGCCGCACGCACGCACGCACGCACGCACGCACGCACACACACACGACAGTGCAGTGAGGATGTTGGGGGGGCAGTGTGGGATTGTGTCATTGTTGCATCATAAGCTGCTGTGAGCTGAATCATCTGTCACCGTAACCTCAGCACGGTTGGGATCCACTCCGGACAGCATTCTGGGAAAGGTGGTATGTGATGTCACTCCAGAAGAAAACGCTGTTAAACATGCAGGTCCAGTTCCAATCCGACCCCTACATCCTGGCACTCAGCCAGCAGTCTCACTCTCAGCTGAATGAGGGTTCCTACTTTAGGGTGGAGGGGGTAAGTACAGCGGCAGGCTTAGGACCAACTCCACTCTGAGGTCCAACCAGAGTTTAGAATCAGAATCCATCAGGCAAAAAATCTCAAATTATAATTACAATAAAATCTGCTTGGTTTTTGCAACAGTCCTTGTTAATAACTTTGGCAATCCAATGCAAACATCATCTACTGTTTTGTAGACTAGACGCAGGGATATGATTCTAAGGAAAATAATTGAAATGCAATGTAACCTTGACGTTGTTAACATCTGTATGACAATATTAAATGTCTCTTATTTTGCACTATTAAATGTTGCATAGCACTATCTATACACTGTGTTTCATGAGGGACACAAACAGTGGAGCACCTGATGAGGAAGGGGAGGGGTTTAAGAGTTGGTTTGGAAATGGGCCGCAGTGTACAGACCCTGAATAGTTAGGAAAATGTTATTTAAATCAGATCATTTGATATCAGTTTGGAAAACCATTCCACAGCTGCTGCTGCTGCTTTTAAACTCAAAACACATGATTGGTCGTGTGTTTTTATTAAGATGAAGTTATCTACTCGGGTAACCTGTTACCCAATAGAGTGTCTTATAGCTTAGTGACTGTTTGTGTGTTGGCACTAAATGTCTAATTACTAAGATATGTATTCTTTAAAGGGGCCCTATAATGCTTTTTGTGGTTTCCCCTTCCCTGAAGTGTGTTCTATAGGTTTGTGTGCATATTAATGGTCTGCAAAGGCTACAATCCCCAACTTCATTTTTCTATTTCATTTGTGCCGAATAAGAGAAAAATTACGAAACCCAGATACACTAAACATGCACAGGCCACTGACTATTTTGTCCCGGATCTGAACGATTACGTTAACACCCAAATAAAATGTTATTAGGGGATAACTCCTTAAACATTGTGATGTAACTAGGTAAAGGGTTAGGGTATATTCTTTTCTTGAATACTGCATTCTGTACATTTTACATTTAAATGTAATTGAATATTTGTTTATAGATTTGTTTTATCTTCATGGCCATCTGTATATTTGTTTACTGTCTAATGCTGGTTCATTTTTATTTCTATTTTGAGATGTTTCTATTTTAGAATTGTTTATTTATACTCTTTTAATTTGTTATTATGTGCAACGCCTTGTTTTGTTTTATGCTGCTGCAACGAAAACATTTCCCAAATTGAGATAAAGTACATCTTATCTTATCTTATTGCATATTATCTACACATGTCCACATAGGGCCTATGGACATCTTTTGATACATGAAGAAGCTACAACATAATATAATTAAAGCAAATTCTACTTAACTCAAATTAAGAATAACTTGAAGATGACTATTTATGATTCTTAATCTTCACAGTCTTTTGTGGAACACTGGCAAGAAATAATCTATTTTCATAAAACCAATGTACAGCCTTGTTAGGTTGACATTAGCATCAAGGGTAAACAAAAAGAGTTTATAGTTTGGAGTAATTATGGATCAAAATTCATGATGTAATAAAACATGTCAAAATGTTTTATAAAAAAACAGCTTAAAAATACAAAAAAAACTTCCTATGGATGAAAGAAACATTTTATCATGCTATGATTTCTGTTTGGAAAAGGCTAAGGAAACAGAGTTTCTAACTTGAATATACTGGACAAACATGTGTTTGTGTGTCTGATCAGGTTGTATTCAAATGTGTGACTAGTGCATAGATACATGTTTAATGGCCCTCACCCATCACATGACTGATTTCTCTGTACAAGACTTACAGCAGCCTTTGGTTTGATTCTTTTTCAATATTTAATGAAATCACCATGAAATACAAATGTACAATACATTATTATAGGACATATACATTACTCATTATATACAACTGCTGTCCTCAGGGCTAACGTGATGGGTGAATGTGGAGTTGTGCATCTTTGGCTCCCGTTTTGTCTCACAGTAGAGTGTATGGGTCGCAGTAGTTTCAGTGCAGGTGTGTTCCTCAGGAATATGTCAGGTGAGACAGGTCAATGTCCTTATTGAAGATGATGGAAAACTCCTTAGAAAGCAGCTGGTGGAGGCTCACACCATCATGAGCGTACACCCAGTGTGCACCTGTCCAATCGTAGCGCTTGGGTCCACTGCAAAAAGAGAAGCAAAGGAATTCGCTCAGATGCTGTCATTTCAGATGTCAGAAAAAAGAAAATTACATTGGCAAGAAAACAAATAAGCTATGAGTGACTCATCCATAAAATGTGATCTGATATTCAAAAGGCATTACAAAAGACAAATGATCCTTCAAAAAGCCACTACAAGCCAGCTTTCCCCATGTGCCCTCAGAGAACCATTACAGTGAAGAGTGTCTCAGCATTAAAGGTCCGCTATTATGCTAAATCCACTTGATCATGTCTTTTATACATAAATATGGATCCCCCTGTGTAAAGAGATTCTGAAAGTTTCAGGGGAAAAGATTCTCTCTCTTTCTGTCCTGATCCATCTAAACAAAAACTGATCAGATTTGGCCACTTTGTGATGTCACAATGTAAACCAAACATCTTGCAGAGGGGCGTGGCCAGCAGCAGCTCGTTTGCATTTAAAGCTACAGACACAGACGGCATGATCTGTTTGGTATTTCAGCCAAACACTTCAGAGACATGTTCTGTATATATATCTGAGACCTATAATATATTGTTTAAAAATAGTATAATATGGGAAGTGTGCTCATAGGGGACAAATGCCTGCTCATAAATGCAGCTATATACTCTGGAGGAGAGTATACATATGGAGAAGTTGTGCATGCAATATAATCTGGCTTCGTATGTTTTATAGCAACATGAGTACAGCTTTTAAATAGCCTGCCATTGTTGTTATTGTGATGCAGAGATTAGATTTATGGTGGAATAGCACATGATGCCGATATACATGGTGGACTGTGAGGGATTTTGTGAGCTAATGAACTGCATTGAACCAGGCTATGGCATCCCCTCAAGAGGTACAATTACCAGCCGCGTTAAGAAGCGGTGCGCGAAAAATAAAGATGTGCTCAAGGCGCAGCTACTTTCCGCTGACAAGGTGGCTATAACTACTGACTGTTGGACTGCAGAAAGTTACAGCACAGTTCCTGATGAACTCAGTCATGTTATGGCCTGAGCTGAAGACACAGTAATACCGACCTCTGAAGAACATGGAGCCGTGACTCAGCCGGAGCAAAGCGCCGCCAAAGTCACAGTCCTCCAGACCGCATACGTTTATTGTGGAGAGGTTTGGAGTCGGACTCAGGGTTACTTTTTAAGCAGTGATGCACAGTACTTTATGTTGTACTTAATGTAACTTTAAATTAGGGTTTTCAGTCTATTAAAATATTTAATCACGATTAATCGCATGATTGTCCATAGTTAATCGCAAATTAATCGCACATTTTTTGTCTGTTCTAAATGTACCTTAGAGGGATATTTTTCAAGTTTTTAATACTCTTATCAACATATGAGTGGACAAATATGCTTTATGCAAATGTTTGTTTATTATCATTTGAACAATGACAAATATTCTCATGAATATTAAACACAACAACCTCTGAACATTACAAATATTCGCCTCAATTCAACCTGGAACCTCTCTCATACAATACAGTGGAGACACTGTGATGGATCGTTGGAGTTATGTGCAACTCAAGGCATATGCTTGAACGGGAGCTGCCTGGACGCTGCAATCATGTTGCGCGCACTATCCGTGCTGAGTGTGCTGACTTTTCGTACAATGTCCCACTGTCTGGCTACCTGCATAAAGTCAGGTGCTCGGCGCAGTTGTCGGCGAAATGTCGCTCCTCTGTTTTCATTGAAACAGCTCCTTATATCCGTTAGCGCAGCTAGCTAGCACCAGATGCTAACAACAACAATACACGTAAGGTGTGCGCATTCTCTCTCTCTCTCGCTCGCTCGCGCCACACATACACACACCCTCCCGGTCCTCCCGATGGCCAGTCCGGGCCTGCCGGTGAGCATGGAAGTGTGGTCTGCCGCAAGCGGGCGGCAGGAGCGGGGCTGTCAGCTTCAGTTTGTAGATGGTATTTTAAACTCGATGCGCTCTGAAACTACGGGGCGGCCGAGGACAAAAAATACACATGCGTTAAATCGCGTTAAAATAATTAGTGGCGTTAATTTTCTTTTGCGTTAACGCGTTATTAACGCGTTAACTTGACAGCCCTACTTTAAATATGTTATCGTGAGCTTTAGAGTATTATTTTTGCGCTCAACTCACTCCTGAGTCATGACCTGCGCGGATATGTTTATTGTGGAGAGGTAATGAGTATTTTTTATCTTCCTTTTATACAGCAGTTTGTTTATTAAGGCCATTTAAAAATGCGCAATGAGTGTATATTTGGAAAAATACGCGTATTTTGTATGTTTTTATTTTATTTGGGGGGGTTAATCATTAATAAATTCATTGATTGTTAATATGTTCAACGATTGGTTTAGGAGTTTGACGAAATTTGCAACCCTGCTCAGCATAGAACTACAACCAATTTCAGTGAAAAAGGGGGAAATGAAGACTTTACTGCTCTTATCAGTCCTGAGGCCGTATGTTTAAAATGTCCCTGTGCACAGACACAGAGGAGAAGCACTGTGCAGCAGTGTGTGCAGCAGGGTGTGTGTAATGTCAGCAGAGCAGAGTCGCAGCAGTGCACTGAGGCAGCTGTCTGAGTAACTCTGCAATGATATATGTGTGTGTGTGGTGTGTGTGTGTGTGTGTGTGTGTGTGTGTGTGTGTGTGTGTGTGTGTGTGTGTGTGTCCTCACTCAATGTATCAAAAAGACATGCAGTGTTCAGGTGTGGTGCGACTCAAATCTCACCTGGAGGGGGAGGAGAGCCAGATCTGTTTGTTTGGAGTCTGCTTGTTGATGACGTAGGTGCCGTGCTCTCTGTCCACCTTCACTGTCAACACGCCACTCTGTACAGAAACACATTAACACATTTATTCTTAATGCTCTGATTTACCTTATATATATACACACTGAACAAAAATATAAACGCAACACTTTTGTTTTTACTCCCATTGTTCATGAGCTGAAATCAAGATCTACGACTTTTTCTATGTACACAAAATGCCTATTTCTCTCAAATATTGTTCACAACTTTGTCTAAATCTATGTAAGTGAGCATTTCGCCTTTGCTGAGACAATCCATCCATCTCACAGGTGTGGGACATATCAAGATGCTGATTAGACAGCATGATTATTGCACAGGTGTCACAATAAAAGGCCACTCTAAAATGTGCAGTTTTATCTTGAAAATAAACATTTATTACTGTAGGAATGGCCAGCGTCAGGCAGATGACCACCATTTGCCTGACGCTGTGCAACACCTCTCCTTCGCATAGAGTTGATCAGATTGTGGATTGTGGCCTGGGGATTGTTGGTCCACTCCTCTCAATGGCTGTGCGAAGTTGCTGGATATTGTCAGGAACTGGAACACGCTGTCGTATCCGCCGATCCAGAGCATCCCTAACATGTTAAATGGGTGACATGTTGTCAGCTTCCAGGAATTGTGTCCAGATCCTTGCAACAGGGGGCCGTGCATTATCATGATGCAGCATGAGGTGATGGTGGTAGATGAATGGCACAACAATGGGCCTCGGCATGTCGTCATGGTATCTCTGTGCATTCAATATGCCATCAATAAAATGCACCTGTTTTCGTTGTCCATAACATACACCTGCCAATACCATAACCCCACCGCCACCATGGGCCACTCGATTCACAACGTTGACATCAGCAAACCGCTCACCGACATGACGCCCTGGACAGTGAAAACTGGGATTCATCCATGAAGAGAACACCTCTCCAAAGTGGTTTCTAACTGTTGCATCAGCTGTCCGGCTGGCTGGTCTCAGACGATCTTGCAGGTGAAGATGCACGATGTGGGGGTCCTGGGCTGGTCTGGTTAAATGTGGTCTTCGGTTTGGAGGCCGGTTGGATGTTAGGCCAAATTCTCTGAAACGCCATTCAATTCATGGGTAACAGTCTGGTGGACATTCCTGCAGTTAGCATGCCAATTGCACGCTCCCTGACACTTGCGACATCTCAGGCATTGTGCTGTGTGATGAAAGTGCACATTTTAGAGTGGCCTTTTACTGTGAGCAGCCTAAGGCACAGCTGTGCAATAATCATGCTGTCTAATCAGCATCTTGATATGCCACACCTGTGAGGTGGATGGATTATCACAGCAAATGAGAAGTGCTCACTAACACAGATTTAGACACATTTGTGGAAAATATTTGAGAGAAATAGGCCTTTTGTGTTCATAGAAAAAGTCTTGACATTTCTGAAAATATTTGCCTTCTTTCAGAAAGTGTCTTAGCTCTGCTTTATTTTTTTTGTCAAATCAAATAAACTGTACATATGGTACTGATCATCTTGTATCTGTGGACATGTTGCGACGATGTTTGTATTCACAAAATACAAAATAAAGCGTAGGTAACAACCTCTATTGCTAACAATGGTAAACCCGAGGTGACTGCTTAAGCCAGCGGTTCCCAACCTTTTTCAGTCAGGCCCCCCTTGTGTAATTGGAAATATTTTCGAGCCCCCCCTAATCCGGTTCCCACCGAGATTGGTAGAATTAATTGTATATAGTTGTATAAACATTACATTTTCTCTGCTAATAATAACAAGACATAAAAGACCCAACTATAATTTTATACTTGATTATGGATTGAACATGAATAAAAGTGCTTGTATTGGCAGATGATCCTGTGCCACTGTGAAATAATGAGGCCTAATTGAAACAATTACGTCAGTGTTTCCCCTATATACAAATAGTGGCGGCGCAGCGCCGCTGCTGAAATATGCGCGCCGCTGCTAGGGGGCGCCAGCCAGGTACCCAAAATAAATGTTTTTATTTTTTTTTTATTAAAATATTAATAAGTGGCGACCCTTTTTCATTTTTGATTGTTTGTTATGTGGATTTGTAGTATTTGTGTTACTGTATGTTCAATAAAGGTGTATTTTTGCTAAATCTTGAGACATTGCCACTGTATGTACTAGGCAGGGCCGATTTTTGGCATAGGCGGTGACCTAGAGCGTCAGATCTGGGGGGCGCTGCGCTGGTAGCTCTGGGAGGGGAAAAAACTTTTTTGACCGTTGGCGCTCATCCTAATTTTCGGCCTTGATGTAACAACATTCATAATTAAGTAAATGTAACACCCTTTTCACCCCGGTTACACTTTCCATTTGCCCTGTACGATGGACGCTGTACTGTAAGTGATGAAAGTGGGGGATGTTGGCTTATCAGGCGCCCGCAGCTCACAGCCAAAGTGCGAGCGTGGGAGCGAGCGAGGGAGAGAGAGAGAGGGCGCACCGGTACCGGCGCTGTTGTTATTAGAATCTGGTGCTAGCTGCGCTAACGGATATAAGAAGTAGATGTTTCTACAACCAAGGTGGAGGAGAGCTCTCCTGTCAAACTGAGAGGCTCAGTGAGGTAAAGGACTCTCTGAGTGTTTAGATAGTTCACTTTAGTCTAAGTTATCTCAGTGGGTCTCAAACGTTTTGACCACAAATGATGTAAACACATATTTCCAAGGCACTCCTTTATAATTATTAGGATAAATAAAAACAGGTTTGAAATCATTCCAATGTATACTATAGGACAGTAAACCAAAAATATCGTTTAAAGTTGGAGAGATACAAAAATATGCATAAATAAATAAATGTTAACTAGGTAAAATAAGATATGAATGAACAACAAAAATAAAATAAGTTACATTTATTTGTTATTGGCTATGGTAGGTTATTGGTTATGTTCACATACTTATTTGATTATTAAAATGTAAACTGATCTTTTTCATATGGGTGTTTTAGAGTTGTACCCCTAGATCAGGTCTCTAGTAATTGTGTGCTCAAAGTGCACCAGATTGAAGCATTTTACTTTAAAATTTTCAAAAAAATCTTCAGTTCCGACCTCAGACTTCCAATGTAAATGGAACGCAGCATTATCCCTTTAAGCATGCTTATAGCTCAGTTAATGAAGCAACTGTGTAACACCAATGATTCTGTGATGAAAGAACAATGTGAAGAGAAAATTATGCCATAAAGATTTACTCCATCACCTCTCTGATATCATGGCAGTGCTTCTACTGCCTCTTATTTAGCAACCAAGTTGCAGATCTTTGGTTCTGTGTGTGTGTGTGTGTGTGTGTGTGTGTGTGTGTGTGTGTGTGTGTGTGTGTGTGTGTGTGTGTGTGTGTGTGTGTGTGTGTGTGTGTGTGTGTGTGTGTGTGTGTGTCTGTTGTTTATGGCCCCATATGTCACTGCAGCCAGTTGAAAAAGGGGGTCAGCTGCCAAGATTGGAACATTGGCAAATCAGTCAGAGCCATCAGACAGCCGCTGTCCAATCAAAACGACACACACGCACGGAGACACACACACACAATCATACACAATTAATCACGCTCTGAGTGACAGACTTAATACGGTCACATGGAGGTATAACATTGGAAAGACAGACGATGATAACAGGAAACAAAATGCACCTTTAGCCCCCACCCATGCACTTCATATCCAACTACGACAGTCGCCTCCACCCTGCTCAGGACTGAGCTACTGGAAATAAAGAGGTTGCTGCACTTGTGCCTTGTATGGCCAACACAGGTCGGAATTTTGAGACATAATAGTGAGAGGCATGAAGACTGTTTAGAACTTTAGATGGTGCTCACAGTCCTGTCACCTGCAGAAGGTTACAGATTACTCTGCCTCCGTAGGCTGTATCAGAAGGGGACAGGAGAACTTGACCGCACCTACAGGGTAACTTGGAGAGGGTCCAAGTCTGACCCTTGTCAATTAACTACAGGGGTCCCTCAGGGCTCTGTCCTTGGTCCCCTCCTCTTCTCTCTGTACACAAACTCAGCCCGCATGGTTTTTCATACCATTGCTACGCTGACGACACCCAATTAATTCTGTCCTTTCCCCGCTCAGAGACCCAGGTCGTCGCACGCATCTCTGCTTGTCTAGCAGACATCTCTCGTGGATTTCTGCTCACCACCTCAAGCTCAACCTTGACAAGACTGAACTGCTTTTTCTTCCAGGAAAAGAGTGTCCCACTCTTGACCTAACAATCAACATCGGCCCCTCTGTTGTTTCCCCGACTCAGACTGCAAGGAATCTGGGTGTGACCCTAGATAACAACCTGTCCTTCACTGCAAACATCGCTGCTACAACCCGCTGCTGCAGATACACTCTTTACAACATCAGGAGGATACGTCCCTTCCTGACCCAGAAAACGACTCAGGTTCTGGTCCAGGCTCTTGTCATCTCACGCCTAGACTACTGCAACTCCCTCCTGGCTGGCAGTGTGCGAAAAAGCACACGTCCCACCGTCCGGGACGTGTGAGTAGATCTTTCAATTGACTTGTCCGATGGACAAGTGACGTTTTTCGCCCTTATTTATTGACAAATTATTGATAAATTCAGCTTACAAAAGGCAGAACTCATTCGCAAATTGTCCGTGTCCGCCATTGTTGTGGTTTTGCTTGTCGATTCCTAAGGAAATACATCTCACCGCTTTCTGTACTGTTAGACGGGGGCGGGGCGGGACGTGTAGCACAGTGGCGAGTTGGGAAGCAAAACTCGGTTCCGAGTAAGAACAAATAACAATTGTCCGGTACCGGGATTAATAAGAGTTGTGAGGACAGGAGGCGGAGGCTGAGCCCCGCAGCTGTCTCTCTCTATGCTCCGTGTCAGCTGATCGCTGCAGGTGCAGCGCAGCTCAGCGTCTCTCTCTCTCTCTCTTTCTACACACAGCGGCTCCGCTGCCCGTTTAACAGCCATATCTTTGTCAAACTTTCTTATGTTCTTTCTCTAACACGTAATGAAAGTTATTAAGCGTTTTAGCTCCTATGTTGTTAATATTGACCGCCATTTCCTTTATGAAGTAAAGCAGCCTCCCTGTCTGTGTCCTCGCGCTGTCCTCACATCCCCGGACTGTGAGACAGACTCGGAGGGGCACAGGGATGTCAATATTGTTTATGAAGCAGGGTATAGAAAGTACATTATTGAAATGAAAATACTATTTATTTACTTTTACAAACAGTGAGTAGCTGGGCAGCTGCAGCATGTGTGTTGCAGGACATGTGTTGGACACACAGACTGTGTGGTTGGACTCTGTCTCACAGGCAGGTTGCAGTATAACATCAGAGGACACTGGGCCAATTGTACATTCTCAAACTGCACCACTTAGAACTAACTAAACAATTATTTGTATATAATTGTATTCAATAACCGTAACAAAATTAAACAGTATGAAGTGATTCGTAAATAGGAATACAGATTTTACTTAATGTTTTCATAAATATATTTTTCTCCCAGTTTGTCATTGGACTTATTTTTACCCTCTCAAAGAACCAGAATCGAGAACCGAAAAGAACCGGAATCAAAAAGCAAAACCGGAATCGTTCAAATCCAAACGCTACCCAACCCTATGTGTGATGCAGTAAAATCTTACCGCTCACTTACGTGTATTCGGACAAGTAAATTGCCAAACTCACTTGTCCATGGACAAGTACTCTCTAAAAACTTTGTCTTACACTGGCTGGTCTACCTGCATGTGCCATCCGACATCTGCACCTCATCCAGAATGCAGCGGCTCGTCTGGTCTTCAACCTTCCTACATTTTCCCACAACACGCTGCTCCTCCGCTCCCTTCACTGGCTTCCAGTAACTGCTAGAATCCACTTCAAGACACTGGTACTTGCGTCCCATTCTGTGAATGGATCTGGCCCTTCCTACATCCAGGACATGGTTAAACTGTACACCCCAGCACGTGCACTCCGCTCTGCATCAGCAAAACGGCTCGCTGCACCAGCACTGCGAGGGGGACCCAAGTTCCCATCAGCAAAAACACGTCGGTTTGCTATCCTGTCTCCAAAATGGTGGAATGAGCTCCCAATTGTAATCAGGACAGCAGAAAGCCTAGACATCTTCCGGCGCAGACTTAAAACTCATCTCTTTCGACTCCACTTCGAGCAATAAAATTACTAACAAAGCACTTATATACTAACAAAGGACTGGCTTATCTAAAGCCAGTTGAGTAGCACTTAAAATGGTTTGGCTCTATGAAACCTGATGTACCTATATGATTCTGTTTTCTTCAAGTTTGTGTCTTGTTGGTCGAATGCACTTATTGTAAGTCGCTTTGGATAAAAGCGTCAGCTAAATGCAATGTAATGTAATGTAACATCATCACAAAGACTTAAGAGTAAATGGTAGATTTATAGACTCAATAATCTCATCAGGACCGTCAATCTATCAAATTATATTTATATAGCCCAATATCACAAATTCCACATCACGACACCCTCTGTCCTTAGCCCCTCCCATCGCACAAGGAAAAACTCCAACAGAAATCCCACAATTAATGGGGAACAAATGGAATAAACCTCAAGGAGAGCAACAGAGAATTGCCAGGATAGACAGAAGTCCAATCTGTGTCGCGTGCGTGTATATCAAAAAAGAAAAACATCTACAATATAAGGGCTTTGTAGGCGAGAAAAATAATTTTAAATGTTACCCTGGTTTCAATCGGGGCCCAGTGCAAAGCAGCCACTACAATACAACTGAAGACCCTTAAGAGACTTTTAAGTGCAGCCTGATAATAAAGAGTTGCCTTGTAGTAACAAATGCATGGACTAGTTTTAAGTTAGTTAAAGAACAAATCCTGATCAAAGATAACGCCTATTTCAGGAGCACTTACTGTTGACACGAAGTCTTTGGTGGAGGTGTCAGAGAATGATGCGGAGGAAACTACTCCTCACAACCACTGCCTGCCAGACTGGAGTCATAACAGAGCACCTTCATATGCAATACTACTTTTCATTACTGTTACTGTCAATATCATGTGCAATACATCTTTTTTTCTATTCTAATATTTATTTTTGTATCTTACTTTTATTTCAATTTGAAAGGATGTCTACGGAGCCCTGGAGGGTTCATAGAGATAAAAATAAATAAAACGAGGCAACGTTTTATTAATTTGTGCGCACGAGATGTAATTCGTGGCCTCAATTTAAATAAAACGAGGCCACGCTTTATTAATTTGTGCGCACGATATACTTTCTCGTTCGCACAAGATACTTTTTCGTGCGCACGAGATACTTTCTCGTTCGCACGAGAAAGTTACCGGTGTGCCAAGTAGGAAGTGGAGCGCACAGGAGACAAGCGTTTCATTGCAGACTGTTATGTTTATGTGGGGAAATTACAGTGCATTCATTATTTGAGATATATTTCAAACTCGGACTTCATTTTAGGGACATTTCGGCCAGAGGTGTAGAGCTATTTGTTTAAGCACCGGATTGGCAAAACAGGAGAGTCTGTGAACCAGTCTGCCTTGATCTATGAATTCATGAGCTGTGTCTTTTACGCAGCGCCTTCACTGTGTTTACCTTCAGAACAGCTGAATAGAGATCGAGGCTGCTACGTTTTAGCCACACACACACACACACACACACACACACCACACACACACACACACACACACACACACACACACACACACACACACACACACACACACACACACCACACAACACACCACACACACAAACACACACACACCACACACACACACACACACACACACACACACACACACACACACACACACACACACATCGAACTGCCCGATTATTCCCCCTATTACTCGTTGTATGAAGGAGATGTCCAGTCACCAGGGCGCATGATGTGTAAATAACCCAATTTGTGTTCTGTGAAACTGAAAAGGACATGACATTGTTTTTGTTACTTTCGTTGCAGTTGTATATGTCTTAAATGTAATTTAGGTTAACTTCCTGTTTTATTTAGATGCTTTTATTTTGAAGGCGAGTTTACGCTGTTGACAGGAAGTTGTTGTTGCTATGGAAATGTTAAATTCTACATGATGTGTGTGTGTGTGTGTGTTCGGTGTATGTGTGTGTCCGACACCTGCATTTGTTTTCAAATTACCATGAACAGTAATGTACACACATCTGGCCAACTCCATCTGTGTATTCCTAAGTGAAAGTTCGTTTAATCTTAATCTCGATGTAGGCTAGTGCTAAATGCTGTCTGAGTGCACCGGAACGAACGCCACTATCATAATATCTTCTGAAAACAAATGCCCACACATACACACACAGACACAGACACAGACACAAACATACACACACACACACACACACACACGCCCTGGCGACCGGACATCTTCTTCATAAAACTAATAATATGGCGTAATAATCGGGCAGTTCGATGTGTCTAATCATAAGAAAGTATCTTGTGCGAACGAGAAAGTATATCGTGCCAATTAATAAAACAAATTAATAAAACGTGGCCTCGTTTTATTTAAATTGAGGCCACGAATTACATCTCGTGCGCACAAATTAATAAAACGTGGCCTCGTTTTATTTATTTTTCTCTCTATGAACCCTCCAGGGCTCCGTAGATGTCAATGTTATTTTCTACACTTTATTTTGGATTACTCCAAACTCCATGTTTTTGTCATGTTATAATTGTCATGTTATTTTATGTATCTTATCTAGAATATTAAGGATACATAGTAATGTGTTTTACACAGTCTTTCTCTGATTATATTTATCAGCAGCTGTTATCAAGCCTGGGTGTGAGTCCAGAGCATCAATAAAGGCAGCCCATCACAGTCCCTCCCCCCGGTGATATGTCAATCTGTACAGGAGCTGACACACACCGAAATAGCATCATCTCGTAGGAACACGTCATAACCTATGGTCACAACCGATCTGTTTTTTTGTGGGACGTCTGAAGGATCCAGTATGAAGTTAATGAATCCAGATACCACAGCTGGCCGAGGCCGTACTGAGGCACAGAGGTGCAGTGAGCAAAATGCTATTGCCAGCATGCTAACATACTCAATAGTAACAGAGTGGTGCAGGCATGGGTAAAGGTAAATAGCTAACATTGGGCTAAAAACAAACTACATCACATCAGCAAGGCTTCACATCACCACTGGTAAGCTAAAGGTAGCTATTGTTCAGCGTGAGTAGTCTCATTTAGCCACTTGTTTGCAACCGCCATTTTGTACGTGGAGGCTCAAGAAATTCCTACTCCGGGTACTAAATGCCATATTTTAGAATAACACATGAAAAACCAAAGACCTCACTTTGGGAATCTTACCAATAAAATCATTCATTAAATATTGACTGCGAGAAGAAGAAGCCCGGAACTGCTAAAATGCTAACCCATTTCCTGGTTTATGACTCGTTCCTTAACCACTCTATACAGTGAGCATGACTTTTCAATGTTCTATCTCTCTGTCCTGAAATGTTTTCCCCTCTGAAAGGTCAGGCTCACTGTCTCTCTGTAACTCAAGGATTTACAGATTCATAGCTTCCTGCCAGATAAACTGGAGCGGTCTGCCAACAAGAACAACAAGCTCAAGAGTGTTGATTCTACAGGGCAATAAATCAATAAGGCAACAGAGCGCAGCAGCCAAAGAGCAGGCCTCGCCTACAACAGCTTTATGGAGCACAGAGATGTTTCCAACCAACAATCCTGCATCACACCTTTCGATGGATTTACAGACTATAATTTAAACTGTGGCAGCTGTCTGTGTTTCAATTAATCCGTTTCTCATGCTATCATGGACCACTGAGGATGTCCAGCCAATGGCGAATGTTCACCAATGTATAGGTTGGGGTTTTTGTGATAGGAGGAGGACCTATAAAGATCTTTAGAGGAATTAGATGTTTATGTGCTTGAAACAAGTCATGCAGCTGTCACCAGTAAAGCATAGCGTAGACGCCCCTTTCAATCCAAAGAGAAAAAGGTTTGCATCCACAAACAGCTTGGTTAAAGTAGATTATCTCACTTTCCCTAAATAGTGTACTTTTCAGCAGTGTGAACCCAGAAATGTTGAGTACCCCAAAGTTTTATGTCAGAAATGTATAGTGCAGCACAAAGAAACTGCCGGATGCTAACTTGCATACATTGGGCAATTTGCACAATTGGGAAAAATTGCATTAATTAGCAGCGATTAGCATGTGCAGACAATAGCTCAAAATTGGCTTGGCCAATTTGGACAGTTTTCGTGTAGATTTTGAGAAATATTGAGGAGGTTGAATTTATTTCTGCCATTTTTAGGATCAAAAATTGCAGTTTAGAGTCCCCTTATTAAAATTGACCCAAAATGAATCAAAATAGACCAGAGATTACAAATATGGCCACTTTCTGGTTAAAACTGCCATTTGTGAGATCATAATCTCAGAAATTGATTCAACATCAACATTACCACTAAAAAATTTGCCAAGCCATTTGATACTATTGTCTGCATATGCTAATTAATGCAACTTATGCTTATTGTGCAAATTGCCCAACATATGCAAGTTTGTATCTGACAGTTTCTATGTGCTGGGGACCCGTACTGTACATTTCTAACATAAACTTTGGGGTACTCAACATTTCCAGGTTCACAACAGGACTATTTTAGCTGGCAACTAGACTATAACCTTTGTGTTAGTTAAAAAACCTGAGTGGCTGCAGAAGCTTAATTTACGACTGGCACCTTCCTATTATGAAGCTAAAAAATAATGCACACTCTCCAGCCAATCAAAATCCAATACACACTTTGGATATAAATATATATATATATATACACATCTGAGCAATAAACAGTTGGTTGTAGCAGGCGGAGGTTGTACATGTCATGTCTCACTAACCGGGCAAAATGTATTTAAGCAAGCAAACACATTAAATAAAAGTCCTATGTATAGAAGAGAGCAGTTGATTTGTGAACAGACCCAAATACCTCTTTGCTTTCAGTTACATAACAATCTCAGTAACATATGTTCAGTAATAATGAATGCTGTTTTTCTTTCTAAGAAACAGATATATTTGTATTAGTTAATTATATGTTACATCACATAAATGTGGATATTTATGTGGTGACTAATCTGCCTGAGATTCCTGTTAACTCACATAACTGTTCCCAACACATCCTTTCCCTTTCTTTTGAATTCAATGCCATTTACATTTATTTTGTTGATCTGCTTTAAATACACTGTAAACCCTTAAAGTTTAGATAAACATTCTGAATGTATTTACTTTGATACAAAACTTTTGCAAGGCTGTTTTCTCTTAAAATGTTCTATTTATTATGCTCCTCTATAATCTTCCAATGTAGCTACAGTTTAGTGTTGGGAGAGGATTGTGCTCGAGACAACATTGTCCTTAGCTTGTAACACGAGTGATATTAAGGTCATGATAATAACATGTTATATACTGACTACATGGTATAACTAAGACACTAGAACAACTATTTAAAGGATATTACTGACATGTCTGATTGAACTGTCTTATTGCCAGTTCTGCCAGAGATGTTGATGACAAGCTCTGCTCTCCACCATAAAGATTTTGGTGAGCAGCTCCCCCTAGTGGAGGATCACCTGCACTGCACTGAAGATAGTTACTGTTTTCTTCAGGGTGAACAGTATCTTAACCTCGACACTAACAGGTTAAAGTCTTCTTATAGCAATAATTACTTCATTTAAGATGGAAATACAGTGAAATTAAGTGGATTTGAGTAGTCTCTTGGATTTGCTGATGTGAAACATGTCTCTATAGAGTGGTGCAGTGATGACATTTCTTTTTAGGGCGACCAAAGAGGTAGCATTACAAGGGCTCCCTGTACTAAAAGGAATGGGATTCTTCCATTGCTATATGGAATACTGCACAAAATAAGATATGTGGCAAACTCACATTTATAATATTTACACAAATATCATATTTACACATTTTGTTAAGCAGGATAATCGTCACTTAATAACATAAACTACCCGACAGTAACATGACTTCACATCACCAACGCTAAACTAAAAGTGGACTTGTCTTTGGTGGGATGAAGTTAAATAGTCTTATTTAGTGACTTGTTAACAACCGCCTTTTCTTTATCAACCATAGACCTTATTTCAGGCATCCAACCAAAAACATAATGGAAAAAAACTATTGGCTCGCAAGAAGGAAACTGCCAGTGTGCTTTCCGGGATTAGAACTGAAACCCTGCACATTTTATTGTAATCCACTATGGATTACATAGATCTTGCTCAGCACATTGTTCTTTCAGTGCATTAAGATGCACTTAAGTCTCCATGTAGATTTATCCATCTCATCTTATCTGATTTCTTAAACTCATCCATGTACACAAAAGCAGAGTTCTATTTGGATGTCTACAAGTGCAGGTCAAAGACTTTCCATAGAAAAAGATGAGCAAAAGGATGGAGGGATGCAACTATACATATTACTTTTAATTCCATCAACAATCTGTCCTTCAAGGAAACCAAAAACTGACATGCAGCAAGTATGCGTGGATTTATAGTAACTGGGTTGTGTGGTAAATGGACCTGCATTATTTTGCCCAAGAGCGCTGCGGACTAGAGGAACTGGGGACCAGATTCACAATCTTATGATGAGGGGGACAACTCACACTACAGTACATCCTGAGCCACAACCATTAATGTGGACACTTTCTCTGATGCCCTGCATAAGCTGGGAGTGCACATGAAAGCACTGTTTGTGAAGGAGCAACCCCAAAGTGTTTACTGTGAGGTTAAAGGGAACCTTCACTGATATTCCACATCAACATGTTAAAGGTGTCGGGGAGTTCCACTGCCTGTGTGTAAAAAACCTTCTTGTGGATCTAAGGAAACTATAGTATAATAGTTAGATAGTTAATACGCGTTTCCCATTTTCAAGGTGTAAAAAATAAGAACCTCTATAATAAGCCTGCTCAAAGTTGAGTAGCGTGAGCGTATGATGGCCATCAACCTATTGTTAGTGTGTAAAAATACCACATACAACATTCAGATGTTCCACAGTGACAGTGCACAGGACATAGTGACTTACAGAGAAGACAACATCGTAGTCTGCTCCAGTGAAAGCTTCATCTGTCAGGTCCTCAAAATACTCTGTGAGAGAATCCAACGTGTCCTCTGCCAGCTTCTCATACGCTGCTTCAGTCAGCTCACTGTACACAGTGACACACTTGTTATTATAAATGTAACCATTCAACTAATGATGCTTAGAAATCAGATAGAACCTGGTTTACCTTTTCTCCAGCCTTATTGGTGTCAGGTGGAGGTTTCTCCTCCATATATCACCACCAACCCTGTTTTCAAACCACTGACACAGAAACAGAGAGGTCAGAAACGAAACCACAAGCACTCAGCAGTTAGTCATCATCACACTTCTGACCAGTGATGTAAAGTAACCAAGTACATTTACTCAAGTACTGTACTGAAGTACAACTTGGAGGTACTTTACTTGAGTATTTCAATTTTGTTCTACTTTGTACTTCCACCCCACTACAATTCAGTGGTAAATCGTGTACTTTTACTCCACTACATGTATTTAAAACCTTTAGTTACTTTACAGATCTGGATTAATGATGTGAAATATAATCAAGTGTTAAACCAGACTTTAGTTCCACCTGGAGTAAATTCACAAGCTACCCTGCAGTATACAAAGTCATTCAAACTAGCTGCACCTTTACCAGCTTTGAGAACACTTTAATGATCAATCATTATAAAACATATCATATATATTATTCTGAAATGGACCAATCTGCACAATGACTACTTTGACTTTTAGTACTTTAAGTATATTTTGATGCTGATACTTTTGTTCTTTTACTAGAGTAACATTTTGAATACAGGACTTTTACTTGTAACAGAGGATTCCTACACTCCTCCTTCCTTTTACTCAAATACAAGATCTGATTACTTCTCCCACATCTTCTTCAGTCAGTTATCTTTCACTTTCACATTTGACCTTGTAGGGTTTTTACCGTCCACTTTGATACAGCTTAACTTCATAATATATCGTTCTCCCAGAGCTTCTGTCACCTCACTCTGATGACGCAGTGAACAGTTAAAGTGTGTAACTTGTGAATAGAGTCCTGCAGCAGCACTCACTTTGTGTTGAGGTTGACAGACAGGATGCAGAGTGTGTGTTGTAAACGGAGCCCCCCTCAGCTGAGACACGCTCCTGAGCTGAAACATATCAAATAAACAGTTAACTGAGTGTTAGAGATATGACGCAACGGCAGGTGTTACCGTTTAACTGGTGTCACTGGGAACTGGAAATAACAGGAAATACGCTTCTTCTGTCGTTTACATAAATCTTTTGGTATATTTGGCTGGATAGGAACACTTTGATGCACATTCAGTGCCAGTGTGTGAGGTTGTGGTTACGATGCCGATATCCGGACGCGTACAGCGAGGACTACAAAATGACAATGAGGTGACTGGGGATGTCTGTTCAAAACATTGCACGCTTGAATAAATCATTTAAACCAGTTATTTTTGCCAGACTTATTACTGAATATCGTTCTTAATGTGATACCAAGTCCATCTGAGACCTGTTGTAGTTTACTCACAGTTTGAAAGCAGCGTGGAGAAGTCTTCAGCTGTGGAGCTGTGATCCGCCCAGGTTAAATTGTGATACGACTTCTGTTCTGTGGCTATCTACCAGCGATCATGTTTAATATGAAAGACTACACACATGTATCCCTTATCAAAACGGTATTCTGCACTTTGCAGCACTTATCCAGATAAGATGTGACTGTTTACTTGGTTAACTTTCGTTATGCATCGATACAGCGACACAAACCGAATGACGAGGATACTCACATACGTTGAGAACAAACACATATATTCATAATTTTTACTCTGCTGTGAACATGTTTTCGTTTCTATCTTAACGTTAATGCTTTTATCTTTGTGTGTTTTTTCTTAGATTTTGTATCTATTTCTGTGTAACTTGGTAATATGAATTCCTTGTTATTGTTGTCTTTCCATCTGTCGGTGATCATTATACTACATAACGAAACACATGGCCTGATTTGCATATTTTATATTTATATTATAGAATATCACCAGTTCCCAGTGACACCAGTTAAATGTTAACACAGGCAGCTATCTGTAACTACCAATGTTAGCTAATGTTAGCTTCATGACATTAACTGAGTGTAGCTCCGCCGGTTAGCTTTAGCTAAGGTTACCTGTTTAAATATGTTCCCGAGTCTCTGCGGTGCCCCCATGTTGAACTGTCAGCGGTTACATATACAAATAAATACCAGGGAATCTTTGAGTGAAGGAAAGCATGTTCCCCGCTGCCCTGTGTGACCGCCAGGCTGCTCCGTCCTCCGTGTCAATGGACCGAGGAGCCGCTCCCTGCCGGCCACACTGCCGCCTGCTGGATGGGAGATGTGAGAGATAAACTCAAGATAGCCTAATTTTTCTGACACTGAAAATATGCAATGTTCATATTGAATATTATTGTATTATTGTGAAGTTAAACATTGTGTATTTGTTCTACGAATTTTGCGTATCTTATATCTGCACAGCTTTCCACTTGTCATACCAATACTGCACATATTTTATTGTATTCTATTACATTTTTTACGTGTTTATCTATATTTCATGTAAATATTGCTATAATTTAATGTTATAATAATTTGTTTTAATAGTTTTATTTTTGGGTTATTTTCTTACAATGTATCTTCTTTTAATGTGTTTATGTAGCGCCATAGGCCTATACTCCAAGGCAAATTGGTTAATGTGTATTTACAGAATCAGAAATCAGAACGGGTTTATTGCCAAGTAGGATAACTTATCCTATTTTGGAGGCGCTGCTGAAAAAACCAGCATAGACCAGCATGGAATTCATGCTGGTCTATGCTGGTTTTTGCTGGTGAAGCTGGTAGTTATGCTGGTCTATGCTGGTGAAGCTGGTTATGCTGGTGAAGCTGGTTATGCTGGTCTACCAGCAGTCTTGCTGGTGAAGCTGTATCACCAGCAAGACCATGCTGGTGTACCAGCTTCACCAGCAAGACCGTGCTGGTAGACCAGCAAGACCAGCATGGGAAAGCTGGTACATCAGCAAGACCAGCTGGTGAAGCTGCATGGTACACCAGCAAAGTCTCATTATGTTATAGCTGATGAAGTTGGATTACCATTTTAGCTAAATAAAGAGATAGAGAGACATAGACAGAGAGAGAGAGACAGACAAACAGACAGACAGACATACTGTGACAGACAGAGAGGGCGGGGCATGGAGGAACTGCGAGACAGCAGTGGTTGAAACAAAGTGGTTTAAAACAGGATTTTTAACTGGCGCCAACGGTCGGGGAGTGATTATCAATTGATAGGGCTTTCACAACAACGCGATTCCCGTTCTAGCTCCGTGCTAGAGCTTTTCTGGTTCGGAACCGGTTTTTCTATTCAGCCCCCGTTTTGTTCACACCGCCCAGAGCCCGACTGGTGCTGCCGCTGCTGCGTCATGACGTCACCGTTTACGTCGCTGATTTTCTCCCCAACGGCTTTACGGCGCTCACTACAACAACAACGGGAGACTGCGTCGGGTCGATGATCGTGTTGCTTTTAATCATACGAAGCCAGATTAAATTAAATAACGACTTCTCCAACCTTGTACTTTTCTCCAGAGTGCCGTGGTTCATTGTTTATTAATGTGTTTCAGCGGCATTTACCGACCGCTGCAGTGCTGCTCTTCCACGGGAGTTTATTCTCCCGTTAGCTCCGGGTTCGCTCACACGGCAGCGGCATAGGCGGAGTTTGACATTTGCGATTGGGGGGGCAAACCTTTTTTACTGACGTCAATACACAGTCCCAACTATTGCGTGGGGTGCTACGAATACAGTTGCAATAAAGCCAGTGCTCACCGCACTGAGTATGACTTTTCAATGTCCGCCGTACACACACACTCATATGGAAGGGACGGTCTCTCCCCCCAACAACAGTGCATTACATAACTATCATAACTGTGCACATCTTATACTTATTTGATAACTACTATATCCCTTGGTTACTTGAACACGCTACAATATTATTAACCAGTGTCCTACCTTATTAAAATATTGATATACGAAATATTTGTATTGGAACAATTTTCGACGTAGTAATGCTGTAACATATTTCAGCCACTAGGGGGGGCAATGCCCCCCCCCGCAAAATCCGCCTATGGGCAGCGTCCGCTGTAAAGTATTCACTGTCTGACTGTCACACAAGCAGCTGATACATATCCCCAATTGCCCATAAGTGAATGTGTTTCAGTCTGAATTGACGCTGTTTGGCATCACAACGCTGTTATTAAAGTTTCTCTGGTATAAAATGGGTGATGTTAGCATAGCAACCGAAGCTAAACGGACTATCTTGACTACTTGTTGTTGCTATCCTATTGTGGCATAAGCCGTTTTCTACAGGCACATTTTACCGGCGTATTTTTCATTATGATTCTACTTGTGATAGTCGGAAATGACAACATGTGCAGCCCATGTATTGATTCCATCCGATAGCTGCTATATTACAAAACAAAACGTCTGCCTGCTCTCCACAATAGAGGCGAAGTCCCTCCATGGGACCTTATTTCGGAAAAAGTATGTATTGAAGTCAATGGGGAGAGAAAGATTATCTTTCGATCCCGTTTGAATTGTGCCACGAATTACACATATGATGTTTGTCAATTTAAAAGATAATTTTGCAAGTCAAAACAATAAAGATGTGTCGTAAAAATGTGAAGTTGTGGTGACACGTTATGGGACATAATTCACCATTGTGATTGTTGTGTTGCAACCCGGACTCGTTAGTGAGGGTACCGGGTTTTGAGGTTAGAGAGATGCTAGCTTATCATACAATGCAGCACATGTACTTACCTGAGATGGATTAATGGATAATAAAGTGTGGAAGTCCATTCTGAATACCCCGCCTCCGACTCCCTTTCATCGGCACTACACTGGTGACCCTGACGTTTTCGCGAAAGTTTCCGAAGACTCATTGAACATGGCTGATAGCAATGTTTTTGTAAAGTTGCCGGAGTTTTGGGAGCACGCCGCGGCAGCATGGTTCGCCCACGTGGAAGCGCATTTCGCCTGCAGACAAGTCCGTGATGGGGACTTGAAGTACTACCATGTAGTGGCAGCGCTGGGAAGCTCCACTTCTTCCAGGTTGGTGGGATTTATCGCTGCTCCCCCGCACCATGGCAAATATGAGGCGATTAAGGCTCTCCTCCTTAAGACATTTAGCTTATCTGCTAAGGAGAGAGCCCGCCAGATTCTAGACATTCAAGGCCTGGGGGACAGCAGACCGTCTCATCTCATGGAGAAAATGCTAAATCTGCTAGGGGGGGAAGATCCCCAGATTTTGTTCATGGAGATTTTCCTACGCCACTTGCCTTCCCGGGTCCAGACGGCGCTGGCCAACACAACCGTCACGGAGCCCCGTGCCTTGGCTGAGGAAGCGGACCGTTTTTTCCTGGCTACACAACAGCCCGGTGCAGAGGCGTTAGCTGTGACGCTCAGCGGCCCATCTACGGTCAAGACGGCATGGCGGAGGCCGGACGCGGCAATGTCAAGCCGGCGTGGAGACACCGGAGAGTGTTTTTACCACGCACGTTTCGGGACAATGGCGAAGAAGTGCGTCGCTCCATGCAGCTACAAACCTCCGGGAAACGGAGGTGCCGGCGCTCAGTAGTGGCCCTGAGCGTCGGCGGCACGTGCAGGCTTCTCTTTGTCAGCGACAGCATTTCGGGGAGCCTGTTTCTGTGTGACACGGGCGCTCAACGGAGTGTGGTTCCCGCGTCGAGGGAAGACGTCGCTCGGGGAGGGCACGGACCGCGGTTGACGACGGCTAACGGCGGTCCCATTCGCACGTACGGCGTGAGGCCTATGTGTTTGTGCATCGGAGGACAGCGTTTCAGCTGGGATTTTGTGACAGCGGACATTTCTTTTCCCCTCCTCGGGGCAGATTTTTTGTGTGCTCATGGACTCTTAGTGGACGTTAAGAATAAACGCTTGGTTGATGCCTTGACGTTTTCCTCTCTTGTGTGCACACTCGGCAGCGCAGCGTACGACGGGCTGTCGGGCTCGCTGTCGGGGTCGGACATTTTTCTCAGACTGTTGGCCGAGTTTCCAGACCTGTCGCTGCCCACCTTCTCTGCGCTCACCACCAAGCATGGCGTGGAGCACCACGTCACTACCGAAGGTCCCCCTGTCTACGCCAGGGCCCGGCGGTTGAACCCTTCTAAGCTAGCTGTAGCGAGGGCGGAGTTTGCAACCATGGAGCGCCTGGGCATCGTCCGCCGCTCCGACAGTCCTTGGGCCTCTCCTCTGCACGTCGTTCCCAAGCCGAACGGCGGTTTCCGCCCGTGCGGGGATTACCGCCGACTCAACGACGCCACTACGCCTGACCGTTATCCGGTGCCGCACATTCAGGACTTTTCGGCGCATCTGGCCGGTGCGAGGGTGTTTTCTAAAGTGGACCTGGTGCGTGGATACCACCAGGTGCCCATGCACCCCCTGGACATTCCCAAGACAGCAGTGATAACGCCTTTTGGACTTTTTGAGTTCCTGCGGATGCCTTTTGGACTCAAGAATGCCGCTCAGACGTTCCAGCGCCTGATGGATTCGGTGCTGCGGGACCTGCCGTTTGTGTTCGTTTACCTGGACGACATACTCGTCGCCAGCGCTTCAGTGGAGGAGCACCTGTCCCACCTCCGATCCCTTTTCACGCGGCTCGACGAACATGGATTAATTATCAATCCTGCAAAGTGCCAGTTCGGGGTGTCTGACATTGACTTCCTCGGGCACCGCGTCACCAAGGGCGGAGCGGCACCTCTGCCGGCGAAGGTGGAGGCTGTTGCGGCTTTTCCTCGCCCGCTCACAGCCCGGTCGCTCCGGGAGTTCCTGGGGATGGTGACGTTCTACCACCGTTTCATCGCCCGAGCCGCCCACATCATGCGGCCGCTGTATGAGGCTTTGAAAGGCAAGACCCCCGTCCAGGCGATCGACTGGACAGCAGAAGCGGAGGTCGCTTTTACTGAGGTCAAGACCGCGTTGGCTCAAGCGGCTTTGCTGGCACACCCATCGCCCACGGCTCCCATCTCCATTACCACAGACGCATCGGACTACGCCGTTGGTGCGGTGCACGAGCAGTGGGTGGATGGCGCTTGGCAGCCGCTCGCCTTTTTCAGCCGTCAGCTGACGCCCAGGGAACGCAGGTACAGCGCTTTTGACCGAGAGCTCCTTGGACTTTGGCTTGCCGTGCGGCACTTCCGTTTTTTGCTGGAAGGCCGTGAATTCACGGCGTTTGTCGACCACAAGCCGCTCACGTTCGCCATGGCAAAAGTGGCTGAGCCTTGGTCTGCACGCCAGCAGCGGCAGCTTCTTACATCTCGGAGTTCACCACAGACATTAAGCACGTGGCTGGCAAATCGAACCTGGTCGCAGATTGCCTCTCCAGGGTCGTCATCGGGGCCGTGCAGTTGGGCCTGGACTATACCCGCATGGCGGCGGACCAGGTCACGGACCCCGGCGTACAGGCCCTAAAGGAGGACAGCTTGGGGCTGCGTTTGGAGGACGTGGTTTTCGGTGACGCAGGCGTTACTCTCCTCTGCGACGTCTCCACAGGCCTGCCGCGGCCGGTCGTTCCCGCCGGTTGGAGGCGCTCCGTTTTCGAGGCGGTGCACGACCTGTCCCACCCCGGCGGTAAGCCTTCGGTGCGCTTGGTGGCCGCGAAGTTCGTTTGGCGGGGACTGAAAAAGGACGTGAGGACTTGGGCTGGTGAGTGCGTGGCTTGTCAGCGCGCTAAGGTGCATCGCCACACAAAAGCTCCTTTGGAACGTTTCATGGTGCCGGAGAGGAGGTTTGACCACGTCAACGTCGACCTAGTGGGTCCATTGCCTTCCTCTCAGGGTTTTTCCTACCTCCTCACCATGGTGGACAGGACGACCCGTTGGCCGGAGGCGGTTCCTCTCGTGTCGACGTCGGCGGCTGACATAGCCCGGGCTTTCATTGCGACGTGGGTGTGTCGTTTTGGCACCCCGTCGGACATTTCCTCTGACCGGGGTGCGCAGTTCACGTCTGAGCTCTGGAACGCCGTGGCGTGTGGTCTGGGGGTTAAGCTTCACAGGACAACCGCTTATCACCCTCAGGCTAACGGCCTCTGTGAACGTTTCCATCGCTCCATGAAGGCAGCGCTCAGAGCCGGCCTGAAGGACGGAAATTGGGTCGACAAGCTGCCTTGGGTGATGCTGGGCCTGCGGACCGCGCCCAAGGAAGATCTGCAGTGTTCCACGGCTGAGATGGTCTACGGCCAGCCGCTGAGAGTTCCAGGGGATTTCCTCCCTAACGCATCGGTTTCCTGGTCGGCGTCGGCACAGCGGGTTTGCCTGCAGGACACCGCCGAGACTTTTGCTCCGATTCCTACTGCCCAACATGGTACTCAGGTGTTCCGGGTTCCCGCGGATCTCCGCTCGGCGGAGCACGTTTTCATACGGCACGATGCGCACAGGGGTCCTCTACGGCCTCCTTACGACGGACCTTTCCGTGTTTTGGAGCACGGGGACAAGAACTTCGTGGTCGACCTGGGTGGTAAGGCCGAGCGCGTTTCTGTAGACCGGTTGAAGGCGGCCCATTTGGATTTGGGCCAGCCGGTGGTGCTGGCACGACCTCCGCGACGGGGGCGTCCCCCGGCTTTGGTCCCTGTCACTGACTTGAGGCCCGTTGTTCCGGTCTCGCCTCTCCCGGAGGCCGCATATGCGGAGGTCGTTTTCCCGACTCCCGTGCTCAGGAGTCGTGGGGGTCGACCTGTCGTTCCGCCCCGCCACGCGGATTTTGTTTATGGGTGAATTCTGGGGGGGCTTGTGTGGTGACACGTTATGGGACATAATTCACCATTGTGATTGTTGTGTTGCAACCCGGACTCGTTAGTGAGGGTACCGGGTTTTGAGGTTAGAGATGCTAGCTTATCATACAATGCAGCACATGTACTTACCTGAGATGGATTAATGGATAATAAAGTGTGGAAGTCCATTCTGAATACCCCGCCTCCGACTCCCTTTCATCGGCACTACAAAGTAACACTTTTTTTGTGTGAAACCGCTCAATGAACTACATCTCCTGTCTCGCACCACACACCATGACGGCCGTCACGTTGGCACATTTCACTTCTTTCTTTCAGAATGAGGCGAAAAGTATTAAAAGAGGTGAAAATCACTACAAGTCTAGGCATGTTAAGAGCTGTACATACACAAAAGGGGAGTTAGTCGGTTCCGTAAGAGCCAGCATGCGGGACTGGGATTTTGGGATTTGTAGTCTTTCTAGTTGCGTATTTTTCATAGTCTTATATTTCAACAGTTTTACGACAAACTGTGACTTTTTTGACATGGAAATTTTTTTTAAAATTGACAAACATCATATATGTAATTCGTGGCACAATTCAAACGGGATCGACAGATAATCTTTCTCACCCCATTGACTTCAATACATAATTTTTCCGAAATAAGGTCCCATGGGTCGGAAGTAGATGGGCGGGACTTCGCCTCTATGATCAATAACAGCGAACGGATGGTCAAAGTAAGGTACAAATAAATAGAATCACACAAAGCCTGGTGTTGCCTGACTTTATAAAGTGTTTTTTTTTTTTATAAGTGTGTGGTTGCGTTCTAGTCACTTTGCTCAGCACTACTGCTTGTTACAACTTTTATTTGCCGTACTCGCCTTTAACTGTTAGCTCAGGTTAATCTCGCCCCCCTCCGACGTAAGCGTAACATATTGTAAACTTTCTTACAAATGTGTGTTAATCTACCTGAAATTGTAGGGACAGTTTGTTTCTACTCAACTATACAGACCATTGTTGAGGAGATGCAAAACATACTGTACATGAGTTGGGTCTGACATAATACTTTGAGCAATGTTTGAGACGAAGACTGACAAAGACATTGGAGTCCTGCGGGAGTCACGAGGGAGTCAAAGAGGAGGCAAATCCTACTTTTATTGAGCTAAGTATCGCTGGTGTTTTAGTTTGATTTTGATTTTGTTTTTTAGCCCCTCATGCTATAATCATGTGTATTTTCCCCATTCCTGTTCATGTTTCTTCTCGCAATTATCACTGGCCCCGTGTATCTCCTAATCGATATAACCGGCCTGCTCTCGTCTATCCCACATGCTCCACCGAGATCCAACATCTAGTCTAGCAGCAAGTCCTCAAAAAAGGCTTTAGTTTTCGAGATACCCCTACCCGAGGTAGAACAAATGACAACAATGATTTTTCTTATCTTTAGGGTCTCCCATTAATGAAATTGATTGTTGTCAAATTTTATTTTGGGGGAAAAAATGTTTTTTTGGTTGTTCTTTAGAACTACCCCAATCCCTGAAAAAGAGCCAAATTAGACCAGGCCGAATATGGGAAAGGTGACAAAAAAGCCCATAACTTGAGAATGACCACTCTTTTCCTCTTCAGATTTGCTGAGGTATGAACCAGGTGGCTGTCCTACATCACATCACAAAAGTCAGACAATTATGTAACTAAAAAAATACTGTATTATAGTCCTGTAAACTTAGCTTTAGTTTAGACGGAAATTGTACTTTTGGTGATAGGAACATAGGACTCAATCACCTTTCTCTCATTTATCAGAAAAACAGAAATCCCAAAAAAATATGCCATTACTGAATTGTCTAGGGTGCTACTGAACACTAACCAGTAGTTGTATGGAAATATCTGGTACAGTTCTATTGCAAATGAGATTTCTTTAGCAGTTACCAACCTGGGTGTAACATTTGACAGACATCTGACCTTTGACACCCACATCAAACACCTGTGCAAAACCTCCTTCTACCACCTCAGGAACATTGCAAAACTCCGTCCCACACTCTCCCTGTCAGATGCAGAACAACTGGTCCATGCCTTCGTCTCCTCAAGGCTCGATTACTGCAACGCTCTCCTCATCGGGACTCCTAGCGGGAGCCTTCAGAAGCTCCAATACGTACAGAACAGTGCCGCTAGGATCCTGATGAGGGTGAGAAAATACAACCACATCACACCCGTTCTTCATTCCCTCCACTGGCTTCCTGTCTCATTCAGGATCGAATACAAGATCGCACTACTGACCCATCAATGCATCCACGGGAACGCTCCTCCATACCTGAAGGAACTTCTCACATCACAAACCTCCACACGCAACCTCCGCTCCACAACCAACCATCGGCTTCGCCCCCCCAGGACCAAACTCCGCACAATGGGGGATCGGGCTTTCTGTGCAGCTGCTCCTCACCTGTGGAATTCCCTCCCAGACCACCTGAGGACTCCACAGACCACTGACGCCTTCAAGAAAGGCTTAAAAACCTTTCTTTTAAAAAAAGCTTTTGATTAAACTTTTGTTTATTTTGTTTGTTTGTATTATGCCTCCTGTAGCACCTTGGGATTGCTGTTAGCAATGAAAGGTGCTTTCAAAATCGAATTTATTATTATTATTATTATTATATACCAGCATAGACCAGCATAGAAGTGACCAAAACATATGCTGGTTTTGCTGGTCAACCATGCTGGTCTATGCTGGTTTTTTCAGCAGGGTTGGCATCAGTGTTGCTTTACTGGCTTTTACTGGATTGCAAATAAAACTTAACTCTCCAAATATTTAAATATAACTTAATTCCAGCAGAGGAGGAACTCTGCTACTCAGATTTTGTACTTAAGTAAAATAAGAAGTACCAGAATGTAGGAATACTCTGTTACAAGTGAAAGTCCTGCATACGAAATGTTACTCAAGTAAAAGTACAAAAGTATTAGCATCAAAATATACAGTAGTCATTGTGCAGATTGGTCCATTTCAGATATGTTTTATAATGATTGATCATTAAAGTGTTCTCAAAGCTGGTAAAGGTGCAGCTAGTTTGAATGACTTTGTATACTGCAGGGTAGCTTGTGAATTTACTCCAGGTGGAACTAAAGTCTGATTTAAGACTTGATTATATTTCACATCATTAATCCAGATCTGTAAAGTAACTAAAGGTATTCAATACATGTAGTTGAGTTAAAGTATAAAGGTTTTCCTCTGAATTGTAGTGGAGTAGAAGTAAAAGTAGCATAAAATGAAAATACTCAATTGGTACAAAACCATCCAAATTGTACTTCAGTACAGTACTTGAGTAAATGTACTTAGTTACTTTACACTGCTGGTGGAACATCTGCAGCAGCCTTTTGTATGTGTTGAAAGACCAGAGCTTTCTCACAGAGCAGCTTGCTCAGTCCCTTCCTGTAGAGGGCATCAGTGTTGTCACTTCAGTCCAGTTTATGTTCATTTGCTCTCCAAGTAACTCAAACTCCAAACCTGAAAAAGGGAACCACCTTCCACTGGATACTGGGCCTGTTAAACAGTGATTGTGAAACCATCTCACTCTCAACATGAAGGAATTGTTTATACTGATTTTGTATTTGAGTGTTTGATAAAAAATTGAAATGAGCAGCACGCTCATTTCAATTTTTTATCAAACACTCAAATACAAAATCATGTTCATGTAACCACAGAGTAGAGTTGTCTTTATGAATTACGCAAAGATACTTTTGTGATTACTCTGCATGTTGTGTTTTAAGCCAACATTGCTAAAACTCTGACATTTTAATTTCAGCAGTATCTGTGGAGCCACAAACATCTGTTCATGTTTTTGGGATGCCCTGTTGACTAGGCCTCACCAGTGTGAACAATACAAAAGCATGCTTAATTTGTCAGTAATGTTAAATAACATAAATGCGTTAGTTCTATTAGCGTTTAACATGTTCAATCTTTGCATTCTTACATCCTAAATTATAATAATTCATGAAATACTGCATGCCTGCTGTGTCCCAGGTGCTGATTCATGTAGCTGTGTGAGAGGGAGGAGCGTAGAGCTGCTCGACCTGTTATGTAACTGCAGACACCATTGTTGAATCTGCAGCCGGGGTTTAGCCAATCAGTGCGCTCACAGCTGGTGAGATGTGTTGGCCCTCCTCTGATTGGCTGGAGCTTCTCTGGTGAGGGCTGAGCACTGTGAGATCAGTGGATGATCTCTGAGTGCTCAGCAGATCCATTGGATAGGATGTGGGTAAAAGGGGAGAAAGTTAAAGTGGTGTAAGCTCATCAGGAGAGGACTAACCTACACCTGTCACTCATTGATTACTTTGATCTGTGCCCCAGCAGCGTCCATTGGTTCATACAGTCACACCTCAGACCCTCATACCTGCTGGAAGTCAATCTGGAGACTCCTGCATCACATTTATGACTCATGGTTAAATGTGATTTATGAAAAATAATCTCAGTTGCACTTCTGCAGACCATTTTCCCAAGGAATACAATGTGATTCCATTTGTTTTGTTCCATATAAATAATGTCATTTGTAATAGATTAGTTAAATCATGCAAAAACTCATTTAAAGGAAAAGTTTAATTGAATATAACCAACGGAAGTTGTTTAACAGTGTGTCCCATTCTTGCAAATTGTATATAGTATACTTTATATACAATAACAATACACACACACAATACCTATAGGATATTTATATTTTTCTCAAAAGATACATTTTCATTTTATAAAATAATAATGATAATAATTTATAATAATTGTACTTGTCTCTCATCAATTCTCCTCTTCTATCCTTGACTGATTTCATGTTTCTGTCTGTACAGGCAGCAGGCATTCGGCCTCGGGCCCTATTGTTTGGAGATAAGCTGGCACCTGTTTTCTCAGGCTCTCTTCATCAGCTGTGTCACTTCTTAGTATGCATGAAGCAAGGTTGTAAACGTCTTCTCCTTCAGATAATGATAAGTCAGAGAGTAAACCGGATCAGACCGAGGCCTTCTGGAGCCGGCTCCTCAAACCTAACTGGTTATGTCCTCTGATGGAATGTCTGATTACTAACTCTCTGTGGGTAGAAGGAGCACTTTAGTGTTGGTTCTTAGCAAATGTCAACTTGCTGGCTGTAACTTCAAATTAGTCTTCAGTGTCTGACATCAGTTTGAAGCTCTCCTGTGTACCCCTTGTGTTCCAGTGCTTTGCTCCAAGATTTAACCCTTTTCATCACAATAATAATAATGTTATTTAAATGGCAACACAGTGAACCTGTTGCAGATCAGTGCGCAGGTGCTTGCTTTTCAACGTGCCCACTAATGTTTCTATTACTAAATGTCTGCTGATAAAACAATCTATGAACAGTGAAACAGAGCCATGCCACGCTGCAGCTTTACTGTACATGCAACACACTTCAAGATTTCATACAAACTAGACGGAAAAACTGCAAACATGAACCTCAGCTCTTCAGCGACGTGTTCCATATTCCAATTCCTGACAAAGCATTAATCAAAACAGTACCATGTTGTCGTTGTTTAAGTCCTTTTGTATTTATTACAAAATATATCCAAAATGTTTGCCTTCCACTGCTTTCACAGGAGACTCACTATAACTGCATTCATTTAACCCGCTCCACAGCTGCATACATTACCCTCTGAAGCATCAGCTCTGCATGCTAAAGCACTTCAAAATGCAACCGAATGGAAGAGTCTGTCACTTTCTGTAGATCAGGGGTGTCCAAACTATGACCCGGGGGCCAACTTTTTTTCCTTTTCAAATAAATTCAGTCGTTTCTTATAAATGTACTTATGAGGCAATATACCTCGGTAGTGGCCCAGCATTTTTTTTATTTTTCTGTATGTGGCCCTCAGCTAAAACAAGTTTGGACACCCCTGATGTTGATCAAAGCAGACACAATGCGATGGTTTGCATCACACATAAGAACACTGTTGTTCAGTCCTTTTTTTGTGACAGGAAATGCACTGCGGGTGGGTTGAGAATTTGTTTCCTTATGGTAATTAGAATGTATGATCCCAACAGGAATGGGCTGATGATTAAAGGATTCTTTGATTGGGACCCCACCTGTTGTGAGAGGAAGTCAGCCTTAAGTGAGGTTTGCAATCATACTTATAGAGTGCCTCTTGGATCCAGATAATTAATTATTCATATGTTCCCTTATTCATTCCTTCTTGAGTCTGTTATGGTTATTCTGTCTGCATGGTTCACAGAACTGTATGGGCTGAAAACTGTGACACTGTATGGTTCATTATATTCAGTCTGTTCATGTGTTCCCATGCACATTCAGCAGTCACAAACATTCCCTGTGTCTGTTTCACACTGCTTCATTTGGCAACAGGACAGCAGAAACATTTGAAGCAGAACAGCTGGACAGCATTCTTACTGTAAATGTGGGAATAAAAGAAGCCAGCCCCATAAACACACACAGATACAGAAAATGAAATATGTCTGATTAGAATCATATCCAGCATAGAGATTGGTCCAAAGACACTCCAATGTTTCGTTGAAAGCACTTGAAAGACAGCTGAGCTCTGCTTCAATGAATAATGAATAATTGTTCTCTTCCATATTGTCCATATTTACTGCTCTGTCCTGTGACCTGGGCTCAATGCAGGAGGCTCTCAGGAGGCTTTCTTTGTGCACGTCCCTGGCTCCTGTAGGTTCACTTTGGATCTGCAGACACAGACAGCAGTCAGGTCAGATTCATCATGATGTATGGTGAATACACACTGGTTGTACATTCTTCACTTACATTTCTATCTATTGCAATTAAGCTATGGCTGTGCTAATGCTGTGCAAAGTGAAACATGTATTCAAAGGTTTAACTATGTTAAGAAAAGGTAGTTGCCTTGTCCCACGTTAGTTTATATTATTGAGACCCTGCAGACCAGGACCCAAGCCTGTAATAAATAAATCGACCTGGAACACAAGAATTAGTTGGCTGTCTCAAAACCTACAATCCCAAAAATTGGTTGTAGTTTGAAATGCCATTAACACCATGTATATATAAATGTCCCTGTAAACAAAAAGAAAGTGAACAATCTTTTCAGTTCCTTTCCGTGTCTTCACAGAAACATACACGTGTATGTTGTCACTGAAGAAAGATTAATTGATGAATAAATGTTGCTTACCTACATAATAATAATAATAATAATAATCATACCTAACAAGCTAGCTAGTGTGTTAATCAGCAACAGATGTGCTAGCTTGTAACTCTGATGCACAAACAGTGACAAACACAAAGTTGGCAAGCCTTTACATTTGTTGTCTCTTTCAACAAAGATGTTTCCAATTATCAGCAGCTGTGGTGTTATTTACGTAGTGATGCTAACACTGATGGGGACCAAGTTCTCTGAGCTCACTAAAACCAGTTCTTAGTAGTGATAGAAACATTTTTCTTTTGCTTATCTTTCTGCTGTTTGTGTAGACATAGAGGAATCATGTAAATGTGTGAATGAGGGTTGGTCGCTCTCACCTGTTGTGTGTCATGTGACTCTTGACCAGGTGGCCTGCAGCCAGAGCAGACATCAGTGAGAGCTCTCCAGCCAGCACGGTGGCACACACTACCCGCGCCAACTGCCGCGCGTTCTCCCCGGGACAGTCCAGACTGGCGCCCTGCACGCCCAGCATCTGCACACACACAAACACATGAATGATTACTCCAGCAAAGTAGCTTAAAATATTGTGATATATGCTTTTCACATTAATTTTCTTAAGTTCTCAAAGGTAATACTGCATTGGTGTCGAATAAGAAATAATTTAACAATCTCAGGGGGAAGTTGTGTTTTTGACGTTTGTTCCATTTCGAATGAATAAAATAGAATAAAATAAAAATATATCATATAAACATAGGGAAACATTTTGCAATTAAGGTAAAATATGATGTATGAACAACAGAAATAAAAAGAATATGTCCAATTAAGATAAAATAACATATAAGAATATGAAATTATTTAATAAATATGATATTAAATCAAATAAGGTGCATTTGAGGTGAGGTGAGACCTTCTGGGTGAGAAGATGTAGACTTTCTGCTGTCCTGATATCATCAATACTTTAGCTGAGATGTGTGTGTGTGTGTGTGTATGTGTATGTGTGTACGTGTGTGTGTGCATGCCTGTGTGTGTGTGTGTGTGTGTGTGTGTGTGTGTGTGTGTGTACCCGGAGGCAGGCTTGCTGGGGGGGCAGGCTGGTTCCTCCCCCTACAGTCCCCAGCTCTATGGAGGGCATGGTGCAGGTGATGTACAAATCCTCCCCAGTCGGTCCTGACGCCTCCATCAGGGTGATGCAGTTACTGCTGCCCACTGACTGGGCTGGATCCTGAGGACACACACACACAGATTTAACACAGGAAACACAAGAAGACATGGAAATACACAGGTGCAGGATATTTCTTTACCTGTCCACAGGCTATGTAGATGGCAGCCACCAGGTTGGATGCGTGTGCGTTGAATCCTCCGATGCTTCCGGCCATGGCTGAGCCCACCAGGTTCTTACTGATGTTCACCTCCACCAGAGCTGCTGTTGTTGTTTTCAACACCTGCAGCACAGCCACAACACACAGTTAATGTGAGATCTGATCATTCTGATGAATAGAGTTTAACTTATACCAAAGCTACTGAAGTGGCTAATCCTGGGTTTTAAGCTTTCTGAAGCCACATGAGGTTAGGTGACAGTGTCCGACACACATTTCCAAAAAGCACGCACAAAGATGTTGTTTGGTTCCACTTGAAGATATACGATATATTGAACAAGAACTTTCTTTTGACATTCAAGAAAAAACTAATAAATTGAAAATCCATATTTCATTATTCTGATCGGGCAATCGTCAGAAATAAGGTGACAAAATAATGGGCTAAATGGTGCGCCAAAAGTACTTAAAACAAGGTGCCAAACTATTGTCATCTACTATAGAATGATGCGTCAAATAATGTAGGCCTTCCACCATCTTACCCAAAAACTCACAAAGGTCTGTTCCATTTAAAGCCTCGCCCACAGCGTAATTGTGGAGGACTATGTTTTAAAATCTGCAGCATTGGGTAATTCAAAGGTGTTCATTCTTGACTTTCAAGTCTCCTTCAATGGATTTCTGTTTGTTTCTGTGTATATAGTAAAGACCACGGACAGTAAGCTGCACCCTCATACCTCTCTGACCACTTTAGCTGGGATGGTGGCCTCACAGACGGCAGACTTGCCCCGGCCTTCGATCCAGTTGATGGCGGCAGGTTTCTTGTCGGTGCAGAAGTTCCCGCTCACAGCTATCACCTGCAGATCTGGGAAGTGCTGCTGCAGTATGCTCAGAGCCTGCTCTGTACCCTGCAGGAGAACATGCTTCCTTTAAAAAGAGAGTAACATCTTCTCACACAGCCAGGGGACGCTGGGTGATAAAGGCTCTAGCAGGCTAAGTGACAAGTACCTCAACATTGTACTTAAGTAAGTGTGGTTTGTTGCTTTCACCCCTTTTATACGGAGCGCATTAAGGGACATGAATAACAAAAATGAATTGAGAAAAAGTGATTTTTTCCTGCAAAGTTACCAGTGCACACAGGAGGAGCTGGAGTGTGCAGGAGACCACCAGTTAATTGCAGACTGTTACATTGATGTGTGGAAATGACAGTGAATAGAATAGAATGGGAGGGATGAAACCCCTCTTTAATGGTCACACATGCAGAGCACACAGCACACACAGTGAAAGACATCAATTGAGTTATATTTAAAACTCGGACTTCATTTGAAAGGACATTTACGGCCAGAAGTGTAGAGCTGTCTGTTTAAGCACTGGAGTGCACTGATGATACAATCAAATTGTATTTGTTTAGCCCAATATCAAACATTACACTTGTCTAAGAGGGATTTACAGTGTGTATAGCATACCCACGAGGAATGAACACTCTTCAGCATAAATCGGCAAAGAAGGAGAGTCTGTAAACCAGTCTGCATCGATCTATGAACTAATGTCAGGGATGTTCAACTCATGCGCACAATTTATTTTCTTTTTTTCCATTAGTCTTTGGGGGGCTCCGTACTTTTAATACACTAAGTGGTTGTATGAAATTGCACCCGCTGACTATCCACACAGCCACAACAGTTACCTTCGAGATCATATTCATCCCCATTGCATCCCCGGTCTTGGAATGGAAGCGGATGTAGAGATTCCTCCCGGCCAGACCGACCAGCAGCTTCTGCAGCCGAGCAAACCTGCCAACAGCAACAGACACTCTAAACACAGAGACAACACGCAGACACACAGCACAGCCCAGACTCTGAATCCTCTTCATGTCCATGTCAGCGTTTCTATTTTACCTGCTGGTGTTGTCAAAGGCGTCTTTGATGGCCTGAAAGCCGTCCGTGCTCTCCAGCCAGGCCTTGACCTCCGCAGCATGGCAGGCAGAGGGCAGCCTCACCACGGGTCCTCGCGTCATGCTGTCGGCCAGGATACGACAGTTGGCTCCGCCTCCCAGCTGTGAGATACAGTACATAGTATTAACATAAAGTCATCACATCACACCCCTACTGAAGAGCCAGGATAAATTGAAAAGGCTGAATGAAATAACCAAAAACTTTCTTTTTTGAAATTACATTTTCATATAATTTCCAGGAGTCATGCTTCTGATATCAGCTGAACAAAAACGAAATAGCTATAATTAATCACTTGTTTTTGTTCTTCAGGAAAACATAAAGTCAGGGTCTCCCATGTTCAAACCATTTGAACAGATCACCAATTTGTCTTGTGAACACAGTGTATAAATTCAATTGTTGCCATAATAAAAACATACAGTAAGTTGTTAGTGGTTATTCTGGCTGCACACTCCTATGTGTACCCGATAACTCATATGTAAATAATAACTAATCTAACTTCACAAAGCTTGATCTGTGAAATTATACCAAAATGAGCATTAAATATGCATTCATTTCTGTCAAAGTGAAATTATTGTTAAATGCAATATTTATTTTGTTCGCCCTGGTACAATCAATCGGACACTCACAGCGATTGCTCGACAACCACGGTTAGTGCTGGCAACCAAGCAACCCTCTGTGGTTGCCATTGGAACCTGGAACTGCTTCCCATCCAGATGCAGGGGTCCAGCCACGCCCACAGGTACGGGCATGTAGCCAATCACGTTCTCGCAGCATGTGCCTATCACCTGGAAAACCGAAACATGAATGAGAAAAACGTCTAGAAACAGCAAGCAGTGCGTGTGTGTGTGTGTATGTGTGTGTGTGTGTGTGTGTGTGTGTGTGTGTGTGTGTGTGTGTGTGTGTGTGTGTGTGTGTGTGTGTGTGTGTGTGTGTGTGTGTGTGTGTCTTCACCTTGGAGTAGTCGTAGTGGGTGTATGGCAGGGAGGACAGTGCAGAGGGAGAGGGCAGTTTGGAGGATAACATCTGTCTGCGTATGGCCACTCCTCTCTCCGGTTTCTCCATCATGGCCTCCAGTTTGTATGCAGGGATGTGTTTGGAGTTGACCAGCTGCATCACCTCAGCATCGCTCAGGAAACGAGCCCCCATCTGTAGAAACACAACCATGCAGGGACTTAAGGTGTGTTTACACTGGACGCGGAGGGAAGATTCATAATTTGAAATAATTTGTGTTTACTAGTCACTCAAACTAGACGCACTGGCAAGGTGGTGGGGCTTATCTTATCATTCTTGTCTATATTTACTTAAGATTGGATAAACCAAATTATATTTTTGTGTAATACACCAGTAAAATAAACCCACACTTTGATTGAAAGTGATGTTGAGAAATAATATTGAGAGCATCAGATTCAGCCCATTCCATATTTTAACACCAATTATCAATAAACTGTGTGACATAATGCTTGATCTATAGGGTTATAGTGTTGGCTTGCATTACACAATTACAATTTATAGGAAATGGATTACAACCAACTGCCTAATATTTAATTTCATAAAAGCACCAACAATTTTTTTAGCAGATAATCAATATTGAAGCAATATCTGGACTCCCTACAATGGGATGTTAGCCTTTGCAGCCCATTTACATGCACAGTTCAGTTGTTGAGTTCAGGCCAGAGGAATCAGTGTCTTATCTATTGGCGTCATGCTCTAATTGGTTCAGCCTCAAAGAGAGAGTGGAGTGAGTAAGCTTATTACAACGCTCTAAAATCAGACTACTGCCTCAAACCTGCAGTCTAATTGGTGTGTCGACTGAAATAGACACCGGAGCTAGGTGTGCCGAGGTAAAGTATAAGCCAACCCCCGACTTGTTTGAGACTTCAGATGTGAAAGGTAGCTTTTATCTATATTTTACAATTGATTTTAAAATCCTTACATTTAATTGTCTGGCACCCTCTTATCTCACTGATTCTCTGTCATTATGTGTCCCTGGCCCTATTGCCTTCAACAGCAGGCTTTTTAAATATTTCAAATGTCCCCCAAAATAAAACTGGGGAAGCAGATTTTATGCCCCTAAACTGTGGAACATCCTACCAAGAGAATGCCGACTAAGTTGGCCTCTCTACTTATTAGAGAGGCCAACTTAGTCGGCATTTTTGTTTTTCATTTGCCGATTAAACTTCCTTGTATTCCTTGAAATATCATATATCACGTACATACAGTATGCTGCATGTGCGTTAACAACTTTTGAAATTCTAAGCTGAATTTAGTTGATTTTTTCTGTTTATCTTGCGTTGTGTGATTTTGTTGAAAGACAACTCTAACTTAGATGGTTATCTGTTGCTAAATTCAAGATTAATTAATTGCATTTATTATTTTGTGTATTTTTCTAGAATACTATGGAATCATGTGTTATAGGGGGTCATGCAGAGTAAGGGCGCCTATCCCTTTAAGAGAGAGGGGGGGTACATGTGTGGGGTGTGCATGTGTGGAGTGTGCATGTTGAGAGCGAGTGTATATCTGGAAGTGAACGGGACTAGCAGCAGCTATAAATCTGTATCCAAAGTCAGCTAAGTTGCAAATAAATACAACGGCCTCCGAATATGAAGCTTGACTGTCTGTTTTATTGAGTGGATCATTGAACCCCCTGGACGACTACCCCCTGTGTTCCTCTGCGGTCTGGAAGCTTCAGTTCAAGTTCAACACATGTTTGCATCATGTACTCATGCTTCATGTGTGCTAACGTTTAACGTTAATGCCTTACTTTCTGTTTGTCTTACGTTGTGTGCCATATTGTGAAAGCACTAGGAGTGGCATCCTGTGTATGAAAAGTGCTATACAAATAAAGCTTTATTATTATTTGTATTATTTATGTGTAATGTACCTCAGGGTTGTTGAGGATGGCCACACATTGGTCCGGGTCTCTGGGTTTTTCGGGGAGGCTGGGCTGATTGTTCTCAACCTTGAGCTCCTCCTCTCCCCCCCCCACCACAAAGTGGCTCTTAGGCTGGGTGTCGGCGGCCGGGGCAGACAAGGGCCGGATCACTTCATCTAGGGAAACAAGGCGTTAGATACAACCATGCCACACAAGTCCATCCGCTACAGCATCACCACTGAGTACAGACGCACCTCTCTCTGCCTTGTTGGCGGGGGGCGGGGCGGGGGCGAGGGGCCGGGGGGGGCATGGCTCTGTCCTGCAGCAGCTCTCAGTGCGCCGCCGGGGGCTGGGGGCGGGGGCGGACATGGTGATGGGGTTCTTCAGTGATAGCGTAGACTCCATCTCGACCTGCTCAAAGAAGATGTACTTGATGGCCAGCAGCAGGGCCAGAGCCAGGCAGATCACCTGCTCTATGTCCATGGTGATCATCCTGCAGGGGGGAGAAAGCAACATGTACAACGTCTTTTATTCTGATCCAAGCATACACTCGCATTAATGTATGTATTAATGTTTTCTTTATGCGGAGAAACTAAAGATCACATTTTCCTTCTGACACTTTTAACTTCTTTTTATCTAACAAACGTCTTGGTGTGTCAGAAACAAACGTATTACTACAGGTTGTATATCATTCCCTATCTGGAAATACAGTACTTAGGAACATCAAGACTTCAGAAAATAGAGAATGTAATTTAATCACTATCTTCACTTTTTCTTAAAATGTTTGTTTTTGTCCATGTTACATTTTACTTTAACGTCATGTGTTAATATAAATGTTTGTATTCTATTTTTAAATTGTTTTATTGGACATTCTTACTTAATCTTTACTTCAAAACCTAATATAGAGTCCCTGCTGTACATTGGCCTTTTTGCATCTTGATGCAGCCTTCAAGCGCACATGAAGTTGAAAGCATGGCCATCACCAGCCTTACCTGGTGAGGTAGAAGTGCCAAAGTGGTTTCTCTGGCTCGATCCTCCTGGGGGAGAGGCTGTCCAGCTCCATGCCCACCTGAGGGATGCCCCCTGAGGTGTGGATGGACAAGGGCTCAGCGATCCAGCGGCTGTGGGCGTGAACCATCACCAGGCCCAGAGACTGCACAGCACACCACACAAATCACATTATTGCTTTCCACTAACCTAATACAGTTGTGTGAAATCTGTTGACATAATACATTTGATTAAAGTCAACGTTTCAGTTATTTCAGTGGACCTACCATGATCATTTTGACCCTCTGGGTGACGGGGTTGGGTTTGTGGTCCTCCTCCTCCTCCATCACTCTGGAGAAGTGGCTCAGCTGCCAGATCGGGTGTCCCTCCCGACTGTCACGGGACAACTAGAGCAAACACAACACCATCAGTCACACCGACAGAAAAACATACAGGTACACACCTACACTGGAACACTGCGCCAGTGCTGAAAGAAGTATTCAGCTGCTTTACTTGAGTGAAAGTACCAATACATTACTGTCAAAATACTTAATTACCAGTAAAGGTCCTGCATTCAAAATCTTATTTCAGTAAAAGTACAATAGTATTATCCGCTAAAGTATAACAAGTAAAAGTAATCATTGTGCAGAAAAATTGTGTGTGAATATGATTATAATTATACTGTATATGTGACATTTCTAGATAATAATGTTACATCAAGTAGCATTTTACTATTGTAGACAAATAAAGTTTTGATGCACTTTTGTAAAATATTTAAATAATTGGACTCAAAGAGACTGTGACTTAAAAAGATTTAGTCAACTAGTTTAATTTATAGAGATGCATTTTTTTTAAATAAATGTAGTGGAGTAAAATTACATTATGTCCCTTTTAAATGTAGTAAAGTATAACTATGAAATAGAATTTCATGGAAATACTATACAAGTATACCTCAAAATGGTACTTAAGTTCAGTACTTGAGTAAAAATACTTAGTTACTTCCCACCTCAGCACTGCACCCTTACCTCCAGCACCAGGGAGACACACGCAGGGAAGAAAGTCATGAACACAAAGTAGTTGGCCAGGACCGACATGCAGCCGAAGCAGCACATGATTTCCAGCTGCCGCACACCTGGAAGACACGAGACATGTCAGAGGCCACAATGTCACCTCAATGACCAAACAGACAGCCACTGCTCCCTTCATACAGTGGGGGCTGCTCACGGTGCTGCTCTTCTGCATTTGCTATCGGGGAGATAAAAACAGGCCGTTTGAACAGATAATCTGCTCTGTGTCCGCAGGGTAAAGGTTACAGCTATGCATTAGTTTGTACAATGTAGGAGGTCAAATTGGCAGCTTTTTAACAACCACACTGTTTTTAGACAATGCATCTTAAGTATTTTGTTATGTCAAAGACTCTTGAAAACATCTTAATTTGAGATGTATGTCAGATAAAAACAATTTTTTAAATCACCTACTAACATAAAAAAACCGACCACTTTTGAGCGATTTTGGATTATATTTGTAACACACCATTTCCTGATACTGGTACAATTTGTATTTAGTTTAAAATATGTTTTCCTGCTAATTACAAGATCTGATTTATCTTAATATCCCATGTTATTTCAATAAATCTTACCAAACAAATGTTCACTTGTTCTATTGGCAGATTTGTTTTATTTATTACGAGGGATAACACATTGTTTTCATTATTTTTTTACTTTTTTTTTTTTAAATCCTGCTACATAACACACAGGCATCATGCTTGGCATCACTTAAGCAACTTTCAGATGTGAAGTGTTTCTAATTACACATTCTCAAAGTCATGTACTTTGACAGTTTTACAACAAACGTTCTAAACTGCACAATTATCCTATAATTGAAAACAATTCTATGTGTAATTCATGGATCAAAGGATCATATGGGATCCAAAAATGATTTGTCTATCGCTGTTGACTACTCGTAGGGGTCCGCCAGCCTGGGCGGGACTTCACTCAGCTTCAGTAACCACACCTAACACTGATGTCACACTAACAATAAAAAGTCTGAAAGCAGCGAGTACCTGACATAGTTCCCACTCCGATCACTAGACACTCCACCAGGGCGTCCAGAGTGAAGGTAGGTCCCAGTACTGCCATGCCACGAGCAATGTTCTCCCTCACCTCATCCTGATATAGAACAGTAAATTAGTTTACTGTTGAATTGTCTGTGAAATGTTTGAGTATGATGAGTGCATATTTCTTAGTACCTGAGAACTAGAGCTTAAGGCAAACTTGGCGAGAGCGCATGCTTTGGAGAGGTCGATGAGAAGCAGGAAGAACGGCAAAGCCTCACTGGAGGACAGAACAGAACAGTCATGTTGAGTTTTTTAACAAAGATACTGGGGATGTATGAAAGGATGCAGAGTTGTCCTTACTTGAGGCCCGTGAGCTCTTTATCCAGGAAGTGAATGACAACTGTGCTGAATACGAAGCTGGAGAATATGGTGAAAAGACCAGCAATGCCTGCAAGAGAGTACATGAGATGCATATTAGAGTAGATATATACAGTGATGGATAGTAACAGAGTACCATACTTAAATACAATTTTGAGGAACTTTTACTTGACCTGAGTATCTCAGCCTAGGTTACTTTATTTTTCTTCTCCACTACAGTTTGAAAGCCAAAATTGTACATTTTACTCCTCTAAATTAATTTGACAGCTTATTAAATGAACTTTGAGCAGTATATCAAGTTATTCGAATTAGCTATACATTTACCAGTTAGGATAAAACACATCAATAATGATAATATAAACCCAGTAACTCCATGTATGAACGATTCTGAAATGGGCCATTACGCATAAGGAGTACTTGTACTTTTGGTACTTTGAGTATATTTTTGATGCCAGTACTTTTGTACTTTTACTTAGTTAAGGTTTTGAATGCCGGACTTTACTTGTCACAAAATACTTTTAAAATATAGTATTGCTACTTTTACAATTCTGAGTACTTCTTCCACCACTGGATTTATATAGCTAGCTTCTTCCTCTGCCGCCATTACATCCACATTATCATATTCACCATGTTATAAACATCTTGTGTACCCTTAAATACTTTACCTAAAATATATTTTGACCCCAGTTGTCTCAAGTTCTGGAACTGGAAGTAAATATAAACGATGGCGATGCAGCGTGTGATGGTCAGGATGATGATGTCACTGCTGAGGATTTGCTGTGAAGAGAGAGGAACAAATGCCTGGTTGAGTAAGGGATAAACTAAAAAGAATAGTTGGACATATTGGGAAATATCCTTAGGCTAGAGCCAGCAGCTGGTTAGCTTAGTTTAGCACAAAGGGAGGAAACAGCTAGCTGACAGGCTCTGTCCAAACAAAATCCACACAGCAGCACCTCTAAAGCTCACATATTAACCCATTCGTTTTATTCATACTGTTCTTTAAAACAATATGATGTGATGTTTTGGGAGGTAATGTGTCAGAACATTTCATAGCCTGCCACAGATGTTTCTTAGAGGCTTGTTGTCATGCTAGGTTGCCAGCTAACGAGTGCCTGATGACAAATCAGAGTATCACCATACATATTCTCTGGATGTCTTTTCATGGCAATCCACCCGTCATTTCAGTCTGGAGCAAAATGGTGTATCCCTACAGTTATGGACTTCACCCCCCTCCCCTCTGGCAGGAGGCTGCGCTCCATCAGGACCAAACCTCTCGCCACCTGAACAGTTTCTTCCCCTCCGCTACCGGCCTCATCAACAAGGCCCGGCCCCCCCACTGACACTTTACCTCAGCCACATCATAGACTCTATGCATTCCATTAATGCACACAATGTACAACAATATCTGTTTTCTTTTTTTATTAATGGCGATTTTTATTCCATATTTTATTCCATTCCATTTCTATGTAAATAATGTTATATTTTACTATATTTTTCATTATTTTTAATATTTCTTTTAGTTCTCTATCTGTGTTTTACATTTTTGTTTTACTTTTATGTATGCACCATGACATCAAGTCAAATTCCTCGTACGTGTCAACCTACCTGGTAATAAACCTGTTTCTGATTCTGATTCTGAAAAATGCTGCATGTTTTGTGGGATTTATAGCTATTAGTCATGAGTCATGCAAGTGCTTATTCAAACTAGGTTGGTGTCCTACTCTCCGTTGTGTGGTGGATCAACTGCCAAAGATAACGGACATATTCAGAATCAGAATCAGAATAGATTTACACATACAAGGAATTTACTTTGGTATAAATGGTGCATACGGAGACACAGAAAGACAAACATGTAGCACAAAACAGTACTTTTATAAAAGTTATTTAAAATAACTATTTTAAGACTATTGTTACAAATTAGAAATAAAAACAATAATTACACAACATATAATTATGAGAAAACCTGGGTACAGTAAAATATAATAAAATATGACAAAAACTATATTCAAAATGTAGAGCTGTGCAGATTTAAAGAGAGGTAGTGTGTAGCAGAAATGTGCAGCATGTTGAAAAGGTTGTGCAGGATTTACTGTATTAAATAGAACAATATATTGTTTGCATGATGTGCATTAATGTAATGCTTAATGTTTTTATGGGTGGATAAAAATAATACTAATGTTCTTGATCATCTCACTCACCTCCTCTGTTTTGGGGCAGTCAAAGTTCCAGCCACAGATTTGGTCGTTGCCAGTGAACATGTTCATGGACATCATACAGATAGTGAGGGTGACTGTGCCAACGATCACCTCCCAGGGGTGGGAGGCCACCAGGAGGCCGTGCATACGGAACAGACGGGTCAGCATGGTGCAGCAGAGCTAGCAAATAACACAAGTACAGTCATGTTAGCCAGGAGGATGGAGTGATGAGCAGCTCAGATCCGTAATCATCGGAAACACAACCACAACCAAACATCAATGATTATAAGTGATGATAATAATGATACATTCAAATATATTTATAAATCATCCATGGTATATAGTTCAATTGGCAGCACCTCCTGTAAATGCATTGATATTAATAATGATAATCCAGGTAAACTGCAGATAACAATACATATAATTAAAAGGAACATTCTGCTTTATGAATTGGCTATCTTGTATTTATTTTATCATTTATTATCTATATTTTATTATTTTTTCACTTTCACATAAATAGCCTACCAAAAATTAAACGTTACATCAAAATATACTGTATTTATTTTAAGGGAGAGAATTAAAAAATAAAAGGAAAACTCAACTGTTGTACAGTTTACGAGTTGTTCTGTACTTTTATTTTTATGCATTGAATATAATATGACATATCCATCAAATGTGTAAATTAGTCAGTTTACTCTATGACATTCAGCAGCCATAAAACTAATAATTAATGATATTTAAAAAAAGTCAAACATTTCCAATTAAATCTTTATACATAAATGGATAACAAATGTATTACTGCTTTTGATTGCTATTGAAAGAAAACATTACAGCCACCTGGTAATTATTTAAAAGCATAAAGCACAATGTGCAGAAATAGCACAATAATGTGTTCATCGTTGTTTCACATGTATGACACGCATTGGGCTGTAATTACGTGTTCATGTGTTAAGGCGTGTAACACAGCTAGTGTTTAAAAATGGTTTCCCTATTACACATACATTTTTGATGCGTCACTTCTTAGAGTGTATACTATATTATAGGCCTAGACTAAAATGTCATATTGCCTGCTTTTGCTGATTTTCTTCTTTTTGGACACCTGGTTTGTAAAAAAATACTTCAAATCCATACAGTGAGGCCATTTTCTACACTACTGCCGGAATTGTATTTATGGTTTTCACTTTCGTTGATTCATTTGTTATTTTTCAGATTGAGTAGGTGAACCTATATGTTCATAAAATAGTGTAAATGAGCTCAATCCACTGTTTAAAATCGAAAACGTAGCTTTTGTTCAGATTTTATTTTAGCTTTTTTAACCTGTACAGTATGTGGTCATGTGTTGTGCACTTTTATGGTTAGACTGAATAAAATAATAAAATAAAAGGCAGGAGTTGCTTTAAAACAAAAAAACACTCAGTACATTTTTTACTTAATGAACAGTCTAACTTAATAAACAGTCAAATATCAAGCCATTGCATTGCATTTGATATTAAGGTAATACAAAAGTATCTGAAAGTGATCAGGTTACATTACTTTTCTATTGTGATACTTAGATTAGTTGTCTGATTTAAAAACTACTTTTAACGGAATACAATTTTCAAGTAACACTCCAAGCCCTGGTTAACCTAAACTGATTCATGTTTACATCTTACTTCTTTCAATTATTATTTTGTATTTATCATTAATGTATTATGAATTGACTATCAGCATGATCCTGCACAATAATCACTAACTCACATAACTTTTTCTATTATGTTTTCTTATTTCTAAATGTATTTGTTCTTGTATTCCTTGTGTCCCTTGTAAAGAAAACATGTTGTTCTTGCATTTGTTCAAAAATATTTATGAATTTAACAGTTCATTTTAAATATCTATGTATAGATGTCGCAATGTACATAGCTTTGGCAATACAGTTTGGTCGTGCAAATAAAGCTATTTTAATTGAGTAAAGAGTCTGCCTTACCTTCGGTGGTTGGAGAGTGATAGTTGAGACAGCCCAGACTCCCGGAGCACAGACAGCCGCTCAGACTCACCGACACACGGAGTGAGCGTTTCCCCTGCAGCTCACAGGACCGATGGAACGATGGCACGCTACTGCATCATCCGACACTCCAGCCAATCACGTCGGTGACCTGCTTCACCAGCGTGTTTTCCACGCCCCGTTTCCTAGGCGACAGCCGTAAAGGGGCGGGGCCAGCGCGAGGACGCCTAATCTCGCCACCACACAGACTGAGAAAATGCATAGAGAGCCTATTATGGGCTGTGAGGGAGTGTATGGTAATCTGAATTACAGGGAAAAACCTTTATACTTTGTAGACTTTTGTCACGTTAAATCGAAGGTTTTTAGTAGAACAAGATACACGTTGGTACAAACTTCACAAACTATGTGTACAAAAGGTTTCACAAACAGATAGAATGGTGGCCATAGGCTTAAATCAGAGGTGGGGGGAAAAGGACCTAGAGCTTTATAGGCTAGCATTACTACAGTGTAAAAAATACTTTAATTTGTAGTCAAGAAAAAGGACAGCATTATTTTTAAATGTTTGTGTTATTAATACAAAAATGTTTTGTAATAATGTTCTATCTCTGCAAAGTAACTAGTTACTAAAGCTGTAAAATAAATAAAGTGGCATAAAAAGTAGGATACAACATTTGCCCCCAAAATGGAATAAAAAAGTACCATAAAGTCAAAATACTCAAGTGAAGTACAAGTACCTCCAATTAGTACTTACTGTAAGTACAGTAACTGAGTAAATAAACAAAGTTAAATTATTCTGTTGTGTGAATGGAAATGTTTTGAGCAGGAAATCATATTCCATAAGGAAATTATCAGTATAAGAAAGAGGTTTATTGCCAAGATCTTTTCACGTTTTCAGGAACTTGCCTATGGTGTTTTGGTATATAAATCCAACAATAGAGAAATAAGGTCGAAACCAATTCTGAATCTTTCTCTCTCATGCGTGTGGGGCTGGGTCAATAATATTTTGAGATTTAAAGACTTGTCAAATAATTCTCTATCAGAAAAGAATATTCTGAGAATTAAAGACAAGTTGAATAATTCGCTATCATGTGTGTATTTCCTGTGTTACGTATAATGTATAACAAAGAGTAAAGAATTCCTTCTTTTAACTACTACTCCCAAAAAAGTACAGAAACAAAGTATTCACGTTAGTCTTCAAAGTTCTACAAAAAGTACATATTGAGACAGTGAAAAGTACATACTGGGACAGTGCCTGTTTCAGATGATTCGTGACGTGGGTCAGGTGAAACTATTGTTCATTAACTAATCACCAAAGAAATTGCACGTCAGAGATATGTTGCCCTACCCTTTTCAAAGTCTGCCCAACATATCACAGGAAAGAACAATGGATTTACCCAAAATACTCTTTCAATCATTTTATTTTTTTATCAAGCATTCCCGTACAAAATAATTAATCAATGAGTCTAAATAGAAATAGTTTTTCAGATGTATGTTTTTGTAGTGAGCTATTGTATAACACATTATATACTGTGTATATCAACAAAAAAGTTTAAAAAGGGAAAACAATGTTTATATTTAGCTTACTTTTTTAAGATTAATATATCAAACCTCTATATGACACCACAACTATGTGGCCACTATGAACTAAAACATATTAATTAGTACATTTTCATCCAAGAGGATTTTACCCACCTCTCTTGATAGACTCATGAATGCATCACTAATTATAAACTAGTGATAATATATATTATTCCAAAAATATCCTTGGATGATAAATACTTACAGATTTGCTACTTAAGTATATTTTGCTGTATAGGCTACTGTTGATTTCAAATATTATACCTTTACTTGGGTGCCACCATCAGGCCAAATAATTTCATGCAGGCCCTTTGGTCCATAACAGTGTCAATATATCCATCTGTAATGACAATAAGTGACTGGGCTGATCACAATATAATATATTCTCAATTAATTTTTGTTATCCATGTCCCTTAATGCGCTCCGTATATAAAAGGGGTGAAAGCAACAAACCACACTTACTTAAGTACAATGTTGAGGTACTTGTCACTTAGCCTGCTAGAGCCTTTATCACCCAGCGCCCCCTGGCTGTGTGAGAAGATCGTAGCCGTGGGAACATGTTTCAAATGGGGGTGCTGTGGGGATGACACCAGGGCTGGTTCTGACCAATTTGCTGCCCTAGGCAAGATTTTAACTGGCAATGAAAAACCTCTACAAAAGACCAATACACTACAAAAAGAGAAACGTATTGACAGGGTGGACAGCTTACATAAAAAGGCTTCAAATGTATTTAGTATTGCATGAACATGTTTTAATTGGGGGGTGGACGTCACATCCTCCAGGGGTGTCCGGGGGTATGCCCCCCCCAGGAAGATTTTTTTTAACATTTTAAAGTGAAATGCTTCAATCTGGTGCACTTTGAGCGCCCAATTACTAGACTGATCTAGGGGTACGACTCTAAACACATATGAAAAAGATCGGTTTGCATTTTATTAATCAAATAAGTATGTCAACATTTCCAATAACCTACCATAGACAATAACAAATAAATATAGGCTAACTTATTTTATTTTTGTGGTTCATTTATATCTTATTTGACCTAGTTAACATTTATTTATTTATGCATATTTTTAAATCTCTCCAGTTTTAAACAATATTTTTGGTTTACTGTCCTATAGTTCGGGCACCTATACGGGTGCCACCTGGGCGCCTCCCTAGGGAGGTGTTCCAGGCACGTCCAGCTGGGAAGAGACCGAGGGATAGACCTAGGACCAGGTGGAGGGATTATAAACTTTCGCTGGCCTGGGAGCGCCTTCCCCAGATAGCAATTACCTTTGGGCCGGATCCGCACGAAAGCCTTTAGATCCGTTTGTAGCTCACACACGTTTTTTGACTGTGGGCCAGATCCGCACCAGATAGAGCTTTCAGCCTAAACATTCCATTTGCAAGCAGTGCAGTATTTTTGCTGGTTTACAGATTTGGCCCAGATCCGTTTTCCACAACTCAAACAAAAGCCCCCAGAGGATGTTTAAAGGCGGTACTCTGATTTGGCCCAACTCCGTAATACGTATTTGAACCGCAAGCGCCAGAAATAATTGGAATGGAACAAATCAAAAATAATATGGGGGTGTAATGTCTTCATATATTTCTTTGATTATTGAATTGAAACATTAAAATAAAATAAAATATAACATTGAAAACTAAAAACTTAACACAAAAATAGTCTCCTACAGTAATGTGGCATTGTACGATTTAATTAAATATTAAACGATAGATTAATATTTTTTCATTACGCTAATGCCCCCATAATGCAAGTAGCCTACACTCTGAGCTTTCACAGCCAACGTTCGCCGGCGGCAAATTCACTCAAGAAGGATCAACTCAAGTAAGTAGCCAACATTTTTGTTCTAATTTTGTATTTGTGGTTGGTATTATATATGTATTATATGTGTATGTATGCATCGATTGATACACAAGTGACTCAAAATGCTGAACTTTTTTGTCAAAACTCTGTTAGTTGATCATAGTTTAGATAAGCTAACGTTAGCGTTAGCCAGTGGATAGGATAGCCGAGCAAGTTACAGCCTTGAAGAGTTAATATTAATTTAACGGTGGAACAATGATGAGTATGTCAAGAAAAAAAAAAAGCAGGATTAATGTATAACTTTAATATTGAACTTTTATTCGAATAGTGACGTTAATGTGAGTGGAGGCATTGTGCTTTTAAAGGCGGGCTCAGATGGCAGGAGAGTGGTTTGCTGAAGACTCAATTCGGCATTAAACTTGGTAACACACAAAAATAAGTTTAACTTGTAGTAAACTTAGACGTCGATATAAATGACTTATGCGAGTATGTTTCCATCCCCACATGCGTATTAAATCTTACGTTTCAATTTGTATATTTTATATTTCAAGTATTTGCTTTTTACTGATCTTGGTGGGCATAAGTTAGCCTGAATGATTCACAACATTAAGTTAGTAAATCTTACTTAAAATTAATTTAATTAATTAATTATGATAAATGTGAACCATTGACCAGACATTTTAAGCCACTTATAGCGCTTCTTGATTCGTGTGTTGCTCGTTCACCAAAGTTAAATCTGTCCTGCCCTGTGAAGCCGCCTTTTCTGTGTCATGGAGTCATCGATTTACTTCAGCTTTAAGATTCGCTGTCATGTGTGTGCTTATACATAGAAAATGTATTAATTTGTTGCATTTAATTGTATTTGTTGTTGTCGTCATAACGTTAGTTCACAGTTTGGGAAGTCATAGCGATATAAATGTGTTTATTACATGGTTTAGTTGAATACTCTATTCTGATTGGTCAATTCAGAACACGTGACACGTTGTTATTCCAGAACAGACAGACCGCTGTCAAGGACTTATTGACCGTTGTTAAGGACGCTTACAAAGAAGTTCGGTCGATTTAACTGTATACAATTTGGCCGAAAAGCAAACTGCATGCAGTTTGCTTTTCAAACTGGGACAAGAAAAACAGCGGAGAAGTAACGGGGCAGAAACCCTCCTTTTTACGCAACGGTCCAGACATAGACATCAAACGGCGACACATATTCAGTTGCCAGTTACTCTGACATTAGGGCAGGGATATCTAGATACTTTCCAAGCTTTGACATAATGAATTGTGCTACTTTTAAAGCAAGCAGCGATGTTTTCAAATCTGTAATCAGAAGGCTCCTCAAAAACGCTATCAATGCAGTTCCTGCCGTTGCTACGTTAGTTCAAACAGTAACAACGAACTATTTTTCTTAGCGGATGCATGTCATTTTAAATAAATAATAGCGTACTATTTTTTAAATCAATAAAAACATTTTCTAAATCTATAAAAGCATTTCAATTAATATTGGGAGTCATATCGTTACTTTGTTGAGAATGTGGCCATGTAATAAGCGGATCTTCATGCAGATCTAGATCCCTCCGCTTCGCGTCGGGCTCCTGATCAGCCTGTCGGGTGTTCTTTTCCCCATAATGACCGCGTCGCTGCACATTATCCCTACTTGTTAAGGACGCTTACAATGAAGTTCGGTCGTTTTAACTGTATACAGTTTGGCCGAAAAGAAAACTGCATGCAGAATCTAGATCCAGATCTAGATCCCTCCGCTTCGCGTCGGGCTCCTGATCAGCCTGTCGGGTGTTCTTTTCCCCATAATGACCGCGTCGCTGCACATTATCCCTTACGTATATAATTTCCCCACTAGATGTCCTTTGGTTCCACGGAACTTTTCAGATGTTCACCAGGGATGATTAAGATTTTGGGTGATAACTGTCATGTTCTTTCATCAAACTAGATGACTTCATTGAAGCAACACAAAAATTAAAGGAGTATTTGAATAATGGCACTGCTGGTCTCCAGTCTGAAGCGGAGGACCAGCCCCGAAAACGAAAACGGAGGGAAAAAAAGTATGCACACAATAGTTACAGTTATTGGTTATAATAGAACTATTGTTTCTTGTCACTCAAATATTACATGTGTTTTGACTAGATACCCAACCTACGAATCAGACACTGACTCTGAGCCGGTGGCCCAAAAAACGAGGGGTGTTATTCCGCAAAATGCGGCGACGTTACCCTTCATCCCACCACCCTGCTTCAGTAAGTCTAACTATGATGAGTCCACTATTGGTGGCACTCCAGTGTTTTTTTTATTAGTTTCATTGCCGTATGTTGATATATTTTCATACGTTCTATTAGCTGTAAAATCTCAGGACCACCAACGACCACCACCACAACAACCCTGCATCTGTAAGTTTACCTTTCATGGCTCCTTTAATGGTGGCCGTTCATGGCTCCACACACACTCACGTTTCGTTTCTATATGTTGATATGTTTCTATATGTTCCATTAGCTGCCAATTCTCAGGACCAACAACACCTAAACGACATCAGCTGGAACACAAGGCGTCTGGGGTCTGTGGGTGAGACATTAACTGGTAAGAAGTTTCAGCCTAATGTAACAGGTTCATAAATGTATGTATAAAATATATATAAAGATGTGTGTGTGTGTGTGTATGCACCCACACACACACTTATATGCCAGATTATTAGGTACATCTAGGGAAAGCTAATGCAGTCTATTACAACAGTTCTGCAATAAATACCCCTTCCTGATTTTTGTTGAAAGAGTTTAAGAGAGATGGCGATTCAACTGTATGTTATTGCTGTTGATGTATTTATCTTATACACTTATATATGTTGATTACTTTGTGCTGTGCCACTGCAAGTCCTGTTCCTGCCTATTGCCAACACTGCCTCTCTTTTTCTCGCTTTCCGTTGATGTCCACCATCTATTAGGCAATGGCATTTCCACAGTTACTCCACCTGAAAGACATCCACCATTTATGAGTCCAGATTTCAGTTACCCTGAATTGTCCACATTAAATGGTGAGTTTTTAGTGCAAATACATATCCTGAAGTGTACATGGAACTATTCTAATACATAATTCTCAATTTTAGGCCCACACACTACCAAAATCAATGGCATCATGAAGTATGTCGACCAGTATACAGTGGGGAAAAAAAGTATTTAATGCATAATTTTGCTTCAGTAAATATATTTCCAATGCGGTTATTCATAGGAAATTTTGACAAGACATTGGTATTTACTCAGGATTTCTTGAGTTAATACCAAAGTCTGGTCAAAATGTTCTGTGAATAGCCATATTGGAAATACGTTTACTGACAAAAATGTTGACGCGTTGAATACTTATTTTCCCCACTGTATGTGCATATGCAAAGCTATACTGTAAGAATATTTTTTTTGTTGAACCTATAAATCCTTTAATTCAATGCTAGACAAATGATGGGTGCACCCTGTGGAATACAAAAACATATATATACTGTATATTTCTTAAACCTGTCTTATAAGTATTACAGTCTTTTAGTTTATATGTTTGTGTTGCCAATTTCTTTTCTTATTTATTTATAATCTGCTAATCACTATTGATTTGCCTTTTGCCAAATAGCCAGCGACGGTCGGGACCAAGGAGGCAGGGGTCATTTCACACAATTAATGGGGCCCACAACACCCAGAAATGAGCATGTCTTCAGGCCCACATTTAGGGTTGGGGGTGATAGTGGCCCGATTCCCTGCACAGGTAAGACAAATCGTGATAGTATTGTATCTTGAGTTACTCTGCGAATCCAACCCACACACATTTCCCCTATACTAGTATATTTTGAATGGTTAGGCTAAGTTTTTAATTTAGCAGTGATATCAAAATTCTATTAACTGGCTAAGCATTATATGGTCTTGCCCTATCAAATATCTTTATTTTTCCACATTATTTCGGCTGCAGAGCTGCATGGCCTGTTGCTGCTAGAAAATATTAAGCAGCAGGTCAACCAGTTAGCAGGAACTTTAAACATTTTGATGGCGAAAGTTGGATCAGGCCTGCATGCCCCAACCTACGAGATGCCCGAAGAGTTCCAATTCCCCCTCGACAGCGATGGGGAATTAAACGAAAGAATGAAGATCTTGTAAGTATTTTTATGGGACATGTTTTCATATTCTCAATACAAAATGTTAGCCTTGTTTGTCTTTGAGTTTGTTGCAGTAATGTTGACATGTATATTCAGTTCAGTTTCCATTCTCCACCTAGGCGACTTCGCTCTCCTCTGTTGGAGGGGTGGACACTAAGAGGGTTGTGTGGAATATTCTGGCAAGAATGATTACCTGCACCGTGGCACGCAGGATCAATTGGAAGGGAGTAAACGGCAAAAGGGCCTTCAGTAAAATGGCCATGAAAATCGTTATTTTCCGTAAGTGTCTTTCCAAATGTTTATTTCATCATAATGGTGTAAAAAGAATTAGATTGGCCTAGTTGAATTAGATTGCATTCACTCAATTTCCATCTTCTCATTTAACAGACACTTCTATCCTACAGGTAAAGTTTAAGCAACAGTTTGTTCTCTTGGAACTGAATCTATTACCTTAATCTTGTAAGCACTTTGTTTCAAAAGACTCCCTTAGCCTGTCAATCACTACCTTGTAAGTCTTTCACTTTCCATCTATGTGTTTGCATGTGCTGCAAAGTTTTTCTATTTGTTTTTACACTATGCCCATCATTGGCGGGCCAGGGGTTTTATGGTTAGGCCTTCAATGACGATTTATGTTTTATAGGACTAAAAAACAATTGTATAATTTTAGCATTTAAACGCACACTTTTCAAGCATTTTGACACAACATTTAAAACTCGGTAGCCCTACCAAGTTTAATCAAACACAAACCAAGTTTTACATTTTGCAACATGTTGCACATACAAATGTACGGAAGCCTGTTGCTGCCTAGCCAGAAAAAACCCTGATCAGGATCACAATATTACATGAAAAGTGTATTGTTATAACAAGATGTTTATCATGTGATAACAATATATTTTTCACGTTATAAAGTTAAAATGTTAAAACGTGAAAAACATCACTTTGTATGTTATAACGTGATACTGATCTTTTTTTTCCTGGCGTGGCAGCAATAAGCTTTAGTACAAATGCGCTGCTCGACAGAACGCTGCATGTATTCTTGTTTAATTTCGCCATCGGGTGTTACTCAAATGATTGGCAGGTGCTAATATGAATAATAATGTTGAATGGTCGTTTCGTAAATTATTTTGTAAGACATATCCTTTACCCATCCTGTAGCCTTCCTCCAGTTACGCTTCGATGCTAACTCTGCCTAGCAGGCCTTGGCCGTATTCTCCATGTGTGCGTGACAGTATCAAGGTAGCCAAGCCTTTCTGTTGTACAATTCGCGGTTGCTTGTGATTGACTGATTAACTGCTCGTGCCTTTTTGGCATCACATTAGATGATTGGCTTAATTTGTGCGTGTCATGTGTTGCAACGGTCAGCAATTGGCTGCTCTACTGCACTGACTGGGAAATGTTCTATCGCCCCAGAAGAGAGGGGATGAACAGGAAGCTAATTTCTTTCAATAACTATTTGTTTATTTTAAAACTATTCATACATTTTTATTTTTTATTTTTTTAACAAACAAAGCGAGAAGGAAAACGAGGAAGGAAGGGTAATGAGAAGGAAAACAGACATTTACAGTAAACTAACATATTATGTATGAATGCAATATTTTTCTTAATTTTGGCTTAGCAGGCCCCTGACTGTCCGCCACTGACGCCTACTCTGAATGCCACCTCTATGGTCTCTGTCCCCATTGCATGTGCAGCATGTCTTAACGTTACATTCACCCACTGGCTGTCACTGGTCTCTGTTGGCCATTGCTAAATCACCTTTCTTTGTAGATGGCACTACAGTCTAGCAGTATTAAACAGTGTAAGAACTTATTTTGTGTGTTTGTTTTACAATAGGTGCAGTGCGCAAATGCGCTATAACGAGTGCAGCGATGGATGCAGACATATCCCAGCATACCATTCGCTGGTTTAACCTGGCAAGCGACAGGGAAGGGGGCCGCCAGGAGAGACAGGAGAGGAGACGTCAAAGCCAGGATACACTGCCCGTCCCCGATGGACAATATTAATTATTTTATCGTTTTTGTTTCGTTTTGTTTTTGTTTTTAAGTTTACAGTTCATGTTTTAATAAAGTTTCATGTTCACGTATACAGCAAACATCTCGACTTGTATATTGTTATTTTATGTTTCTGATACCTTGAGTAAAGTAACAGTGTCTGAAGTAAATACCACCACCATGATAGTTAGTTTGTTTGCTATGGTCACAGCACATTACAAACATAATCTGAGGATTTACTTGGTAAACTGCAGACGTGTTAAACACCATCACATGTTATTCATCATTTACACAGTTCCTCCTTAATTTCGCTTGCCTAGCTTTAAGCTATTGAAAAGTACTTAACGTTTATGAATGTACCTCCTTCATTTGACTGGTCCACTAACTTTAGATGAAAAGTGAAATGGCGACACTTCCATGAAGACTTAAATATAGCCAATATTAGCAAGGTTTAATGTGTTTAAATGCCGAAGATAGGGCAAAAATTGAAGTTGGCAGTAGTCTGGTAAACAGCCGTATCGCGTCTGGTAAGCAGATCCGTATCGCATCTGGAACGCGGGTCCGTACCGGATCTGGAACGCGGAGAACCATATTGAAACAGAGCTGGACCAGTGCTGGCCCATATCTGCCGCAGATCCGTTTTGCGGATCCGATCCAGTTTCGGGCCGATGTGCGTTTGGACAACGGACCGAGTCCGTTTGGCGGATCCGGGCCAGATCGTCTGCTAGGTGCGGCCCAGATCCGGCCCAGTGTCTCTTTGTTATCTGGGTTGGGATCCCCCAGTCAGAGCTGGTTGATGTGGCCAGGGAAAGGAACGTTTTGGGCTCTCTGCTGGAACTGCTACCTCCGCGACCCGACCACGGATAAGCGGGAGAAGATGGATGGATGGATGGATGTCCTATAGTATACATTGGAATGATTTCAAACCTGTTTTTATTTATCCTAATAATTATAAAGGTGTGCCTTGGAAATATTTGTTTTCATAAATTGTGATCAAACCGTTTGAGACCCACTGAGATAACTTAAACCCTCAGAGTCCTTTACCTCACTGAGCCTCTCAGTCTGACAGGACAGAACTCTCCCTCTACATTATTGTAGAAACAGCTTCTTATATCCGTTAGCGCAGCAGAAGCTAACAACAATCCCCGCCGGTACCGGTGCGCCCCCCTCTCTCTCTCTCTCTCTCTCTCTCTCTCTCTCACTTTGGCTGTGAGCTGCGGGCGCCTGATAAGCCAACATCCCCCACTTTCATCACTTACAGCGCCCATCGTACAGGGCAAATGGAAAATGTAACCGGGGTGAAAAGGGTGTTATCTTTACTTAATTATGAATGTTGTTACATCAAGGCTAAAAATTCGTTTTTTTTTGTATTATATTTGTATTATATTTGTATTTAATCTTGTGGAAGTGCAGATCCCCTGTCCTCCACCAGGGGGTGCTGCAGCACCCTCAGCACCCCTACTTCCCACGGCCCTGGAAGAAGATGTTACTCTCTTTTTAAAGAAAGCATGTTCTCCTGCAGGGTACAGGCAGGCTCTGAGCATACTGCAGCAGCACTTCCCAGATCTGCAGGTGATAGCTGTGAGCGGGAACTTCTGCACCGACAAGAAACCTGCCGCCATCAACTGGATCGAAGGCCGGGGCAAGTCTGCCGTCTGTGAGGCCACCATCCCAGCTAAAGTGGTCAGAGAGGTAGGAGGCTGCAGCTTACTGTCCGTGGTCTTTACTATATACACAGAAACAAACAGAAATCCATTGAAGGAGACTTGAAAGTCAAGAATGAACACCTTTGAATTACCCAATGCTGCAGATTTTAAAATCAGATCACAATAGAAAAAGTACATTCTAAATCCCACCACTGATTGCCTAACATTAGCAGTTTGATATAACTCTTCAGTATTTTACTATAGACTTAAGTTAATTAAAGTTTTTACTGACAATACTTTTGTAAACTACTTGAGATTATGGCTGAGTACTTGGGTAAAGGCTGTAATTATACTACTTTTTACCTGAAAACCCTTTTTTAAATTGCAGAAAGTGTGTTTTTGTGATGTAATTTCTTTCCATATTTAGTGATTATTAATCCACAACGCCTGTAGTAAATGATTCACTGATAGTACTGTAGAACCAGAGCATCTACTCGGAGTGACCTAGCATCAGTGGCTATTAAATAATAGCATAGTAGAAGACTCTTTACACAGCCTATGGAAAATATGCCTTCGTTTATTTTCGCACCGTTTCTAGTGCCAGTACTGCTGTACCTCCCGCCATTGGGTCTGATTTTTCTGAAGCAAAGGATCCAGAAAGAGAAGGCAAATATTTAGGACGGAATATTTAGGTAACGTTCGTTATATTACAGCAACACCTTTTTTCAACATAAACATTAGTTTACCAGCACAGGTTAGCTCGCTAAAGATTGACTAACCTAATTGTATGTCCTGCTAGCTTAGTGAGCTAGCTAACGATTGAGAACCTAACGTCACTTTATTAGCTAGGAAGGAAATGGTAATGTTAAGGTAACATTAGATGATTTACCGTTAAACACAATATGACCTTAGACATTTTACTTTCAAAGGTTTTGTTGAGTTTAGATATGGCACATGTGTTTTTCTAAAGTTATAGCTAAGTTATAGCTAAGTGTCAGGTTCACTAAGTCTCAGAGCTGTAATGGTAAGGTAAATGTAACGTTTTTGGTCTGAAGTATGCTAAGCCTGTGAGACCATTTATGATGTCATGTTCCAATTGTATAACATCATTTATCATATAACATTGGATATAGTCTTTTTCATACATTTGAGCTGTAAAGCCGCGGTTTTACTACTAACTTGTAGTCAATCTAACTGTTTCCACTTATCCAATACATTAAGCTAAGAATTGAGCTGTCTCATCATCTTTACGTTAAGCAATATATTTCTACCATACCAACTGTGGGTACATTACAGGAGTCAATGTACCTAATAAAATCCCATCAATGGTGTTAATAATAATAGATGTTGCTCTTCCAGTGTGTATTTGTGTTTCTTATCCAGATCCCACACATGGGGCTAGAAGAAGTTTATTTTAAGAAATGTTACTCTGAATGTCCGCTTTACTAGCCAACAAAATGTATGTTTTAGTTTGTGCTGCCATCTAGTGAGTGGTGGTAAAATACTAAAAATAGTTTTATTTACAGGTTGGAATCCTATAATCATTAAAGATTTCATCTGATCCTTATGCTCGCAAGGAAACCACAAGCTGTACTGGGGCTAAGCCCGTTTATTCCATGGAAAGTGATCAAGTTTAAAGACTACAAACCATCAACATCAGCTGACTCAGGCCAAGAGTGAGAGAATGTGACTACTACACTTAGGTGAGTGATTTTAAAAAGCTTTCCCAACCATACTGTATACAGTACAGCAGATGGACAGACGTATCAAGTAGTGTGAATAAGTGTTAATACTGTCACATTCTTTCTTTCTGTCACTGATAAACCTGAACTGTGCCGAAAACACCATCTTAAAAACAACAACATTTACATTTTCAAATATTTTATTTATATTTTTGGGATTTAGGTTTTTAAATGTATAAAGTGTATTACATTTAAGAATGATAGAGATATTATGTTGAACTGCCTTACAAAGGTTAGAGAATACAACTAAAACACAGATGATGTGAGGCTGGAAAGATACTTTCATGACATTTCTGTTGATGCAATTTGCCACACTCAGCTGTTGCTTGATTCTGTACACAGCCAGTTTAGTAAGCTGCCTTAAAAACACATGCAATGCAGTACAAGGAAGAGTTCACCATAAGTGCACAGGAAGTGATGCTTTCTGGATGTTTGTTTGGAAAAGAAAGTACAGCTTTGTCGAAATCAGTTAATACTGTCCATGACTTACAATAAAGGCTTTTTCATTTACGGGGTTATAGCGTGTCAGGTGGCAAAATAGATTTTGGATACTGCTGTGATCTCATCTGGCAGTCGTCAAATTAGTGATGATGATCATGGCATTTTTCAAATGATCAGGCTAAATTTAACCCGGTAATCAGGCTATATTGAGCCAGATAATCAGTCTATATTGAGCCCAATGAAAGGCTATAATGAGCCTATAAGAGTAGAAGTAATTTGCACAAAACATGGACAGATGGAAACAAACATAATATGGTAACTCAGGCAAAGGCAGCACCAATACTTCAGACACTGGAGAACCTTTAACAGGAGAGAGACATTCCAATTGATTAAAGAGAGGGTTTGTTATTTTGATAGAAGTAGAAGCATCAGATTGTGGTAAATAGCTTTCAATCAGTCACCATCATTTTTATGTTCATTTTGATGAGCAGGCTATAATGATTCTCACTACACATTTGAAGAATAAAACTCAGCAAAAGTGACAAAACACTATATTCTGTATGTAGGTAGAATGTTTTGTGAATTATAAGCAATCTCATACATGCCATGAGCTGCTACACTGAGTCTACAGTTTGTGTCCAGCCTGAAGCCATTTTATGACTATGATTCATAGTTAAATATCACATATCACTTGGACAGCCACAGCTTCATTGGAAGAAGGTTTTGATAAATGGAATGTTTAATTTCAGATGATATGAATCCAATCTGTGGTGCTCCTGAGGAGTTTCTGTCAGGTTTGTATAGTGTTCTGTTTTTCCCATGCTATTTCAGTATCTCACACGTTATGCATGATATTCATTTTAAACCTCAGCATGTCACCAAAGTTTATCAGTTTACGGCGCCGCCCCCAGCCTTACACTCAAACTGGCATTGATTCATAGATTGCAGCAATTTCTGATAAAACAAAAAGAAGTTAAACAACAATGAATATATAAGCATTCAAAGGACTACAGCTCTAATGTATACATCAAAAGTGTGAATGATACATTGTGAGTGTTTCTTTTTTATCTAAAGATAAATATAGTTAAAGTCAAATTTAAAATCAAGCAATACAAAAACAATCACACATTAAAAGCCAGATTGAAGAGGTGAGTTTTTGTAAGTGTTTTGAAGGTGGTGAGCTCAGTGCAGTCTCTGATGGGTTGTGGGAGTGAGTTCCAGAGGGAGGGGGCAGCGACGGAGAAGGCTCTGTCCCCCCAGGTCCGGTGATTGATGCGGGTGGGGATGGATAGGAGGTTGGCTTCTGATCGGAGGCAGCGGGAAGGGGTGTGGTGGTGCAGCAGGTCTGTGAGGTAGGGGGGGGCTGGTTGTTGAGGGCTTTGTAAGTAATGAGGAGGACTTTGAAGTGGATTATTGGACAGATGGGGAGCCAGTGGAGGTTCTGGAGGACGGGAGTGATGTGGTCTCGGGAGTGGGTGTGGGTGAGGAGGCGGGCAGCAGAGTTCTGGATATGTTGGAGTTTATTGAGGAGGTTGGATGGTATGCCGCAGAGCAGGGGTGCCCACACTTTTTCAGCTTGGGAGCTACTTTTAAAATGACCACGCCCAAATGATCTACCTGCAGGGCCGCCCCTGCCCAATCTGTGTCGCGAGCAGGGGGGGGGGGGTGCTAGTGGACTGAACAGCGGATAAACTGTGGCGCTTCAGATGAGGAGGTGAGGCCCCCTCATAACTGCATGAACCCGTATGGCACAATACATGTTATACCCTTTCTTTAGTAGAATTTTATAAATTGGCTAACTAGGTAATCAGCTCGTCGGTGATTTGCAGCCCATGCGGGGTGAACTGCGTGTTAGAAGAGATGAGATCTCAGATTGGCTTACCTGTATCAAGTGGCAGATGCCATAGTAAGGATGGATGATAGGCTAACTTAAAAAAAATATATATATATATATATATTATTTTTTTCTCAATGCCATGCGATCTACCCACAATACCTTTGCGATCGACGTATTGGGCACCCCTGCCGTAGAGGATGCTATTGCAGTAGTCGAGTCGTGATGTGATGAATGCATGAATCAGGGTTTCAGCAGCAGAGGAGGAGAGTGATGGGCGGAGACGGGCAATGTTTGTGAGGTGGAAAAAGGCAGTTCTTGTGATGTGATTGATGTGGTGATTGAATTTGAGCTGACTGTCGAAGATGACTCCGAGGTTGCGGATGTGAGGGGGGGGGATAGAGTGTTGCCGTCAAGGGTGAAGTTGAAATTCTGGATGGTTTTGGTACGGGATGGGGGGCCGATGATGATGATGTCTGATTTGGCACTGTTCAGTTGGAGATAGTTTGTTTGCTTGCTGGCTTTTATTTCTGAGAGACAGTTGGTGAGTGGAGTGTGTTGTGGGGGTGATGGTTTTTGTTGAGATATAAAGTTGGATGTCATCGGCGTAGCATTGAAATTGAAGGTTGTGGCGACGAATGATTTTGCCAAGGGGGAGCATGTAAAGGGGGGACGCCTTGGGACAGAGGAGCAGTGGAGGAGGTGCAGTTGTTGATGTTGATAAACTGATGTCTGTCGGTGAGGTAGGATTTCAGCCAGGAGAGTGCAGTGTCGGTGATGTTGAGTGATGATTCGAGGAGGGACAGCAGGATGGTGTGGTTGATGGTGTCGAATGCTGCGGTGAGGTCGAGGAGAATGAGGATGTTCAGGTTGCTGGAGTCAGAGGAGAGGAGGAGGTTGTTTGTGATTTTGAGAAGAGCTGTTTCGGTGCTGTGTTTTGATCGGAAACCGGATTGAAATGGCTCAAAGATGATGGTGGCAATATGTAAGTAGAAAACATAATTCGTTTTTTGATCATTAGAGGGATTTGTTTACAATAATAAAATATATAGAATATCACTACACTAAGGGTTTTTTATTGTATTAGAAAAGCAAATATGTAGAAAGCTCAAATATTGTCTGCAGTTGCATCAGGAACAGTGTTTGAACACCAGAGGAGCAGGCACTTTAGACCCTTGCTGTTACTATAATGGATTTGATTTGTGTAGTCTATTGAACTGTTCCAGCCTATACTACAAATGTGTGTGTTATGTTATTGTTTTGTTTTTGTTATTCATTATTAATTTGTTTATTGCATTTTGAAACTCAATTGGCTTGAAATATAATTAAATGACCACTGTCTTTTTGAAAACGTGTTTATGAAAGCATTTCAGTGTCTACATTTGTCAATCCAGAAGCAATCCACACAGTCATTTAACCAAATTCAAAGCTTTAACTTCGTTTAATGATCCTAGTTTTAAAACGTATTCAACTGAATGTTAGTCATGTAGTGTTTTTCATACAACAAAGCTCTGTTTTTCAGGTGTGGAGGTGAGAGAAGAAGAAGTGCAGCGCATCCTGAACACGTACAACAACATTCTGTTTCTCTCCACCAGGTGGGTCTGATGTTTCAGGTGCTGCAGCAGTTGATTGTTTTATAATTATGTTGTACTAATCTTTCCCTGTTGGTGCTCCAGTCCGTATTAAAGGTGAACAATCTGATAACACCTGTGGCTCTGTAGCTCAAAATGGTACTTGTGCTCATTCAAAATAAATATCGTATTGCTCAAATATTGTCTCAACACAAATGTAGTCCTATTTATTTGACATTATTATTATTATCATATTGACCTTTTTCAGAATAACACATTATATTATATGATTAATTTAAACAGTTGACAAAGAACAAAACATTGATATACTACACAAATGTAACAGAGTTCGGCAATACGATATTGTACAACACCATGTACTGAGTACAATACATTATCAAACAAACAAAATGTATTTGATATTATGGCAATGGAGAATAATAAACCTTAAGATGAACACAACAGACATGCATAGTTCTCTTTAGGTAATTCAGTCCATGGGCAGTTTGTATGTAATCAGTTTAAATATCTAATACATTGTTAATGTTTTAACAATTAACAAACAATTTAGCAAAACATTTTTAACCGGCATTAATTGTGTTTGCAAATATACATCTGTAACTGACCATGGCCTCAGCAATGACACCTAGAGGTGGTCCAAAAGCTAAACACTTAAATGAAATGCAGTGGGGGAATTCAGTCTTTCTTTACTTCATACCTCTGATGATATAACACACCTCCACAGCTCAGTTTCTCAGAGAATACCCAGGCAGTGAGTATTCCTGTGCTAACCACAAACAGGAGATCTTTTGTTGTTTCACACTACCGAACAGGACTCCAAAAGCTGCTGATATATAGACACATATTGTAATATGATCATGGAATTGTAAATACCTTTACTTCAGACTAAAATGTCGCTTTACCAGCTTTGGATTAAGAAATAGTCAACTTTTTCTGCTGGAGTTAAAAAGAGACTGTCCTCACCAAAGATATGATAGCCGATGTTTTACTCTTTTTCTATTGTTTTCTCTGTTTTCTCTTCTGGTGGCCATGTGAATGATGAGTCTTATCCTAATTCCAGGAGTTAAAGCAGAAGTAACATGATGTTGTTATAATGCCCCAAAACCTCTGCTGAAAGAATTTAGAGAGAATGGATGGAAACAAAAAACATATTGAGAACTGCTAAACATCTCCCACCAACAGTTATTCAACAATCACCACCACCAATGTCAACTATCCTAAGTAAATAAGGTTGTACGGCACCAACATCACATGCATCCTTTCTGAAGGTCAGATGAATAGAATTTTGAGGGCAATTGTAGTGACGTGCAGTTCTTAGTTTAGAACATTTCTTGCTTTGTCTTTAAAGTGCTGAATCCTTTTTTGGTTTGGGCAGAATAGCCCATGAGCAGAAGCACCTTCAAAGTTTCGTTATCTGACTGTCACATGTATTTCTCTTCCAGAGACATTCTGGAGATGTTTGACGGCTGCAATCAGGAGATTGAGATGAACGGAGACGGATCACCAGATGATGACTCTCTCAGCTTGTTGCGTGATCTTAATGTCATAGGGGCAGCTGAGGACATGGAGATCACAAATGCAGATGCACAAATTGGCAGCAAAGAGCAGGAAAAGAAAGTGGAGGGGGAGATAAATGGACCCAAACCACCTGTGCCAGGGACTTCCAGCTGTGCCCAGACTGCTGCAGGCAGCCAATCATGTCATTGTGAGTTAGAAGATACTGAAACATCTTGAACAAAGAAAACTGGCCTTATTTTATAAGATCCTTCTAACGTTTCAATAAGAATCACAATCAACTCGTTCATTCGTCCCACATGTACAATGTTACGGCAAAGTGCACAGTGCAGGCAAAAAAAATGTGTAGACTAACATATTAAATGAAGAGGAATACTTCTTCACTGATTGCCACATGGCAGCAGTGGGAACAGGCGATATATGTCCTAATAACATATAAACATTGTGATTGAAATAACTTATTTGCCTTGATTCGTCATGTTTTATCTTCGTTTGTTTCTATATCTAAATTGTATTCATCTTCAAAGCAGCAAAGATCTCAAAAAAAGTGAGAAAGCTAAACAAGAAGCAACTGAACAAGAGAGATTCAATGGGAGAGACTATTCTGCACAAGGTATGCAAAAGGAGAGATCTGGCTGAGGTCAGGGCGCTCATTGAAGCGGGGATCAACGTCAACATAAAGGATAATGCAGGTTTGTCACAGCTTGGACACCTAATCACTTCTATATTCTGATATATGTGTTGCTCTTATGAGTACATGTTAATTGACAGGCTGGACTGCTCTCCATGAGGCTGCTTTTGTTGGTGATAAGGCAGTGGCTGAGGAGCTGTTGAAGGCTGGAGCTGATGTAAATGCTAGAAGCTATAATGGGGTCAGCCCACTGCATGATGCTGTTTCCGGTAAACACCACCAGGTGAGGAAGAAACTAGAGTACAGCTTTTGGTCACACATTCCACACGTCCATAGAGGAACAAAGTCCTGGCATCAGTCTCTGACTAGATTCTGCTCTCACTGGCATTGATCAAATTTGCCACTTTGTGAAAGAATTTAGCAATTAATGAAACTGTTTATTTTCTTTCCCTATTCTTATGTTTGCCTCTTTCCTCTTTCTTTTCTTCTGGGATCAACAGGTTAGATTTGCTTTTGTTCCAGCAATGTCTGGACCAGACCGATTGACATTACAGCCTCAGTCCAAAACAAAGAAAACCTGATATTGTGGAATGTGTGGTGTGTGTGTGTGTGTGTGTAGGTAGTGACGCTTCTCCTCCAGCATGGGTCAAACAGCAGTCACAGGCAGATGGGGGGCCTCAGTGCAATGGACATGGCGGAGGAGGAAAAAATGAAAGAGCTGCTCTCTCTCGGAGTGGCTTCTGTGATACATGAGCAGCCTTGTCAGGGCCCTGCACAGTACAGACAACCAGGTGAGCAACCTTACATTACATTTCCATTCTCTTACACATACCACTGTGTACTTCACAACTCTCTGTGGAGCAAATGTGATTGTTGGTCAACAAAACACACAGTAACTTTGTGTGTTTTTACTGACTAGTCATGATAATATGATTCTTTCAATTTGTGGATAAGCAATTAATTGAGTTATCGTACGATAACTAAAAAGGAACTCGATAACTTTTCTGACCTCGATAAATTGCCGTTTACATGCGTGTTTGTTTACATAAGGATTTGACCAGCATTTTAGCCAGGCGCACTGTGTCTGCCGGCCACTCTACCGGCCAGGCGCGCTGTGGCTGCCGGCCACTCTACCGGCCAGGCGCACTGTGTCTGCCGGCCACTCTACCGGCCAGGCGCGCTGTGGCTGCCGGTAGAGTGGCCGGCAGACACAGCGTGCCGGGCCGGCAGAGACCACTCTACCGGTCCGGCGCACTGTGAGGGGCGGGGCTCACACACAGCCAGGTCAGGACACTCCGCGTGCAGCAGTGTGTAGCAGCCAAATGAATAATATAGAGACAAGCAGGGGACAACGTGCGACTTACTCAAGGGTAATTTGAAGTTAAATGGAATTGGTTGCAAAACCTAACTCCATCTCCGGTGTGGGAATATTTTGGATTTAAGCCAAATCAACGAGGCGAACCTACGGACTTGAATGAGCCGGGCGGTGTGTCGCATTTGTTTTAAAAAGGTAGCAACAAAAGCTAGCAATACGACCAACCTTAAACTGCACCTGAAACACAACCACCCCATTCCGTTTTCCCAGCTGGGAGCAAACACGGCAGCTGGAGATGGAGAGCCCCCACCTTCCCGACTTACTTTATTTTTAAAAAACATTTTTTACTACTGCATTTTCACAAATGCAGTTGAGTATTTTGGAGAGAGCTCTCTTTTCCAGCCTGAGTCTATTTAATTTATTGTTTTGGTTGTGTATGATTTATTTAATACATTTTTTATAATTTAATTTATTTGTTTTATTTATTATATATAATTTATATATTTAAATATTATTTCACATTTCATTTGTAATGTTGAATGTTCAATAAAAAAGGATATTATTATATATTATCATTATGTCAGTGGTCTGAAATGGTATTACAACGGTGCCGACAATATTATCGTTTATCGCAATAATTTCCGGGAAAATGTATCGTCCAACAAAATGAATTATCGTGACAGGCCTATTTGTGGATCTCTTTAGCTGGAATATTTTGAAGTGTCAAATGTGCCCCCATCTACATGATAACAATAATGTATGTTAATGTGAGCAGTTCAGAAATCCTGAGATTTAAGGCTTGCACAAAACGAAAAATCCTTAGATATTAAAAACAAGGTTTGCCAATAGTGTCAGTAATATGTACTGACACTAATTTGCTAGTGTATTATTATCATAACTTGCAGAGTTTATAAAGTATCAAAAGTTGCAACCAACAAACTTGTTTTCTATTATATACAGTTGAAGTTAAAGCTGATTTCACTGCAGTGCCCTTAATTCTGATCAGTGAGCACATTTTAAAGCAAGTCCAAACTGTTTTAACTATGTTTACTATTCTTAAAGTTGTTCACACTAACTACAAAATATAACTTTTTCCCACAAATAGATTTTTTTTCTGCGAATAAGGTTCAAATTCAATTTATTGCGTGGTACAAGTTAGAAAAGCCTTAAGACTTGTGATTTCTTTCAGTTGTGGTTTAAAGCTGAGGTCTGAGTGCAGGAATCTTTCAGGTGAAATGTCTTCCGAGGCTCCATGCCACAACAGCATCTCTGCCAGCTGCAGTAACGCATTAAGTGTACGACCCGGAGACTTGGGTGACGGAGACGGAGTCAGAGAGCCTGGTGACATTCAGCCGAAGAAGAAAGACACCGCCACGGATAATGTGAGAGCTTTTTACACTTCCATTACCTTTATACTCAAATGTGCTTCTGTGCAAACTGATGCTGGATTCAATGTACATAGACAAAAAAGGTATTTTTTACCATTTATGGCACCAATTATTTGCCTTTCCTCCTTCAGGGACATGCAGAATTGTTGTTTTGAAAGCTTAACTGTTTTTTCCGCTTTGATGTGTGTTTCTCACTAATTATCTTCTTTTAGCTGAGTCATACAGCGGCCACAAGAGTGTTTTTGGAGGAGACGGGCAGGAAACAGACAGATGTTTCGTCTTGGCCTCTGATTGATCTGGAGGATGCAGGTAGAGCAGCCAGTGAAGTAACTGGTCACAAAAACCATTTACACGCCACCGTAATGTTAGAAGTATACCTAACAAGAAATACTAATGCAAATGATAGGATACGCAAATTATTGTCAGCTTGGTTTCAAATGGAAGAAGGTAGAATATTGACTTGTGCTGTTTTTTTAGGCAGATATCATGCTGCTCTGATACAGATCCACGATGGGCTGAATGAGGTGCTTAACCAACAGCAGTTGGAGAAGGATAACCTTGAACAGAAATTACGGTCAGTTCAGGAACTTCTTACATCCAGGATTTAAGTGGAGCATTGCAAGCCAGCAGCGAAAAATATTGTGTATACAATGCTTTCATTTCCAGAACATGGCAAAGTGACACAACATACTTATAGTGCATGCTATATACAAGCAGTACATATTTATAAATAGAAATAAGGTCTTTAAATGGCATTTCTTTAAAATGTCTTCTCAAAGGAGTAATTATTCTCTCAAGTAAATCAACTTTATCAGCCGGACAGACACAGAGCAGACAAGCAGTAGCAACGTGGAAGTAGCTGCAGCAATAGCAGCAGCAAGCAATGCATAGAGAGAGATCTGGCAGGTTAAATAGAGCGGCATATTAAGGAGACTCTGTTTGGTTGGTTGTAAAGTGGCAAAGGCCGTTATGTATGAATGCATCATTAGTGCTCGAGTTGACTGCCTGAACTCGCTCGCAGGCTTCGCCCCATTGGAGGCATGCCTAAAGAACTGTCTCACAAATAAAACACATTGGAAACCATTTTCTTCTATATAATCCTGATGTCTTTTAATCTGTCTATCATATCACTTTAAAGTAAACAAAAACACTTTCTATGAAATCGACAATATATCCACACATACAGTATAAAGTTTCCTCTTCACCTTACCTGCATTTATTTGGCCCGCAAAAGACATTTCTATAACGTTAATTGAAATATCTTGATTGATTGATTTTTTTAATTGGTTGCTGGACTTTTGATGAAAGAAAACGACAATGAGTTAAAATGGTATTTGAGGATCAATAGTTTAGGAATTCATATTTTGTAACTTTACTTTAGCAAACAATTTCACTCTCAAACGCTTTACTGTGATCTGAGGACTTGCTGAGTCCAAACAAAAGGCATCTTTACAGAGTGTGGAGATAAGACACACAAGTGTTTCTGGTAGGTTCCCATGTAGAAAGGCTGAGTCTTTATTATAGTGGCCTTTGCTGCATGTCATCCCCTCTTTCCATTTCCTGTCTATCTCAAGCTGTATCTAATAAAGGCAGGAAAAGCCAAAACCAGATGGAAGTGAAAATACAAAGAAAACACAGGTTTACACAAGTTAGCCAGCTCAACACTTACGAAATGACCAGCAGTACTGTTTGATTCTCTGCAGGATGGTGTCCGACCCCCTCCGGCACCGCTTGCTGAAGAGTCGCCTTGTCTCCCTGTCTTTGTGTCAGAGGACGTTGGTGGAGCTCCTCCAGAAGCAAATGCATATGGAAGAGGTGTATCTAACCGCGAAGGCCAGACTTTCCAATAATCAAAGCAGAGCAGGTACACAGCAGCTAAATCACTTCTCCACTCCTGATCCTGAAGCTGGAGAACCACACAGCTCAAATCACAACGGCCAAAGACAGGAGAGCCATCGACCCATTACACAGCCCACTCTGTTCAGATCAGCACCCTTAAACAATGCCGGGAACCCTACACAGCCTTTATTAACTCCCAAACACACTGATGTGCTGGATGAGAGAGCCGGTCGCTGTCAGAGCAACGCCCCTCAACCAGACGGATCACAACTCTCTGACTCATTCAGAGGGGGGTCATTCCCTCCGGAAGTGCTCTAGAGCTGGTGTTGAAGGTTAGGCAATGCTCTTCTCATCAAACTATTTATTAACCATGTTCTCTCTACAGTTGTCACCTGACCAGTTGTGTAAAGCACATTTACTCAAGTACTGTACTTAAGTACAATTTTGAGATACTTGTACTTTACTTCAGTCTTTAAATGTTTTGCTTCTATGTACTTCTACTCCACTACAATTCAGAGGTAAAAAGTGTACTTTTACTACACTTAATTTATTTAATAGCTTTAGTTACTTTACAGATCTGGATTAATGATGAAATATAATCAAGTCTTAAATCAGACTTTAGTTCCACCTGGAGTAAATTCACAAGCTACCCTGCAGTATACAAAGTCATTCAAACTAGCTGCACCTTTACCAGCTTTGATAACACTTTAATGATCAATCATTATAAAACATGAGAGAGATGTACCAATCTGCAGAATGAGTACTTTTACCTTTGGTACTTTAAGTAAGGAGAGCCGCAGCAACATGAACACAGTGGCAGCAGCAGCATTATTGAGGCAGAGGCAGCAGACCTGGCAGCTTCAATAGAGCGGCATGTTTAGGAGAATGTGTTTGGTTGGTTGTAAGAGGGACGAGGCGCGTCACGTGTTAATGTATCATTGGTGCTCCAGTTGACTGCCTGAACTAGCTCGCAGGCTTCGCCCATATCTGAGTACTCCTCCCACCTCTGCACCTGACGCACTTATTTGCCAACAACCTGAATAAATAAAACCAATATCTTTCCTAATGACATGAAAGGTAATAACAGGCATGAAAATCACTCACCTTTCGGCGAAATTCGCCGTTTTGAAACCAAAATAGGTGACCTACGTGAATCGTGTAGATTCAATGAGAAAATATTTGGGGGGGGGGGGGGTAGGTTCAGAGGCCGTAATGGTACGCACCGTTGGGTGACGAGTGGAAGACGAGACCCAATCACTGCCACTGTGCGGTGCGTACCGTTACGGCCTCTGAACCAGCCCCAGAGATTCAGTGAACTGCGAACAGGTGCGCGTGCCAAAAGGGACCTGATCATTGGTTTACAAGCAGTTCGCTTCGCTCGTGCTGACCAGAGCGGGATCCAGACCACCATCAGAAGCTGAAAGCACGCCTGGCCTCGGCGATTCCGCACAGCATGAATCGCTCCCGACTCGGGGAGGTAGTGACGAATGTGTAATGTGAACACAGCAGGAGAGAACGCAATGTTAGACAGCTAGCACTAAAGCTCCGGTGGAAAATGATTAGCTAACGCTACCGTTAACGTTAGCCTAACATTAGCTAGATATCGTTACTAAAGTTAGATGCTAGCTTGTATAGCTTACGGTAAATCACAAAAAAGAAAAACTGGTTAATGTTAGTGCTACTTTCTAAAATCTCTACAACTCGTTTTTCCAGGACGTGTTGATGATTTTGAGGTGAGGGGACTGACAAGGCTGAGGGTAAAGTGGTCCACCGTTCTATCAATAAGGCTAAACTAGAAGTTAGTGCTAACACTAATACAAACATTATTTTTGCAGAATGAGTGTGTTAGGGGAGAAGGATTCAGCCATTGTTAAACAGCTGGATGCTGGATTGAAATGCAGCTGGAACTGGTCGTGGCTAAAACTGGAAGGCAAGGTCTCAGTAAAAGAGCAAGAGGTGTCCTTTCATCTAGGAGATGTATTCATCAAAATCAACAGGCAGGGATTCGCCAGATGCATTCTCTGCCACAAAGAGATCAATTATGCTAACAAAGGCAGCCATGCTCTGCAGGCTCACTGCCAGACGGAAGTTCACAAGAAGGTGCAGATGATAGCTTCCACTCATAGTGTTGCCAGCAGCTTCCTTCCAGCATCAGCTAGGGTGAATCCAGCAAGCCAGAGTCAAGCCAACCAGGGTCAGAAACAATCAGGCAGCAGTGCCAGGGAAAGATCCCCGTACCAGTTATAAACCGCATAGCAAATGCAGAGGTAGGTGGTGTAGGCCTGTTAGTCAGCACAGGCAGCATAGACAGAGTACACTAGCACTTTGAGATTGTTATTTTTATTATAACAATAATAATAATAATAATAATCATTTATTATTATATTATTATATTATTCACAATCAGCTGCGGTCACTGGCAGCATCATCACCTAAACATGGAATACACTAGCTTTACATTAATTACATAATTTGTGTTCTAGGCAATGGTCCTTGGAACCTTGGCGGAGCATTCCATCCCGTTTTCTAAGGCTCCTGGAAACCACTGTATTGTGTGTTTTAGGCTATCTTTGCCAATAAAATGTATTAAAATCTGAATTACATAACATTGTATTGGCTGTCAGTCATGATGGAAGAGTAGACAAGTTAAGTTACAGCATGTCCACCATCTGCATATGCATTAAGCCATTTGCATTAAGCCCTTACCACATTGTGCCTCATATACTGTAAATGTTAGACCCAGTGACAGGCTGGCATGAAATGTCTTGCATAATACTTAGTAAGGAGGCCATAATATTTTTGACTCATGGCTGAAGTTAAGTTTCTCCAGCTCTCCCAGAGTTGGCAAAAAAATGCATCTCAAAATGCATCAGATTGATGCTTTAAAATATGGAATATTCAACATTTTCTTCCGGGGGAGCATGCCCCCGGACCCCCCTAGAGGGATAATATCCTTCTCACCTTTTTCACCCCTGACCCGTTTTCATGCCTGTAATAAGATAAGATGAGAAGGGGAAATGCGGTTTTTCACTCTGTTATTGTATACACACACACTAGAAATACATACATGCATAGGACCTAGACTTGAACGGGCAACTCTCCACCTACCTGTATTTTTCCGTTCCTAAGCCAGGTCCCTACAGACTAAGCTACTGCCACCTCAAATGATGTAACTTTGGGAAATGTTTGATTGCATGACATGTTTGATTGTGGCGACTAATAACAATGAATGGCTGCCATTGTACAATTTACTTACGATCAGGGCCCTTGACATTAAGTTGCTGCAATTTGATATAAAAATGCAAAAAATGAATGCCTACCATCATCCCAAAAGGCCACAGCACAAGGTTCCCTCCTGTTCACCACCACGGCCCCTGGTAGACCCCCCCCACACACATAGACTGGAATACCCCTGATGTGCAATAAAACTGTCTGAAAATATAAAACTTTGTGCAATATACCCTCCTGCAATTTCACGTTTATTACCATGGTGTACATATCTGTTATTTTGTTATAGTTTTTTACATATTGTGTTATTAATAACATAGTTATGTGCATACTAAGCCTGTTTTTTCTTTTTTTCTTCCTTTATCTGCTATTGTAATCATGTAAATGTCTCCGTTGCGGGACAGTTAAAGGATTTCTGATATTGTGTGTCATTCCTCTGCAGGGTCAGTGGCACCTTGCTCTCCTGCTGGATGACGGCTCGATAAAGGACAGCAAAGGCAAGCTGCACCTGACTCCAGAACGCTGGCTAGAGTTGATTCTCAGTAACAACATCCCTGTCAGCTCAGCATACGCCTGGGACAAGGTTAGACACCAGACTGCCTTCATACCCTCACTGTACTCAGAACAGGAGAATGGCTGCTGAAAAAGGAAATACTCCATCTATGTTGTTTTTTATTATTACTAACTAACCACTTTGTCTTTGTTAAACTCTTGAATTATTTTCCATTTGCTTTGTTCTCAGCAAAAGGCATTATACCGACATTAGAAACCAGGTCCTCTTCATCATTTTGCTGTAGATATTAATCTTGAGTATGAATCCAGCTGTGACTATCTAGTCCCACCCTCAGATAAAAACGTGCTGTGATATTGGCTGAATTCTGTCATGTTCCCACAAACAGAATCAGCTGCATTGCCAAGAACACACACAAGGCATTTGCTTTGGTATATAACGGTGCATGCATGAACACAGTAAAATAAGTTAAGATCAAAAAGGTAATTATTATAAAACAAAATATTATAAAAACTCTTAGAAATCAAAAACTGTATCTACAAAAAAAGGAAATACAATAAGGATATTAAAGTGTGCAGTATATCTAAATTGGAAGTGGATGAGCTGTGCAGTTCTTAAGGGGAGAAATTGTGCAGAAATGTGCAAAGGTTAACATCACGGTCTATAAGGAAAGACAAGGTGTTAATGTTTTGCATAGTTTCTATGGGAGTAGTTAAGTAACAACTCTTGGAGGACTCTAACCCACAACTGTTGAATTTGAAGTAAAAAATAAACTATAAAGTTAACCCCAACCCTCAGGACAAAATGGGTTTTAGCTCCCATTAAATTAAGACAACACAGGTCGCTTAACAAACCTCAGTATTGTCTTGTGACTGTATAACGAAACTGGAGAAAAACCAAGCTGGCACGAAGAAAACATGCAAACTTCTCACAGAGGCTCCAGCCAACCGGCGGCACTGCTGCCAGAGCCTGATCAATCTTCTCCCTCTGTCAGGGAAAACACATGAATGAGCCACACTGTTGCACTGGGTGACATTTCCATGAACATACACACCGTACTTTTATTTCACCCAATCCTAACAAAAGCACTATCTGACTAACATTTGATCCAAACCTCAGTGAGCAGTTGTTCAAAAACCGGAACAAAGTTACAGAGAATACTTTTTCTTTTTTTCATAACCGGTGACTTCCCTGAATGGTACTCACAACATCTTGAGAGAGGCCAAGCCCCTCTAAGTGTTCCCGTTCAGGGGCCATGCCCACAAACGCTGGCCTAACACTGGGTGACCGCTGATCGCTCCCTCCACCTGGGAGAGAGTGTCCCCGCGCCATGGAATTTCCCACGGTCTCCCCGACAGCATCCGCTGTAGGCATGGACACCAGGACGCTCCCGTGCACTCCGGGGCTATTAAGACCGGTGTCAGTCTCTCCTCTTGCACTCGGTCCAGGAACCGAGGGATCAGAGGGACTGGTGGGAAAGCGTATAATAACACCCTGGGCTAAGGTCTGTGTGCGAACGCGTCCACCCCCAGGGGGCACATTGCGCGTTCCCGCGTACAGCGAACAGATCCACCTCCGCTCTCCCGAACCTGCTCCACACCTGGGAGACCAGTTCGGGGTGGAGGCTCCAGTCCCCTTGGCGAGGATCTCCTCTGGACATGAGGTCTGCCCCTCTGTTCAATTCGCCGGGAATATACACTGCTCTGATAGAGAGTACGTGTTTGCGCGCCCAGCACAGTAGCCGCCTGGCTGTGTTCAGCAGCTGTGCTGATCGTACACCTCCCTGGCGATTGATTTAGGCAGCCGCTGCTTTGTTGTCTGTGCGAATCAACACATGTTGTTTGTACAGCAACGGGGCAAAGTGCTGGATTACTCTCCATACGGAGAGTAATTCCAGCACGTTTATATGGAGAGACATGTGAGCCGGCCACTGTCCCCCCACTGCCTGCGACATGCACGTTTCTCCCCATCCTGAGAGAGATGCGTCTGTGAACACCGAGGTGTGTGACGTCACTCTGCCCAGGGGCACCCCCACTGACAGGACGTGGAGATTTTTCCAGTAGATTAAATCCAAACCCACGGAAGGAGGAATGAACACCATGAGTCTCTTCTGACGCACGGGGTCGATGTGCAGGCGAATAAACCACCTCTGGAGTCTCCTCATGTGAAGGAGACCCAGGGGGATCACCACATGACCATGCTGAAATCATGCCTAACAGCTGCATCACAGAGAGGGCTGTCACAACCCTGCGGGGTGTGACGCGGCAGAGGAGAGCTGTCAGTTTCTCCACTCTCTGCTGTGAGAGCCGAGCTCTCATGGTGGCTGAGTTTTATTCCACTCCCAGATAAATGATAACCTGGGAGGGAAAAGGACAGCTCTTCTTCCAGTTTATAAATGAAACCCAGGCTTGACAGATGAGATACGAGCTGTACCGTCTGTAAAGCGACTTCCTCCCTGGAACGAGCCAGCCACAGCCGGTCGTCCAGGTAAAATAACACACTCATCCCCATTCTGTGTAGTGGCTCCAGAGCCGTCTCCACACACTTTTAAAAAGTGCGTGGAGCCAGGAATGAGAAACGCAGGAATTTGCTGTGTTTCGGGATGATGGTTACGTTGAAGTATGCATCCTTCAGGTCTATGGAAGTTAACCAGTCTCCCTGGTGAACACACTCCAGCACCTGTTTGATCGTCAGCATGGGAAAAGGCCATTTCCTTGTTGGACACTGACAGATCGAGGATGGGTGTCATTCCCCCCGCCCCGTCTCTTTCGGGACCAGAAAATAGCGGGAGTAAAAAACCCTGATTTTCCACAGCTCTGCTAAATGGAGCGGAGTTGTAGGAGTCTAAAGAGGGAAATTATGATTTATCTGCTGATATTGCATATTATTATTTCGTTGGCCCACTTTTTGTTTTTTTGTTTGGGGTGAGGAGAAGGGAAGAAAGTTGGAATTAAGGGAATGGAGGTAATCTTTCCAAATCGCAATCAGGGTTTGCTCTATGACATTGTAAATTACGTTAAAATATGCATAACTAAGTCCACAAAGTATATTTGGTTTGATACATATGACTAGATTAATTGTTCTCTCATTAAACGTATGCGGTCTTAATTCCAATCTAAAGATTACAAAATGTCTTGATGTCTTGGGTCGAAAAAAGGCTGATATTGCATTTCTTCAAGAAACCCACACATTAGCTGAAGATATTCATTACATGTCACTTGTTAGATGCTTTTATCCAAAGCGACTTACATACATTCAATACTGTGGGCAATCCCCACAGGAACAATTTGGGGTGAAGTGTCTTGTCCAAGGACACAACGACATGCTGACTGCAGCCGGATTCGAACCAGTGCCCCCGTGATCCGAAGATCAGCGCACTAACCACTGAGCCACAACCTCCCATTCATAAAGTTGGGAATAATATTTATAAAGTTGTGGCTTATTCATCTTCAAACAGTAAAACTAAAGGAGTAATCATTTTAATTTGCAATAATTTAAAATTACATATTGTTAACAAAGGTCAAGATCAAGAAGGAAGAATTGCTTATCTTCAAGGAGTCCTTTGCATTAGAAAGATAGCTTTGATAGCATGCTATGCAGCTAACTTATATGAACCTACGTTCTTTGAATCACTTTCAAAAGTAATTTTGAAATGACCAATTATGACATTATTATTGGTGGTGATATGAATGCTGTAATTAATCCATTGTTAGATAGATCAAGGAATACCCAAAGCAATTCATCAGCCAACCTAGCATTAAGTACCATTATAAATAATTATGCGTTGGTAGATATATAGAGAGTAAGGCATCCTATATCAAAAGAGTTTACTTTCTTTTCTAAGAGGCATCTTACATTTTCAAGGATAGACTATATTTTAATCTCTAAACTTGTAGATTTAGTTCAAAATACTGAAATATCACATATGTCAATATCAGACCACCACGCCAATGTATGTACATTTTTTCTCTCTAAGGAGAACAATCGAGCTGCAAGATGGAGATTCAATTTAACATTACAAGATTCACAATACTGTCAACAGCTTAAAATCGGCTTAAGAGAGTTTATGTTGTTTAATTATAATTCAGTTAAAGATGTTAGGCATCTATGGAACGCTGTAAAAGGTTATGTTCGAGGCAACGCCATAGTGTACTCCTCAGCCCGAAATAGGGAAGAGCTCAAGACAATCGTGGATCTAGAATGTACATTATCATCACTGATTAGAGAACTACAGGAACATTATAATTCAGATAAAGAAATGGCAGTATGCAAAGTTGAAGCTGAACTCAATGCGCTACTTACCAAGAGAGCCACATTTCTGATTCATTGGGTAAGAAACACAGAATATCTAGATGGAAGTAGACCGAGCTCCCTGCTGGCAAGTAAACTCCGAAATAACGAGCAGCTCGCCCAAATATCTTCAATTACGAATAATGATGGCATTGTCCTTTATGATCCAGTCTGTATTAATCATGAATTTGAACAGTTCTATAAACATTTATATACGTCTCAAGTACAGACATCAAAGGCAGAGTTAGAACATTTCTTTGGATCTGAATTTACCACATCTATCCCCTGAGGATATTGATCGCTTAGATTGTGAAATAACACTTAAAGAATTATCTGAAGCATTGGAAGACATGAACCTTGGCAAATCCCCTGGTAGGCTATAGATGGTATCCTCCCGGAATTATATTCCCAGTTTTGGCATATTTAGGACCAATATTATTGGAAATGATTCATGTAGCCCTCAAAGAAGGACATTTCCAAAAGGATATCAATACAGCTATAATTTCTCTCATACACAAGAAGGGGAAAGACCCAAATTGATGCATAAGTTTTAGACCAATATCACTTATAAATTCAGAAATCAAACTTTATGCCAAAGTAATAGCTCGACGACTGGAGAAAGTCCTTCCAACATTAGCATTATGACCAAACAGGCTTTATGAAAAACCGATTCTCATCAGATAATATCAGGAGACTACTGCATGTTATTCATTTTGCAGCAGACATAACATCGCCTTGCGCCGTATTATCAGTTGATGCTGAAAAAGCTTTTGACAGGCTAGAATGGCCATTTTTGTGGCATACAATGCAAAGAATGCGTTTTGGGGCAAAATGAATGATTATGTTGAAGATCCTATATAATAATCCAAGTGCTATGGTTCTGACAGGCAATCAGTGGTCACCTAGATTTCCAATTCTACGTGGCACACGGCAAGGTTGCCCTGTCTCCGCGCTTCTGTTTGCAATTTCTCTAGAACCGCTTGCACAGAAAATAAGACTATCCAAAGAAGTAAAACAGATAGTTGTAAAAGAGAAAGACCACAACATTTCGTTATATGCGGATGATCTACTACTGTACTTGGACGAGTTACCAACTACGCTTCCTAAACTGTTAAATATCTTTACCCAATTTAGTTCAATATCTGGTTACAAGATCAATTTGAATAAATCATGTCTTTTAACCCTCAATAGTGCCATGGTTGAACTAAACCTAAATACAGAATTGCAGATCGTCCAACACTTTAAGTATTTGGGAATCGATATGCCTTATTAGACACAATAGTAGCAAAGAACTACAAAATAATGTATACAACAATTAAAGATGAACTAAAAAAGTGGATTAATATAACAATTTCTTTAGCAGGACGAATTTCAATCATAAAGATGAATATTCTACCAAGAGTCAATTTCTTAGCTAGATGTTACCTTTATCTCCACCAGACGGTTTTTGGGACAAACTTCAGAATAGGATTTCAAAATATATTTGGAAAAACCAATACCCAAGAATCAGATAAGAAGTTCTACAATATGACAAAAACTGTGGAGGCCTTATTTGGAAAAACCAATACCCAAGAATCAGATAAGAAGTTCTACAATATGACAAAAACTGTGGAGGCCTTAATGTTCCCAATCTCGAGCTTTATTATTATTCCTTTACGCTTCGAGCCTTGAAAAACTGGATTGATGAAAGCACCAATGTACCTTGGATTAAAATTGAAAGAAGTATAGTCTATCCCCTTAAACTTGGTGATGTCTTATTTTCTGCCATGTCGCCATATGACTATGCAAACATTTGGACCAATTATTGGCCAAGCTGTGAAAGTGTGGAAACATGTAGAGAAATTGTGCAATTGGTCTGTAGATTTGCATAGTAACATACCAATGTTTCATAACCTGTTACTACGTATTGGAAAAAAAGCTATCCAAAATGCTGTCAATTAAGGATGATTCCAAGCCCCATATGCCTTCTATGTAACCAAAAGACTATTGGCACATATGTACACATGGTTTCTGAATGTACTGCAGTAAGAACGTTCTGGAAACAAGTTATTGAGATTGTATCTGAGATTATTGGAGTTCACATACCCTGTCTCCCAAGTATTGTATTGTTGAATGACGAAGGGGGAAGGGGGGGGTGGCATGGGAAAGGGATTCCCTATATTTTTTCTTTGTCTTTTCTTTTTGTATTATTGTCTATATAATTTGTATCTGTGTATAGAAGTCCCTCTGTGAGGGCAACAAAAAATAAAAATAGTTGGTCACAAAACGGAACTTATAAATAAAGTGACGTCTTGGGGAGGCTTGGAGCTGCGAGCGACAGAGAATAATCGTTTTAATCTAAATGTTGCATGACTAATTTAAAACATTATACATATATGCATGATTTGAATATTTGCCTAAAGAAAATATGGGCTTTTGTAACTGACACACTTGATAAATCACTGATTGAAATCAATTATAAAATGACGTATCATTTAATCATGGAAACCAGTAATAACAAAAAGGCAACACGAATAACTAAGGGAAAAAATAGCTTAAACGGTTGCATCAATAAAAAATAGGACAGCACAGTACTTACATGCATGTAATGATATTAAAATCTGCCTTTTTATTTCATTTAGCTTCTATTTCCGTTTGTTACATTGAATCCATGGTGATTAAGCTGTTTATATGGAACAAGGTTCACTTGTCTGCTGGTTCCTGCCAGTAGGGGTCTGTGGAGACAGACACAGCATCAGGCTGTAAATTATTGAGTGTTTGCTGTAGAGCTGCACACACACACAGTCCTCTGTATCCTCCATCTCATTGAGAAAATTAAAGAGGCCTGTTTAATGGCTGCTGCTGAAAGACATTGGATCTGCCCTCAGGTTTCACATATCCAACCCAGCAGACTTTGACACTCATTAATAAGTCATTCATAATCTGACGCTTCAATGTTGTTAAAATATATCTGTGATGAACTCCTTCCACTGTGCTTCCAGGTGATGCTCAGAGGCAAACCTTTGTCTCATTATGTATTGAACATGGAGGCTGAAGGACACTCTGAGCAGGCTTCTCCCGATGTTCAACACTGCAGCGCTGCTTCTCCCAAGGAGTTGCTGACCCCAGGTCTGTTGTTCCTGTCTGCTGCCTAACCCTAACAGCCTCACTTCCATATACATCCGCCTGTCACATTTCATTAACAGCAACTCCAATAAGTAAAGAGGGCAGGCAGGCAGGCAGGCAGCCGCTGAAGCGTAGCTTTTCTATGTCAATAATGAATCAGCCGCCTCATACATCTGCCACCTGGAGTTTCACTCAGCACTGTGTCAACCAGCCTCAATAAAATTAATTGTACATTTATTTTAAAAGGGGACTTGATATGTAAAGCATGGTTTTAAATGTCCTTTTCTGTTTCTGCTGAGGCAGCCAACCTGAGAAGAATGATCATGAACATCAAGATCGTCCATCTGGTGGGTGATGATGAATGGCTGCCAAGTGCTCAAATGGACTACTACTGGGCGAAGCTCTTGGAGAAAGACCCTGATGACTGGGGGGAATTATAATTATCCACACTTTGTCCAGTATTGTTCTGAGAAGTTCATTTGTTGAGTTTGACTTGTTTTGACTCATTTCCTGTACCCTATGTTACTTACAATGATATTAAAAATGATTGATTTACAGGTTTCACACTGTCACATTTTCTGTAAGTGTATTTAAACGATGCTCAGGTACTTCTGGTATTTTAATTTTAAATTGTAAACTGTTCAACTGCATTTAAGCAAAAACAATACATATTTGATGGATCTGTGGGTGTGCTGTGTGAGGCCCTGCACTGTTTACCGTACACATGGACACACTGATGATGGGGAAGTGTGTTACAGATATGAGAAGCTGCGCCTTGGGTTAATCATTGGTGAGGGGGTGCTGAATGTATCGGGTGCTGGTAATGTGCTGCACGTGGCCGGGCGGTGGGCGGACTCTTCCCCCGCCACTCCTTTCCGCTCCTCTCCGCCGCTCCAGTCCGCGATGGAGCCCCGGACATAGCACACGGGACTCTGGCACTCTCTTTACGCGTGTTGGCTGGTAAGTTGTCTGCTGCCTCGACTATCGTTAACTGGTCATCAGTCGATACCGTTTCCAGGTGTATAGATGCTCCCGAACAGACTGCGGTGGGACAGTGCCTCATCATGTGATTCCTTACAGAGTGAAAGACAGCCGTCCGGTGCGTAACGAAGGAAATATTAACTTAACCAAAAGGAGTCTGATTCCCGACTGGAAGTGCTCCTCACCAGAGGTGGGAAGACACTAACTACATTTACCCAAGTACTGTAGTTAAGTACAATGTTGAGATACTTTACTTGAGTATTTCCATTGTATGCTACTTTTTCTCTTGTAGGCTACAATTCAGAGTTAAAGTTTTTACTTGTACTCCACTACATGTATTTAATACCTTTAGTTACTTTACAGATGTGGATGAATGATGTTAAATATAATCAAGTGTTAAATCAGACTTTAGTTCCACCTGGAGTAAATCCACAAGCTACCCTGCAGTATACAAAGTCATTCAAACTAGCTGCTCCTTTACCAGCTTTGAGAACACTTTAATGATCAATCATTATAAAACATATATATATTATTCTGAAATGGACCAATCTGCACAATGACTACTTTTACTTTTGGTACGTTAAGTATATCTTGATGATAATACTTTTTTACTTGAGTAACCTTTTGAATGCAGGACTTTTACTGTAACAGTATTCCTACACTGGTACTTTTACTTAAGTACAATATCTGAGTGCTTCTCTCACCTCTGCTCCTATAGGTGTCATTCACATTGAGGACTTAACCCCACCACTTTCTGAAACGTCTGATTTGGACCTTATCACTTTTTAAAAGTATAATTTATTAACAAGGCTGTACTAAAGAGCTTGCATCAAGAAACTGAATTGAAAACGCTTCAGGAAAGGTTTGTTTAAGACAGCAGATGATGCAATGTGAGTACAGAAGTAACTAAAATGCATTTTCTAAATCCAAAGCTAAAAAAAGTTTTCAGTTGTCACTGTTCATGATGCATTCGGATGACTGCAAATAACAATATTTAACAAGTAAAAGTCCTCCATTCAAAATCTAACTTGAGTAAAAGTACACAAGTATTATCAGCTAAATGTACTTAGTAAGTATAAAAAGTAATTATATTTATATATGTGACATTTCTAGATGATATTGTTGTATCAAGTAGCATTTTACTGTTGTAGAGAAACAAAGTCCTAATGGACTTTTGTAAAAATATATTTTAATAATTTGACTCTTTTGTGACTTTAGTGTCCACTAGTTGAATTTATAGAGATGCATTTTGTCAAAAATAAATGTACTGGAGTAATATTACATTATTTAAATGTTAAATGTAGAGGAGTAGAAGTGTAACATAAAATGGAAATACTCAACTAAAGTACAAGTACCCCAAAATTGTACTTAAGTTCAGTACTTGAGTAAATGTACTTAGTTTCTTCCCACCACTGCACACTTGTGTTGAATTTATTCAGTCAGTTTGTTGTGTGATCACACCATTGTCCTTTTCCTGTGTTTCCCCTTACACTCAATAGATGCATGTGTTTCATTGTGTTAAGGTTCTAATGTGGAACTGCAGGAGGAGTTTGCATGGCAGGAGAGCAGCTCAGAGACAACCTTAGAGAGCAAGGTAGGCTCTTTAAGACGACAAACAGCTACTACAACAGTTGACCTACCTACAAAACACAATCACCAGATACAAAATGCCTGATGTGTTCATAAAACTTAAAGTTCCAGTGTAATGTCCCAAGACTGACTTCAAATAATTTACTTAGGATACCTCAAATAATTGTCATACACCTAAATACAAATGTAAAGATAAGTTAACTTAACAGTTATTTGACTTGGTTAAAAATATTTAACCCACTTAAATCACTTCTCAATTTGAGGTTCTCTGCTTCCTTTCATGTCTTTTTGTATCCCTTTGTTCCCAGAATGAAAATAAGATGTGCCTACTACACACATAGATTGAGACACAGGTGCTTCCTGTTTTCTCTGACTCTGCTGGCGGTGTGTCTGCTCAAGCTGGTCTACATTAAAGTGACAGTGAGGGACAGCGTCTACATCGAGCCCTATGGAATCTCTGTCAGCTTATCCAGAAGGTACGACATCAACTGCACCGCCATCTACGAGCTGGACCCTGTGGAGATAGGCAAAGCTCTGGAGATAAAGCGTAAAGTCATTGTTGATGTGGACGATGATAGCACTGTGAGATTGACCTCAGACTGCCAAACGTTTATCAGAACAAGAGGATACCATGAGGCTCCAGTGTCGAATGCAGAGCGCAGCTTCCCATTGGCTTACTCCCTGGTGGTGCACAAGAATGCACCCATGGTGGAGCGGATTCTCCATGCCATCTATGCACCTAATAACATCTACTGCATCCACTATGATCAGAAGTCCTCCCCGGCGTTCATAAAGGCCGTTACCAACCTGGCTCGGTGTGTTCCAAATGTGTTCATCGCCTCAAAACTAGAGTCTGTGCAATATGCCCACATCAGCAGGCTGAATGCTGACCTAAACTGCCTCTCTGACCTGCTAAAGTCAGAGGTCAAGTGGAAGTATGTTATCAACCTGTGTGGCCAGGACTTTCCTCTCAAGTCCAACTATGAGCTGGTGATGGAGCTGAAGCAGCTGAACGGCAGCAACATGCTGGAGTCCAGCCGGCCCAGTGAGCTCAAGAAGCAGCGCTACAGCTTCAAGCACGAGCTGAAAAATGTGCCTTATGAGTACCGTCGTCTTCCTGTTCAAAACCACAGCGCTCAAAGATGTCCCTCCTCACGGTATCGAGATGTTCATCGGGAGTGCATATTTTGTCCTCTCACAGGATTTTGTGAACTACATTAGCAGCAGCCAGGTGGCAAAGGACTTCCTGGCTTGGTCAGCTGACACATACTCTCCAGATGAACACTTCTGGGCCACCCTGGTCAGGGTACCCGGGGTGCCAGGACAAATTCCCCGATCAGAGGCTGACGTTACAGATCTGAGGAGTAAGACACGACTAGTCAAATGGAACTATTTAGAAGGGAATCTTTACCCCGCCTGCACGGGGACACACATGCGGAGTGTTTGCATCTACGGAGCGGCGGAGCTGCGCTGGCTCCTGAACTATGGACACTGGTTTGCTAACAAATTCGACCCCAAAGTGGACCCGATTCTGATCAAGTGTTTGGAGGAGAAGCTGATGGAAAAACGTCAAAATGTGCAAACATGATACCCAAAGGAAAAGCAAATGAGAGGAGGGAGTAGGTCCAGTATTTATTATATTATAGACAAAGGTGCAAATTGACATCAGAGTACATGGACTTATTTGTTGCACAATTGTGAGATGCAGGCACTTTACTTGAGTATTGTCATTTTGTTAGCTTCTACTACCTATTTCATTGGAAAACATTACGCCTGTTGGTGGTCCACATTTGCTAATCACTTTGCAGATTTCGCATGCGCTGAAAAAACTGAAATGTTGACTTTAATTAAATGTATTATGTCAACAAATGTCACATAACTGTATTAGGTTAGTTGAAAGCAATGATATTAAGTTGAACCTAATATTTAACTAATACAGTTATGTGTGATCTGTTGACAGAATATTTAATTAAACTCAACATTTTAGGTTTTTAAGTGTGTGAACCACTTGCAACATTTGATCAGTAATCTTTGATTAAACATAGGGAGGGATCATTCTTCAAAATGAGGTCTGCTACTTTATTTAAAAGGAAAATGTTGATCTAATATCATTCCCTGAGGTATTTTAATTGTCTATCCACCTACATGTTGCCATCCTGTTGCAGTAGGATACTGCCTTTCCACATGATTTCATTCATTCTTATAATTGTTTTACTTTCAACTACCACATAAGGAATTGGATCAGTAACAGAAGAAAGAAATACAAGTGCCTTTGGCTTAACGAATGTGGATTATCTGAGGAAATGCCATCCTAAAAACAAGTGCCACTTGATATCAGATCCCAGTACAGCGTCCATGTGGGTTCCACAGACTACTCTTACATTGAGGTTAGAAATACCAAAGACTGTTTTCCTCGTGTGTTCTGTTAATTCAATGCTCCACACAAGTTTGTTTTTCAGGTTTTTTTGTCATGAAAACAGAAATTGAGGTTGAGTTTCGATGGTTGAGATTTCTGCTGATGTATTTATTGCTGAATAAAAGTATGATGCTTCTTATGGGTGGTTTGGCATGAAGCTCATTGAAAAGGCTCTGGATTGTTGTTTACAATAAGGGCCCGTCCACACTGCGTAGAAGCTTGCCGGCAGGGGGGGCTGAAACTCGACCAACAACCAATCACATGAATCTCCCGCCCCGGACACACACGCACGCGGTTTGATTGGCTAGAGCTTGTACTGGCATATGATTCGATTGGCTGACGCTTCCGCCGAAGCTTCAAAAGTTGAACATTGCTCAACTTTTGCAGCGAGCAACGCGAGCAAAGCTACGCTTTGCTCCCACAATGCAGTTCGGCGAAGCGTCACGTCACCCCATTCAAAGTGAATGGGCAGAAGCGTTGAAGCTTCAACGCACACCGCTGTGTGGACGGGCCATAATACAATGTTTTAAAGACTGTCAGACACTGCTCTCCAATATGTTTGCATTCATTTAGTGAACTATGGTACAGGTAAACAGGTATTTGATTGTCTGGATGAGTCAGAAACAGACAGGTGGTTCTGTTATTGTGTCCACCTTGCATATACATTGATTTGAACCACAAATACAAAATGGCTCTGTGTTCAGTGTGTTGTCAGGCTTAAGGATGCACACAATGCCATGTGTTTGTTGTTTAGAATGCTTCAACAGGCTCGCATGCCTGTATAAGAAGTTCTGGCCCTGCAGTCGTTCCCCAGCGTCTCCACAGTAAGTGCTCTTTTAATTCTCTCTCTGGCTGCCTGCAGACTTGGCTCCAAATACTGATGACTTAACAAGACTGATATAAAGTGGATGAAATTAGTGTGATCATTCTGTCTGTCAGAATACAGCAGGGAGGTCTCCAAAGAACCCCCCCATCCCACCTGGCCAGCATTCACAAGCAGGCTAGAATAATACTACAGTGCAAAAGCACTGAGTTATAAGTAAAATAAGTGCATTTAAAAGTGTAAAAGTACAAAAGTATTTGCATCAAAAAATATATTTTAAGAACCAAAAGTACTCGTTATGCAGAACGGCTCCTTTAAAGGTGGGGTAGGCTATTTTGGAGAAACCAGCTTGAGTGCGCTAGAATTTGAAAATACACAGCCGGAAAAAATCTGCCTCTTCCTTAAAGAAGGCACACACAGACGGCTAATCTTCCTCATTTTCATCTCACCCGGACGCAAGAGTTTCTTTTTTATCATGACGGCATGGAATGAAGAAAGTGAAGACCAACTGATCAACTGTTTATATTACTAAGTCTGTTCTTCTTCTCTCGTGTATAAAACGCAGTCTGTCTTCCGGTTGTTGCCTCTTTTGAATGACGAATACACACTACCGCCGCCTGCTGGTAAGGAGAGTTATTGCCACTCGTCGGCTGAAGTATTTGCGGTGTGTTCGTAGGCGGGCGGCTTTATCCGACGAAGCCAACGAAGCCCGACGTAGCTGACGTAAAAGTCGGGACGCCTTCGGTACGCGTTCTTTGGTCTCAGGTTGGTGTGTAGAGACCTTTACAGAGCCCCTCCTCCAACACACACGAACGCGCACATGACCAATGAGGGCACGAGATAAGTTTGTGCACAGATGGAAGGCTGACAGGCAGGTAGGCCATCCAGTTATTTTAGCCGGGCCGGCTCAGATGATTGGTCGTGCTTTTTACAATACTACGGCTTCCACAGATGACATTTTTTTATGGATTTTTTGTCAAAGCACTTAAGATATTCATTGCTATCGGGATGTTAAGAGCATTCCATGGAATATAACGAAAAGTGTATCTCAAGCCGGTTTCTCAAACTTACCTACCCCACCTTTAAGCACCATATATTAATAGTCACTAGTAACTAAAGCTATAAAATAAATGTAGTGGAGTAAAAGTAAAAGTAGAAAATACTCAAGTAAAGTTGTAACGTACAAGGCCAGTGCCCCTGTTACACTGAACTTGGACCCCCATGGCCCCCTTATCAAAATGATCATAATACAATTTCTGATAGTGTTGCAGCAAAGACTGTTGTGGAGCTAACAGATTTAATATAATATATATATTATATAATGAAATAAAATGGTATCTTAGACATTTGCTAAAAGTATGTTACTAAACAAACACCAATAATTGTGTTTTATGTGATGTTGTGGTATATGACTTTATACTGAATTTAAAATGTTAAAGCGCATTAAATGTGCCCCTCTCTCAAAATAACTGGCCCACAGCGTGGACGTGGGTGTTGGAAACATGAAAAAAGTGATGCACATGTGCTCAGAGACGTGGGAGTTTACCGGCAGTGAGGGTCTAATAAAAATATGCTGCCAAGTTGGAAGTACCTTTATCTTTTAACTCATCTGCAAAGTGTTTCCTCTTTAGGAAACAGCTTTTCTACTGTTCATGGATGAGAAGCCCTTAAGATATCAAATCAATCTAGAACTCCATAAAAGGGCAAAGTCCCTCTGCTGAGCTGAGCACCATTGTGTGTGATGATCAAACGCTCCAGTTATCTTATGAGAAGAACTGCTCATGGATAATGGACTAGATTGTGACATCCCCTCTTCTCTTCACTAATGGAAGTGTCACCACTGAAGCCCTGCAGGTGGACCACAGTGGATCTTCTCTTTGCTTCATTAGCATGGACGTGTTCGCAGAAGTTGTAAATGTTTCACTGCAGTGCCCCCCCGTCTGCCCTCCTCCCGCCTGCTCCTCACAATAAACTCAATTCATGGCTGCTCTACGGAGTACAGGGGTTGTAGAGGCCAGGTGAAATCTGAATAAGAAACCCCCCTCCTCTAACGTGCGTGTCTATCTGCAGGTATACAATGAACAATAAGCATCATTCTTTCTCTGTGCTCTGGTATTTTGGACCGGATCCAAGCTGTTTTCCCCTGGCTCATTAAGACCTCTTTCCCAAAGAGTTGCTGAGTCATCTTCCAAGTCTGTGAATTTATGATTCAGTTTCAGCAGAACTTTTGGCTAGCCCCTCCGTACCCCATGCACATTCTCATTTAATTTGTGATTTGTTTTGTAACGTTTCTTGGCTTTAAAAATACAAGACATTAAGAACAACCTTTCCTGCTGGAGGAAATTACATTAGACCCACAGTTCCAACATTGTTTATTATGCAAAGACGACATCTTTGGCCAAACGCCTGGAGCAGCTAAGGAAAGCGACTGACTGCTCTGGACTGTCCGGCAGCAGGTATTCAACAGGACGTCGTCCAATCTGACATTCAACACTGGCTCATTACTGCTATTGCAGATGACTGATAGGTTCCCATGCGTGTCTTTAAAGAATGGCTTCCTTCTTACCGTCTCCTGTTCTTCATGTATAATATCTTTCTTTGCCTTGGGTGTGGATGGTGCTCTGTAATTAAAATGGCTCTGACGTTTAGTTTAATACACACAGTTAAGCTCACACACACTATTCTATGAACATATAGGTTCACCTTCTGAATTAAAAACAGAACAAATGAAGCAAAGAAAGTGAAAACCATAAAGCAGATTCAGGCAGTAGGCGTATAGATTCACATTTAAAGTATGAGCCTACAGAACAGAACAGCTGACAGAGAAGAGATCACTTCTGATTCTTTACAACGAACACTATATGCTCTTTTTAGGTTTCAGTAACATTGTAATCCTGATAGTGCTGTAATGTGATTTTTTTTAAATGCAACAGTTATCAGATTGCATCTTTTTTAAATGTAACTGTAAGGGATAATACTTACCTTTTTGTATGCTTATTATATAATCCCGTTACATGCCATACATTACTTCGCAAGTCTGCTGTTTTAATTTTTTTTTTAAACTATTTGGTTTCCTTTATTTTGATATATATTAAAAGTTAAAATACAAAAAAATTGCTAATAATGATTAATAAAATGTAATTTAAGTATGCAGATATTGAACCATTAAATTGATATGAATGTACAAAAAAAGGACATGGTTGCATAATCTCTTTTCGTATAATGAACATGGTTTGAATTATTTAAAAAGTAAAGTTGAGTGAAATATTACATTTAGATTTACTTACAAATAATAGGTACGGGCAATTAAGAGAGGACATATTCTGCTCATTTTCAGGTTGATATCAGTATTAAGTTTCTCTCCTGGGACATGTCTCCATGCTTTAATGTTCAAAAAGCTCTTTATTTTTCTCATACTGCCTGTGCTGCAGCATCTCTTTTCACCCTCTGTCTGAAACCAGAGCCCAGTCTGCTCTGATTGGTTAGCTGGCCGGCTCTGTTCAGATTGGTCCACTGCTTACATATATCACGGAGCGCTGGCCAATAGAAGCGTGAGGCTTACATAGTGATGTCATTATGTTACAGAATAAACAAAGGAGTCCAATGGAGGCGTTTCAGGCAGGTGGACATTTGGGATTTTAGCCTCTGCAGACCATTTACATGCACAAAAACCTATATAACACATTACAAGGAAGGGAAAACCCTAAAAAGCATAAAAGGGCCTCTTTAATATCCATATATTGATTTAGATACATTTGTTGTGTGCAACCACTGCTAAATAAAATAAAGTAAAATCGAATTCATAATTTTTCTAGTGCAGATCACCCTGAGATAACTTTCAGGTTAAGATGAGAGGAGGAGCTTTAGTCAGACTAAAGAGTGTAAGACAGATCTCAGAACAGGAGAGCCTCTCCAAACATGATTCAGAAGTTTCTAAAGACATATTAATACCATAGACTGTATAGATTAATACTTTGTCACAACAGCTGGGAAAGCATCCACTTGATTGATACACAATATACATCCAGCTGATAAAAATCAATGTTAAGTACTGATATCTCTACCACGGTCATTCAACTATAGTACGAGCCTCCTCACAGCAACAGCCAATGAAAAGGAGAGTTGTTCCTTCCCTAATGTATACATAGCTGCTGTATATATTTCAATGGGGATGGCATTATATTTGGCAGGATAAAGAGTGTGTTCTTGCAGTACACAAAGCTCTACCTTCACAGTGGTCAGACCCAATGAAGGGCCTCTCAGCATGTATCCAAATACAGACTGTCATCGGCCCTGCCCAGTTCCTGGGGGGACGATGCCTGGTGCCCCGACGGAGTAGAGGACCTCTGGGCGAACAGCCGCCCTTTGTTCCTGTGGAGCAGAGCCGGCTCTACCTGCAGGATTAAGAGTCCGGGATGTGGGGGGGTTGGGGTGGCTGTAACTCAATCCGCCCTATCTCACTGTGAATGTATGCTCAAAGGTAAGAAGTGTTTATTTGAGATAAGGTGTGTCTCAGAAAGGATAAGAAAGCTAAATGTTTCATTGGCTGTATGTATGTATGTATGTATGTATGTATGTATGTATGTATGTATGTATGTATGTATGTATGTATGTATGTATGTATGTATGTATATATATGTATAATATACATATATACATATATACATACATACATACATACATACATACATACATACATACATACATATATACATTGTATATATGTATGTATGTATGTATGTATGTATGTTTGTATGTATGTATATATGTATATATGTATGTATGTATGTATGTATGTATGTATGTATATATGTATATATGTATATATGTATATATGTATATATGTATATATGTATATATGTATATATGTATGTATGTATGTACTTAATGACACTGAACGGTGCAAAGATTAAATCAATGCGATACATTCCCAGGACGTCCCCTGACATGATGAATTCCACTTTCTTCATTCAACTTTTCTCTCACACCGCCTCAGGCTGCCATCACTTTTCCACCCTCACTCTCAGCTGCCCACTCCCCTCAATGCAAATATCTGCCTGAGCACACAAACTAAGCAAACAACTTTTCAGTTTTAAAAAGCACATTAAGGTGTATCGTTTACATCTGCCTCTCTCTTCGTCATTCACTTAATTTTCAATTAATATCAGACAGCTTCAGAAACCCTGACATTGAGTAAACACTCTAAATACGCAGTGGCCTCCTTTTCTTTCACTCTTTGCGAGCTAGTCACTTGTTGCTAAATCGTCCTCACAGATATGACCCTCATGTGCATGAAAAGCCAGCTTTATAACTGATGGCCAGTGAAAAGCTCTAGCACAGTTCTCTCAGCATAATGGCTGCCTTGTCTGAGCGGACAGACACCGGTTCCAACCAACACCTCACTACATGAGCTAATGCCTGGAATAACACACTCCTCCCTCGCTGCCGAGCAGTAAGACACTCTTAGGACACAAACGGCAAGCTTTACTGGAAAACACTGATCGCTAGTGATGGCAAAATGAAGCTTTGAATGAAGCATCGAACCACTTGGACAATAGTGTCGGAAATAGGTTCATTTCTCGAAGCTTCAGTTACAGCGACCTCTCCTGGCGAAGTGCAAGGCTGCAGTGGGTTTAACGTATCTTTGCCTTGAAAAATATTCGATGCACACACACAATAAGACTGAATATCATGTTCTATTTGCAATTAAAGATTGATAATTGTGTGTATTGGGTTATTGAGAAGAGACTAGAGAGTGCTGGACATTTTTTTTGGGCGGAGAGGGTCTTTTATCAGTTATTAAAGTATTAAAGTTGAAAAGCAATGATTAAAAGTTAATCTATTCCGGGCTTTGAACCAGCTGCGCGGAAGACATTGCAGCATTCAGGCCACCGGCTCTATCCACTGGGCTATCTATTCTTTAAACAATTAAACTGTTTTTATATTACTCATAATTGTCTTTTTGTTCACAACTTCACATTTTGAAGTGTTTCCCGAGCCAGAACAACCTATCTTTCTTCCTGGCTTGCTCTATAATGATCCAATTCAAATGCAATACCAACAACAACTCAACAGCAACAACGCAAACTATGACAACAACCCACACATTGCGCATTGTTTAGAGCGGTTATAAAGTGTTGAAGCGCTCAAATTCGAAACTGTTTCAACCTGTCAGCTGTCAGAATAGAGACAGGGCAGTGCATTGAATCACCTGATTGGACGGCGAACCAGTGAGTTGATTCATTCAGGAAATGAAGCAGTTGCTGGTTCGGACGTCACATGTCACGTGGTTTGAAGCAGTTGCTGCTTCTGACGTCATATGTCACGTGATTTGAAGCAAGCTTCGAATCACTGCTTCTATGGAAAAGGAAGTCCAGGGTTGAAGCTCCGTTCGAAGCTTCAGTGTCAAACTGCCATCACTACTGATCGCTTTAATGAAGAGATAAAAAAAAAGTGTGTTAAGCTTTACTGACTTGATACAGTTCTTTATTTAAAGAGGCATTATTATGTTTTTGGGCTTTTCACTTTCCTGAAATGTTATATAGGTTTTAGTGCTCGTAAATTGTCTGCAAAGGTTTGAATCTCTCCAGAGAGTTTCTCTCACTTACTCCCACCCACCCTCCCCTGCCTGGAACACCTCCATTGGACTCCTTTGTTTACTTCTGTAACATAGTGACATCACTACGTATCCCTCGCGCTTCTATTGACTATCTGTCCGGAACATTGTACCTGATAGGTTAAGGGCCGGGACATATGTAAGTAGTGGACCAATCACAACAGAGCCGGCCAGCTAACCAATCAGAGCAGACTGGGCTCTGGTTTCAGACAGAGGGTGAATAGAGGTGCTGCAGCACAGGCAGTATGAGAAAAATAAAGAGCTTTTTGAACATTAAAGCAAGGAGACATGTCCCAGTAGAGACACTAAATATACCTTTAAACGGCAGTCAACATTTTGTCTCACAGCAAGATAACTTTACAGCTAGACTTGAAGTCTGCCTCAGTATTCATGGTCCACAGAGCATGTGTGTATGTGTACATTTGTGAGAAAATCCTGAGCACAACCACGGCAGAATATTTCGGCCAAAAGTCACGTGACTCACGTGACTTTTGGCAGAAATATTCCGTGACCTGAGAAGAAAAAGTTTTGTACTTGTAAAGAAAGTGTTCTACTTGTAAAAAAAAGTTTTGTACTTGTAAAACTTATGCTGAATTTGTCTCTGAAACATGATTTATTAGAAAAATGTAATGTGTTTGTTTGATAGATACGTTTTTTATTTGCAAAACTAAATGCATTAGTTTGTAGATGGTGTTTTGTATTTGCAAACCACACTGTGTTTGTTAGTGAATCATGAGGCATTTGTAAAACTTGTTTAGTTTGTTTGTGGAGTTATGGCAGGAAATTAGCTCCATATGGCACAAGCTACCAAGGGAGGTAACAATAGAAGAAAACAAACTTCACAGTCTGTTTACACCACAAGGCTCTGCGTCAAACCAGAGCCAGAGCAAATCGCATATCATGTAAAAGCAGCTTTTTCATGCATCCTGGGTGGGGCTCGGGACATGGAATTTGAATGGGCCTTATTGAAAGCAAGCCCCCAGGAAGAAAGTCGGCTGTTGAAGTGTAGCCCTGGCTAAAATTAGTTTAAACAATAGGATACGAATAAGCTAATGTTTTCTGAAAGTTAAAAGACATAAATATGATTTAAAAAGATATATAAAATGTATTTAATGCATAACTGAGTTCAAAGGTTAAAAAGGTTAGAGTTAATGAGCATAGTTTGTTTACTGATATGAGTCAGCACGTGTAGTTCACAGCCTAACATGAGGTATAACTGTGAATCTTTGTTTTTCTGTATTTTAATTGGAATGTACTAAAAGGTCTGCCAATAGAGTGCCACAGTGACGCGTCCTAAAACCCGGAAGTAAACTCCTTCCGGTTCCTTCGACAAAAACCAATGCAATTTCTCCATAGGATTTTGGAAAATAGCTCGAAATAAGGTCTGTGGTTGACACAAATTGAAGAGACAGATCACGTTTTGTTCAGCCGGATAATATCCACATGTCTAACCTACTTTTATAATTTTCTAATCATAAATCTATCGATCATAAATCTATCGATAAGATTTATGATTCGAAAATTATAATTATATAATAAGCGGGGCTTAGACATGCGCATCAACGCCTTGGCTTTGAGAGGAGAGCAGACATGAGTGTTACGGTACGTCCACATGGTGCCGTCGCGTGCTTCAACAGAGACGCTTCCCATTCACTTTGAATGGGGTGACGTCACGCTTTGCCGAACTGCATTGTGGTTCCGTCGCGTCGCTTTGCCTCCGTTGCTCGCTTCGAAAGTTGAGAAAAGTTCAACTTTTCAAGCGTCCACGGAAGCGCCAGCCAATCAAATCATATGCCAGTACAAGCGCTAGCCAATCAAACCGCGTGCTTGTGTCTCCGGGGCGGGAGATTAATGTGATTGGTTGTTGGTCGCACGCCAGACACGCCCACCGGCAAGCTTCAATGCGACGTCGTGTTGAAGCTATATGGAGACATCATATACACAACATATACACAACTACGGTGTAGTTATGCAATGAATGAAAAACTTGGGTTGCAGGTTCCTCAACAGTGCATTACAAGACATCTATCAATATGTGTGTATACCTCCACCATTAAACTGTCATATTCTGCACATTTCTTATACTATCTACATACATCTTATAAGAGTATAATTAATATGTGTAATATCAGTTAAAATAAGTGCTTCAACATAGTTAACATTGCAGGAAAGCAATATATTAGACGTTAAGTACTTTGTCAGGCTTAATATTTATGCAGAGTGAGCTGGCGCGGGATCAATTCATCAGGGCCCTCCTCCCTGCTGACTTGAGGGTCGAGGTACAGCTGCAGCATCCACAGTCCTTGCAGAAGGCCTTGGAGATGGCTGTGGAGAGAGAGAATGTGTGGAGTGTAGCTGCTAGGAACAGCGAAGGGGCGGGTCCACCGACTGTGAGGAGCTGCAGAGAGGAGGAGAAGCCTGCATGGGTTGCTGAAATGACTGAACTGATAAGTGCTGTGTCTCTGCAGCCAATACGCAGGCCAAGTACCAGGGTCTGCTGGGGGTGTTATCAGCCAGGACATTTGGCCAGAGACTGCCCCAAGGCACACCGGGCCCAGGGAAACGACGCGGGGCCCGCATAAAGGGGAAGATGCGGAGCCAGGCCCAAAAACCCCCCAACCAAACCACAGCCTTATTGCCACCAACACAGACATCCGAGGAAGGAGCCCGACAGCACAGCCGGGGGAGCCAGACTCTACTCCCTCCTGAAGAAGATGACACCACATGCTTGGAGCCTGTCGTTGCGGTGGGCCGTGCTGGTGGTGAGGATTCCTGTTATGTCCCTGTCACTGTGGAAGGGGTGCCCTGCACTGCACTGGTGGACACAGGCTCGACAGTGACCCTGGTGAGAGCAGATGTGTTGCCCAGTGGGACTCAATTTGAACCGACGGCGGTGCGTCTACGCACAGTCATGGGAGAGCTGGCACCTATGAAAGGGAAAGGCATGCTGACTGTGTCAGTGGGGGGAGTTAAAGTGCAGCATCCGGTGTGGATAGCAGAAGTGCAGGACCCGTGTTCTGGGTTTGGACTTTTTGAGGGCGACTGGTTGCCACCTGGATCTTCAAGCAGGCACAGTGAGCTTCCACGGGGGGCCTGTGATCACTATGACCCGTATCCACACCCCTGCTGAACCTTCTGGGAGACCCCCTACACACCAAGTGAGTACCCTAGAAACTGTAAACAATCCTCCCTCCTTGCCTTTATCCCCGTTGACGCCCACTCAGGGCAACTCCGCACCTGTCACCCCCCGGCCTGTGCCACCCAGTCCCAGCCCCCCCCCCCCAGTATTGGAGGTGTGGAGGAAGAACTGTCGCGGCCTTAATCCCGAGCATCAGGAGCAATTGTGGCAGCTGCTGCTAGAGTTCCAGGGCAGTTTCGCCATGAGTGAGGAGGAGGTGGGGCGAACTCATCTGGTAGAACACGAGATTGATACAGGGGACTCGCGACCCATCAAGTGTCGTCCTCGCCGACTTCCCCTGGCTCGTCAGCAGGCTTGTGACGAAGCAGTGCAGAGCATGCTGCAGGCAGACATCATCGAGCCCTCCGGCCCACGGGCAGCACCTGTAGTCATGATCCCAAAGAAGACAGGTGGCTGGCGGCTGTGCTCAGACAACAGGCCGGTGAACGGGGTCACCAAGAAGGATTCATACCCCCTCTCCCCCGCATCGACGAGTCCATGGACCCGATTTCCTGGTCGTCTTGGTTCTCTTCCTTGGACCTCCGCAGTGGATATTACCAGGTCCCTCTTGCCACAGAGGCCAGACCAAAAACTGCTTTCTGCACCGGGCGGGGGCTCTGGCAGTTCAAGGTCCTCAGCTTTGGACTTTGTAAAGCCCCTGCCACCTTTGTGCGGTTGATGGACAGGGTGCTGTCTGGTATTCCCCGTCAGCAGTACTTGGTTTACCTGGACGACATTCTGGTGCATGGCAGCTCGTTTGAGGCGGCCCTGGGATCTCTACGAGTGGTGCTGGAAAGGATCAGAGCCGCTGGCTTAAAGCTACACCCAGAGAAGTGCCATTTCATGCAGAGAGAGGTCACTTTCCTGGGCCACAAAGTGGGGGGCAAAGGCATCGGCACCCTGCAAGAGAAAGTGCAGGCGGTCGCAGACTGGACTAATCCTCTCAACCAGAAGCAGCTGAAGAGTTTCCTGGGCCTGGCCTCGTACTACAGGACGTTTGTACGGGGTTTTGCTTGCACTGCTGCACCCCTGTTCCAGCTGCTACAGAAGGACAGTGATTTGTTGGACTGAGCAATGTCAAGCAGCGATTGACAGCCTTCGGCGTGCCTTGAGTGAGGCCCCGGTTCTCGCCCCAGCCAACCCCATTCTGCCATTCACCCTGGACACAGACGCTAGCGGCGTGGGTGTAGGAGGAGTTCTCTCCCAGACTACACCAGAGGGGGAGCGGGTGGTGGCGTACTTCAGCCGGGCGTTCAACAAAGCAGAGCGACGATACTGCGTCACTCGCAGGGAACTCTTGGCAGTGGTGCTGTCCATCAGGCACTTTAAATACTACCTGTGTGGCCAGGCGTTCACGGTGAGGACTGATCACTCTGCACTACAGTGGCTCATGACATTCAAGGAGCCAGAAGGGCAGGTCGCCAGGTGGTTAGAAGAGCTCCAAGCTTTCGACTTTAAGGTGGGGGACTCCGAGATGGGGTGCACCAATGCAGACGCTCTCTCCCGCCGCCCGTGTGCCGCCGACGGATGCCACTACTGTGAGAGGAGAGAGACCCGTGAAAAGGAGCCGCTGGAGGAGGACACCGTCTGTGCTGCAGCTCCACAAGTTGAAGAGGTTATTTGCCGGGAGCTCCAGACAGTGGACGTGGCAGAGTGGAAGCAACAGCAAGAGCTGGACACAGACCTACAGCCTGTACTGCAGTGGGTCGAGGCGCAGCAGTGGCCACCGTGGAAGGAAGTGGCAGTGTTCTCCAAAGCAACCAAGGGGCTGTGGTCGCAGTTTGAGGCTCTGCGCCTGTGTCAGGGCCAGAGTTGGGTGTAACGCGTTACAATGTAACGCGTTACTGTAATAATATTACTTTTGTCGGTAACGGAGTAGTGTAACGCGTTACTTTTATAATTCAGTAATCACACTACAGTTACTAACATTGCCCCGACACGCGTTACTTCGTTACTTTTATAAAATCAGTCATAATCACACTGACAGACAAGAGGTGTTTCCGCCGCAGGTTTATATGTACGTAATCTGCGCGACTTGCGCGTCCACATCTCCACGTGCAGTGCTGCATAAACATGGCTGAGTCAGCGATAACTTTCGAGGGGTGGAGGTATGCCCATTATTTTGAGTTCGTCCGAAGAATAGACAGGAATGTGAAGGTGAGGTGCAAACTGTGTCCAGGCCAGAAGCTGTTATCCACTGCTGTAAACACCACGTCAAACCTCAACTAACACCTGCAAAGAACACATGCTAAGGTGAAGCTAATAGCTAAGGACCCCCGAACCCAGAGTGAGGATGTTGTGAGTGCGCCGCCGCCGACTCCGAAGCAGCAAAAATTTGAATTTGGAGGACCGGTAACCAAAGCAGAGATGGACAGGCTTGTAGCATCCTTCATAGTATAGGAAATGTTGCCCATTTGCACAGTGGAATCACCGTCGACTGTTAGCTTGTTGTGGTAGGCTGGTAGCCTATTTTATTAAAGAGCATATAAAAAGAAAGACTTGTGTTATGTCTTCCTTATTGCAATAGTAATTGGGGGTGCAAGTGGAGTTTCGCAGAGGCAAAACTTTGGCGCGCTTACACTGTAGGTGCACCGCAGTCTGCGTGATCTGCCTGTAGGGAGGGGCGGGCCGGCCCTGCGAGTAAAGTAACGAGTAAAGCAACGAGTAAAGTAACGAGTTACTTTATGTAGAGAGTAACAAAGTAGTGTAATATATTACTTTTTTTTAAAGTAATATGTAATATGTAATATTACTTTTTTTTAGTAACGACCCCATCTCTGGTCAGGGCGTACTACAGCGTGCGTGGAAGGAGCCAGCAACGGGAGAGAAGAGATGGTCCCAAAGGGTCTGCAAGAGGCTGTACTCAAGGCCATGCATGGAACGGCAGGCTCTTGGCATTTCGGCGTCACTAAGACTCTCCGCCGCCTTCGCCAGGGTTGCTACTGGGGGCAGTGCCGGAGGGATGTCGAAGACTACTGTCGCCGCTGTGACCCTTGTATGGCTCGTAAGGGCCCCCCTGGTCGTTCCCATGCTCCGCTTCAACAGTTTCCCGTGGGGGTACTGATGGAGAGAGTAGCAGTTGATGTGGTGGGGCCGCTACCTCTGTCAAACAGGGGTAACCTTTACGTCCTCACTGCCATAGACTATTTCACAAAATGGCCAGAGGGTTATGCCCTCCCTGATCAGGAAGCAGTGACAGTCGCAGATGCCCTGGTGGCAGGCATGTTCAGCCGGTTTGGAGTCCCTGCATAGTGACCAGGGGAGGAACTTCGAGTCCCGGATGTTCGCCTCCGTGTGCACACAACTGGGCATGCACAAAACTAGCACCTCCCCCTTGCGGCCTCAGAGCGACGGACTAGTCGAGAGATTTCATCGCACCATGGGCCAGCAGCTGGCCATCCTCACGTCTCAGCACCAGCGTGACTGGGACGATCATCTGCCCCTGCTTCTCATTGCATGTCGCTCTGCAGTCCAGGAGTCCTCAGCCTGTTGTCCTGCCCTCCTCATGTTAGGGAGAGAGCTTCGCACCCCTGCCGTTTTGGCGTTTTGGTCAGCCGCCGGATTATTACTTATTACTTACTTATTACTTATTACTGTTTTTATATTTTAAACCCCAAACCGATGGAAAAACCCCACAGCAACATAGAAAAGACGGTCATAACATGACCCTGCGCCCTAGGTAATAGACAAAATAATTTCATACATAATATTATTAATGACTTTATTTTGAAATTCAGTTCCTGACGGACGGCAAAAAAGCCCGAGATTATAGAATTAAACAAATAAATAAAAACAAGGATAATTGTGTGTTATTGTTGAGTAAATAACAGTGTGTTATTTAGAAAAGAATAACAAATTAGAAGGAAAAAAAGATTACAATAGTCTGTGAAGTCATTTTGACCCAAAAATACTTTTTTCTATTGACTTACATAGGGAAGAGACGTCTGTAAATCAGTGTGATGGAAACTTCTGAAGCAATGGAGACAGGACTCAGAGAGACACGAGGAGAGCGGGAACTTTGATGGCAAACACTGATGGTTTATTTGGAGCTTCGGCCGGAGAATTCACAAGAGATGTGCTGTGCCACGAGTTGACACAGCGGCTGCCAACCATTAATCTGAAGAGCTCTACCCCAGACCCATGTATTTAGCTAGTTCTGAGAGAAGAATCAACATTGTGCATAACAAGATAAAACCATAACACCTCTATCAGCTGACGCCAACAGGCAGGAATAGGGAGACAAAACACTGAGAGCACAGCAGCCAAGGTTGCAGGCCTGTGCTCAGTGAGGGCAGTACAAACTGATAAACTGGGTCAAAGGTGCGGGCCTAGGTAAATATTTCCCCAACAATCAGCAGATATCTTTTTAATGTAAATGTATTTAAATCGCCAAAGCCTAAAAGTTAGAAAATCCAGAGTTATTTTCCCTCTCCATTCATCTGACTGAGCCCAGACCGGACAGGACGCAAGTGTGCATCTTGGAAGATCTAGGGATGATTCAGGTATTTTGTTTGGTATTATTTTGGCTTCATGCGCCACTGACCAACTTACAAAGGAATTAATCGGGCCCGGCCTCAAATGCTTCTACTGTTCCCTTTATAATTGATGGTTGAAACTCTGCTTTGAGTTGAGTCCAGATTGTCATGGCGGCGCTTTAGTTGCTAGATTCGGGTGGTGGGGGAGGCCGTCAAGCTGTAGATATATTGGTCTTGGAAGCAGCATAGAAGTCCTGGAAAACTGTCAGGCGCCTCAAGAAAGAAAGCCAAGCAGTGGGGCCCAAACCAATAACATTGTGGATAGGTGCAACACCTGATTCTGACCAACACATCCTCAGCAGAGGAAGGAGAGTTGGATACCTCGGGAAACCTTACCCATATTCTAATCAAAGGCGGTCGTTAAGAAGCTGCTCAACAGGAGCTTCACCCAGTGATGCTAACGTTGGACATGGCTGGGCTGTCCTAGCCGACACATATTTTCAATGCCGAGCAGCAAAATGTAGAGGGATAGATGATGACTCACCTGCTTGTCATGGTGGAGGCTGCAGTTTTTTTAGATCTGTTATTGATATGTATTTTTTTTTGTAGCCAACACTTAAATCAATGAGGGTAGGCCATAGCAAAAACACCTGCTTGCATAAAGCAGGGCCGTCCTAGACTTTAATGCAAACAAAGGCAAGAGCAGCTAATGATCTGTAGCTGTGAATTCCTGGGTAAACACCTTGTGGTTATGCAGTGGAACATGACTGAACGAACCCTCACCATGATGACCATGGTGTAGGAGCCCAGCTGACGTGTCTCCAGCACAGACACACACGCCCAACTACAACAAATAGATAACACACAAATTGAGAAAAACTGAAGAGAAAAACAACAAAACAGTTGAGAACACATCTCCAAATGTACAGCCTTTTCTTTTTCCTTATATACAGTCCATTTTCCCAGCATTGTTCACACATCTCTGCTTTGGTCCTGTACAGTAGGTCAGTCCATGGTATATATTTATTCTACAATATCCAACCACTGAGGCTTTATGCATCAACTGAAGAGCAGGTCCTATTGACAATGTTATTGACCATTGTAAAGAGCAGGCATACGTTTTCCTGTTTGTTTCAGCTGTCGGTTGGAATCAATACATGTGGTACACAGGCTGCCATGTCCAACTATCACAACTAAAATCATTGTGGATGGCATGTGAAAAATACGCCGGTAAAATATGTCTTTAGAAAACGGCTTATATGAACAGTAGTCAAGATAGTCTGATGAGCTGCTAACATCACCCATCTAATCCGAGAGGAGGTTTAATAGCGGCATTATGAGGCCAAACAGCGTCAATTCATACTGAAACACATTCACTTATGGAGATGGGGGATATTTATCAGCTGCTTGTGTAACAGTCAGACAGTGAATACTTTCCAGCGGCCGCTGTCGTTAGTTAACGGTAAACTAAACTGGTGGACGAGCAGCACTGCAGCGGTTGGTAAATGCAGCTGAACCACATTAATAAACAATGAAGCAATGCACTCTGGGAAAGAGTATAACTTTGGATATGTCGTTGTTTAATTTAATCTGGTTTTGTATGATTAAAAGCAACACGATCATCGACCCAACACAGTCCCCTATTGCTGTTGTTGTGACAGGTGTTGGGGAGAAAATCACCGATGTAAACGGTGATGTCATGATGCAGCACCAGTCGGGCTCTGAGCGGTGGAAACACATGTGGGGCTAAAAGAAGAACTGGTTCGGAAACAGAAGAGCACAAGCACAGAGCCTAAACGGGAACTGGATTTTGGTGGGAAAGGGGAAACAGAGACTTCAATTTTTGAGTCAACTTCACATTTCGTTTCACTGTACTTCTTCCATACATTTTTTTGTCAATTCCTGTGCAGTTCAGAGACAATTTTTGAGGGCGATCAGAAGGTCACAGGAATATTGAGATCCTTTTTTTATTTCTGTGTCATAGAAATGTCTCAGTTGTAGATATCTGAACAGCTTCCTGTTTCTAGGTAATACTCTTTTTTGAGTTCATTAAACATTTGAAAAGATTGTCCCTCTATGAATGTCCAAGAAGCTATTATCCCTTTCTGCCCTCTGTTTATAATCATTAAAAATACCCCAAATGTTGCCTATATCACCATATATAGAATAACAAATGTTTACATTAACAACATGCATTTTAGTGATTTATTTTTGTCAGACTTTCTATTTAACATTGGTGACGGTGAATGATGGCTGCCAATCAATACATGGAGTGCATGCAGCTGTGACGCAGCCATGATGTCATTGGTGGAGGCCTGCCATTGGCTGATTCAGTGCGAGGGAGAACAGTAAAGACAGGATTTTAGTTTACAACACTTCACTGCAGGCTCTGCTAAAAGTTACTTTAAGCTCTTCTTTTACAAACCCTGTTCTGCTTTTAAAATATGTAGTTGTTTCACTCTTCAGTAAGTTTAAGAGCATTTCTGAGATGCAGTGTTGGAAGATTCAGATCCTTTACTCAAGTAAAAGTACAAATACTATAGTCTTAAATACTCCATTACAAGTAAAGATTGCAACATGTCTCTTAATTAAAAGCACAGAAGTATTATATCAAAATGTCCAGTACAAGTATTCATTCTGCACAATGGCCCTTTTCAGAATAATATAAATAACAGAAGTATTATCTGTTAAATTATCTTAAAGTATCAAAAGTAAAAATAATCGTTATGCCGAATGGATTTGTTCACAGTATTTTATTAATATGATTATTATCTTATCCTGTTTTTATTCATCAGAGCATTTTAGTATTGTAGTTTGTTAATATGGACCAAATTTAGAAACTTGAAATACTGTGTAGTTTAGTACTACTGTACTGCATTATACCATTACAGAATATCATTACATTACATGTCACTTGTTAGACGCTTATAGTTATTTAGCAGACTTTGGAACATATTTACCTTCTTTTAATAGTATTAAAGATATGTGACTGTAATAAATTCCAATTCAGGGCCAGCTGTTATTTCTAAGGTTTCTCCGGAAACAACCAGAGATTGATTTACAAGAATTCTTAATTTTAGATGTTTGTATCATCACCTGATGAGTGGAGTTTCCTGTGAGTATGTTTGTATGCAAGTTGAGATCCCTTTTATACAGTCAGATTGTGAATAATAATAAATGTATTTTCATAGTGAACTAGAAGATGGATAATAACTGAATTCCTGAAATGCTGCAAACTTCAATAGGGTGAAACTTTTTTGTTTTAGTCCCCTTTACACAAGATAAACCATTTGATCTCTCAGCCTTTCCTCTGGCGCCACCCTCTGGTCAAACACTTTCTTGCTTTAAAATAAGATAAAATAAGATAAAATGGACCTTTATTAATCCCCGTGGGGAAATTCAGTAGTTCAAACAACAACAGGGTAAGGGTGAAAAACAGGATAGCACAGATTCACACAGATTAATAAAATCAAAAATAAGATCAAAGATTAAAAAAATAAAAATAATAATAATGAGAAACGATGAAAAAGAAAAAAAAGAAAAAATGAGCATATATACATATTGGGTCATATAAACTATGGAGTAACAAATGAATTAAAATGAAAATGGATATATACAAATTGGGTCATATATACATATTACATATTAGATATATTAACATGGGTGTGTGGACAGTCTCTTCCTGATATTGACTTTTTGATCTCTGCTGCTTGAAGTTGGTTCTAAGCGAATGTCTAAAAAGCATCAAACTAGGCAGACAGCGAAGTCGCCGAGGAATAAACACCACGAGGACGCTCGCACAATGGAACCAGCTGAGGAAAACACAGAGGTAACAGCGCGCTGGGCCCAGCAGCTGTGCGCAGAGATTCAAGATATCAAAAAGGGATTTGAGAATAAATTTGATACTCTCCAAAAGACTATACAAACAATGAATAAAGACACGAAAGCAGCACTCAACAGGATATCTAACGCTAAAAAACGGATAAGTACGCTAGAAGATCAAGCCAGCACCGACGGTGCGACAGTTAAACAATTATCCAAAGATGTGAAACTTTTACGCGAACGGGTTATCGACCTAGAGAGCAGAGGAAGAAGGAATAATATCAGAATCAGTGGGCTGAAGGAAGGCGCTGAAGCAGGGGACCTGGTCAGCTTCTTGAACAAAATTATACGTTATATTTTGGATTTGAAAGAGAGCGACCCACTCCCAGAGATCGACCAAGCACACAGAGCCCTCGGACCTAAACCGAACCCAGATAAGCCTCCGCGAACCATCATCTTGCGGCTGCTCCGGTGGGGTGACAGACAGAGCATCTTACAAGCATCCAGAAATAAGCAGGCACTACTCTTCGAGGGTCAACGTTTCTTCGTCCGACAGGATCTGGCAATCGAGATCCAAAAACAACGAGCGGCCTACAAGGACATCCTCGAGAAAGTTAAGAACACCGGTCTGCGATTCGGTCTGCTTCATCCTGCAAGATTTTCATCACTATCGAGGGAGAGACTTTCAAATATGAATCACCGGAGGCGACACTGAGGGACCTGAAAGTCAAACTTCCAGACGTTTTTTGAGCTGGTTGCTCTTCTTTCCTAAAGATGACTTTCAATATGTAAGTGACTGCGCTTTAAAAATCCTAACTTGCTTGCTCCCCTTCATTTCAAACTCTTTAATTCAAGTATGTAGAGGCAACCATAGTTTTCTTTTCACTATTTGTCTTGATTCTTGTGGTTAAACTTTTCGCCCCGTATTTGATGATAGTGGTGTCGAAATTCATTCGTCACTTCCTTTTCAGTTTTTTTTTTTTTAAGTTTTTTTTTTTTAAATTATTGTTACGTCCTGTCTGTATACCCGTGTTTTAAAATGTATTGATTAATTTTACATATTTGTCATATAATAATCAAAATATATGTTTACAAATGTTACATAGTCTTTGTCAGCATATTTTTGCCACGTGATGCCCCCCCTTGCTATCTTACATAATAAAAGTGTCACATTCATGAAACTTGCTCCATTTATTGGTAGTAGTCCTAGAACCATACCCTAAAAAATGCTTGAGGGTGGGATTAATAGAAACATCTTTTGGGGTGGGGTGCATTTTATGACAGGACTGGTTGCCAAGATGTGTGTGTGTGTGTGTGTGTGTGTGTGTGTGTGTGTGTGTGTGTGTGTGTGTGTGTGTGTGTGTGTGTGTGTGTGTGTGTGTGTGTGTGTGTGTGTGTGTGTGTGTGTGTGTGTGTGTGTGTGTGTACTTGCTTAAGACAACACATCCCTGTACATAGCTTTTAATTAGACACTAAAAGATCAGTGTAAACACAGTCAGACGTGATAAATAACATCCATTAGAGTACCGCACAATTTACACAAGTTATTTGCAGCACCCTGTGGTACGTTCAATTTAGCTTACTAACCTTTGACAGCATACATCATCACAATGCACCCCAAGGGAGGATTTTAATACTTTCTTCCATTACAGAGCATGTATTATGTGTCTCATTGATGTAGGTATTAAGGAGTTTAGATTACTTATCCCCTGGTTGCTGATAGTTGAGAAAATACAAACTTCACATGCAAGTCATGTTAGGGGATATTTAATGCATCATCAAGTTACAGAGGCATACTATCTGATCATAGAGTAGGGGTATGCTTGCAGGTCTGTCTGGATTATAAATGTAACTTGCTTAAAAATAACTAGTAGTTAGTAGGCATTCATTATCATCTGTCATCACCTGAACCCTTTTTAGCTAATCATATCTGACCAAACTATGATAAATGTTAACTGCACCGTTCAAATATTTCAGATAAACCTGCAAAATAACGGTCATATTGAAAACCTATCCTCAACCTTCCTCATGAACACTGAGTTTTTTCCTATGTTGAAAACCCATGTCTTACTCAAGACCAATATGGTAATTATGGGACTCTAAAGACTACATAAAGGTGTTGACTTTTTTACTGAACACTTAATAATTCCCTATACTAACAATAGTTGCATGGGTTGAAATGACAGTGGACAGTTAATGATGGTTCCTTCGGGGCATTATGTGCATCCAGGGCACACGTACTGTTGATCCACTGGAGGCCTTTGTACACATTGGTGGTGGTACCACCGCTGACAAATGTCACAGCAAATCTGAGAAAACAATAAATACTTGTTATGTAAGGTATGCATTATGTTTTTTTTTTATGATAATAGAATATCTCAAATGTATTTACCACTAACATTCTAACCATTCCTTCAATTATCGAAATCTTTCAAAAACATAAATGTTGTGTTATGAGAAAGAAATACATTTTCAACAAAAATGTATGGAAAAACAAGCACAACATTAATCCTTTATCAGTTAATGCTGAAGATGCCAATTATAGTAGCAATTACCAACGCAAATGTTATGTTGATAAAGTCTGGAAACATATTTCTGCTAATTTTCTTTATTTGCAATGTGCAATAGGAAATTACCCAATGTTCTTCATCCTGCTCCTCCATCCCGCAGTAACAGCAAAGCCTGCTTAGATCATCTGTTGAGACAAAAAGTAATCAATATCTTCAGATAAACCACATTGCAGATTTGGGGTCAAGTTGACCCATTCCAATTTTTGACTAAAAGGTAAATTATATAAGGACACATTTGTTGTGCAGGGTGGTCTTTTATTATTTTGTGTGAAGAAAAGGCAAAACACACAAACACATAGATTTTCTAAATGATTAAATCTGAGCACAGAGGAGCCATCTGCTCCTTCTTTCACACTCTCCTTACCCTCTGTAGAATGGGAACCTGCACATGTCATTACAAAACATCCAAAACTTCTTTCGCTCTGTACACATCAATTTAAGTTTGGTTCTCATGGTTCTTTTGTTGTTCATCACATGTATTAGCTTTACAGCTTTGATTATAATAAGTTCAAGGTAAAAATTAACTGAGGATATCAGTTAAAAGTAATACACACCAATGAGCACATTGAAAGGAGGAAGATGGGGAAATCTCACATCTTAAATAAACTGCTGAATTGAAAGGGTGTGTTTGTAGAGTGTGACGTGTGTAGCCTATATGAAATTGCAGGTCAAGATGCCTGCCTGCGATGCTTCATATGTTATCTGTATAGTTTGGAATTGAGATACACAATATACTGTATGTAGTGACTATTTACCCTAATCTATACTTAAGCCACTGTGTTGCTTTTAAAACCCTGATAATGTCCCTGGTCAATATTAACCCAACAGTACCAATGGTCCAAGCAGTGATACAATACAACAATTTGCATGGCACATTATTAATATACTAGGTTATTGATGCATACTTATGAGATACAATTCATAAAACTAACTACATGAAGTCATTGACAATGTTGAGAAAAAAGGAAACAAACCAGATTCTCTGAGGAGAGAAGTAGCAATGTCCAGCCTCAGCTCGTGCACTGCCTTCTGTGAGGTTTCCCAGTAAAATCTTCTCTGCAAACTGAAGAGAACTCTGATTAGAATGGACTGCATGGTCTATGATTTTACCCTCAAATGGAATACAGACAAATTACCCAACAGATTTTAAGAATTACATGTTGTATATGTGTAGTTTTACACAATTCAATACATCTTTGATCAAGATGTATAAAAGCAAGTCAAGATATTCAGTCTAATTGCTACTGAATTTGAGTTTGAGAGTAATGTTTGGGTAAATGCATTTCACACTCACTTTTAAGGCCAGGACACCACAGGATGTGCTGTCTTGTTGGCGATTATGGGGGAGGGGGCTGCATGTTATTTCTGACTCGGATGATAAACCAGGCCTGTCATAAAATGCACCCCCCTAAAAAAGATGGTTCTATTATTCCCACCCTCAAGCATTTTTTAGGGTATGGTTCTAGGACTAGTACCAATAAATGGAGCAAGTTTCATGAATGTGACACTTTTATTATGTAAGATAGCAAGGGGTGCATAACGTGGCAAAAATATGCTGACAAAGACTATGTAACATTTGTAAACATATATTTTGATTATTATATGATAAATATGTAAAATTAAACAATACATTTTAAAGCACGGGTATACAGACAGGACGTAACAATAATTAAAAAAAAAAAGATTAAAAAAAAAAAACTGAAAAGGAAGTGAATGAATTTCGACACCACTACCATCAAATACGGAGCGAAGAGAATCAAGACTATATGAGCTACCACTAAACAACTCACAGTCTGAAAATTACCATTAATAAAAACCCTGAACGTTTACTTTTCGTTTTAAACATCGTTTTAAGGTGTAAACGTGTCATTGAGAAATGCGCGTTCCCGTGACAAGGGGGGCATTTCATGATGGGGGTGCATAATTTGACACAACACCGGTACTGTATATATAAGTTAATTTCATTTATTATTCGGTCTGGTTGATGCAGCAAACCTGCGCCTACACCCTACTATCGCGGACAGGAGATGGGGCCTACCTTATCTCACGATTGTATTTATGTATTGTCTATGCCACTTGGCGTAGTAATGTTTGTTGTGTTTATCGTTTACGTTGTGTCGTTGTATGTCCCCGCCCTCCCCCTCCGTTACAGTGCCAAGTATTCATCATAAAGATCAATTTTTGTGTTGCTCTGCTGCTCACAGGCTCCAGAACGGTCGCCTGCGTCCATACAGTTTGGGTCTGGGTCGTCGTATAAGCAGCAGCTGTGGGAGCGACTGGACCATGTTCACAGAGACAGGTGATGAAGACGGTCTGGTCCATATACGTGTCCTACAGTGCCGGAGTCCAGCCTCCGCTCTACTAGATGGATGTTTCAGGTGAACCAAAGCCTGAACATCCACCAGCAAAAAGAGGTAAGCACTAACACGCTCTGATAAGCTGAAATTAGTAAATAATACTCTGCTTTCGGTTTAGGGATTGTCGTTACGTATTAATTTAGTCGTTTTAAGTATTGAAGTTCAGCGTTACGTTTTTTGTTTTAAGCATACGTTTTAAGTATTAAGCATAAGTATTTAGTCATAAGTAGGCCTATAAGTATTTATTGTTAAGAGTAAGTATTTGGTATTAATAAGTGTTAGTATTTTGTATTCATTATAGTAATTAGTGTTAGAAGTATTACGTTTGAGTTTAAGTTTCCATATGGAAAAAACAGGAGAGGAGAAGAAAACATGGGGTGAGCAGGTGGAGCAGGCATGTGCACACATAGACATCAAAGTGGGCTTGAGCCCCTGCCCTTTTTCTTCCTCCAGAGAAAGTCCCCTTTCTTCCCCTTTTATTTTTTTTAAATAAATGAATATATATCTACTGCTGTTTGCGCACAGTTTCCCTTTCCAAAAATATATTGAATACAAAATAAAAAGATCAGGTCGGTAGATTAGACTGTGAAGTTCCGATGCTCTCTCTACCCTCCGGAGGGTAGAGAGAGCACAGCAGTGCGGACATCGGCAGTCACTTGACAGACAGGTAGCAGCACCTCCCACTTTACTGTTCCATGTTATGCCGGCTTTTCTTGGCTTGTTTGAAGGTGAGTGGTGATGAACAAATTACTAAACTGCCAGTGCCTCGAGTTTACAGCTAATCAGCTAAAAGACAATAACAAATATAGTTAACTAAGGTAGGCTACTAGCTAATGGATAAGTTAGCTCAAGGTTTAGCTAAGGCAATTTATCATGGGCATACAGGCTAATGTACTGTACTTAAGGGGAGACACTACAGGTGAATACAGTAAAATGTGTATCTAATAACGTCATCACAATCACCACATTGATATGCAAATTCTGTTGAGTATTAAACAATTACGTGAGTGTGAGGGTATTAAAATAAATTGGTCAGTAAGTCAGAGATGTGCAACTATATTTAACTTTTTGTTTTAAAACATTTTTTTATAAATGATTAAGGGAAGTGCCCTTTTTCTCACTTGAGCTCCCGCCCCCCAAAATGTCTGTGCACGTCCCTGAGGTGGAGGTTGCTGAGATGGAGGAAGAGGAGGAGGAGCCGGCAACAGAAATGATAAGTACCAAAAAGACTGCTACTAAACGCAGGAGAAATAAAAAAGATATATCAACCGTTGCATAAGCAGTAAAGTAGTGAGTGAGGGACAGGAAGGAAGAGAGCAAGGGCAGACGGATGATAGTGGGGATGAATGTGTGTCTGACAGCAGCGATGTGCCAGGTTTTTATTTGAGCAGTAGTCAACAAAAAAAAATGTACACAGCTGAAATGATTAAAGAAATTACCTGATACAGACAAAAAACCAACATGGGGTCATAGTAGAAGACTACTTCCCAGATTTGGCCATTTTTTGTGCCTCGGCAAAACTCCACATGAGCCAAAAAGAGGAGTCTGGCTTGACTGAACAGGACATTTTTAGATTAAAAAAACTTGTGATTAAAGTAAGGAAGCAAATGGGCAGCGGTGATTTCAAAAGCCTCAATGTGTGTGTTAATTCATTTAAGTTTTTATTTTTGCTTTTAATATCTCACTCGCAATGGATACTTTTAGAGTGGGAAGTTTGAAAGTAAATGGAGCCAGAGAGGAAAGAAAGAGAGCACTTATTTTAGACCGCAAAAATAAAACATGTTGATGTTGATGTTTTTTACAAGTTTTTAATGAAACGGACTGGAAAAAGGAGTGGGAGTGGAAGTCATTTTAAGCCACAACACCTCTCCTCATTCACACCAACGCAACTCCGGTTCAAGCTCCGTGCTAGAGCTTTTCAGGTTCAGAACCGGTTCTTCGGTTTAGCTCCGGCTCTTTTCACACCGCCCAGAGCCCGACTGGTGCTGCGTCATTGCGTCATCGTTTGCGTCATGACGTAACCGTTAGCGTGCCTGCTTCATAAAGCCAAACCGCGCGGAAACCCCTCACAGCTCACACCGACAACAACAACACAGTCGTTACATGCTACATTCAAAACTGCTTTACAATCGTAATCATCAACTTCAACGACGTTGACGATTCCGATTCCGTAGGCCCCTGCCCCCGCCTCGACGTAAGCACGACGTATGCGGTGCTTTTGCTCTAGTACCTCATTCACACCAACGGTGTTTCAGGGCCGGTTCGGAGCTGGAGCTTGAAAAGCACTGGGTTCTCCTGTTCACACCGCAGCGGAGCAGCCTCTTAGCTCCGGAATCCGGTTCGTTTCAAGCACCAAAAAATTCTCCGGCTAGAGCAAAAGCACCGCATACGTCACGCTTACGTCGAGGCGGGGGCAGGGGCAGGGGCGGTTTTATCCAGTTTGTACACAACGATGGAGAAACTTAACAAGCAGCAGTGGTCCACTGAAGAGACCAGCTACCTACTGGGAATCTGGTCTTCCGAAGAGGTACAGAGGAAGCTGGAGGGGAGCACGCGGTCCAAAGAAATTCTCCAACAATTGCAGAAAGAGATGGCAACCGCTGGTTTTTAACAAAACCAAAACGAGTAGCGCTTCAACACAATCGGCCATTGTTGTTGTTGTGGGTGTGAGCTGTGAGGGGTTTCCGCGCGGTTTGGCTTTATGAAGCAGGCACGCAAACGGTTACGTCATGACGCAAACGATGACGCAATGACGCAGCACCAGTCGGGCTCTGAGCGGTGTGAAAAGAGCCGGAGCTAAACCGAAGAACCGGTTCTGAACCTGAAAAGCTCTAGCACGGAGCTTGGACCGGAGTTGCGTTGGTGTGAATGAGGTATAGCCGGAGAATTTTTTGGTGCTTGAAACGAACCGGATTCCGGAGCTAAGAGGCTGCTCCGCTGCGGTGTGAACAGGAAAACCCGGTGCTTTTCAAGCTCCAGTCCGAACCGGCCCTGAAACACCGTTGGTGTGAATGAGTACTCATTCACACCAACGGTGTTTCGTGGGGGGGTGGGCTTCACTTTGAATGGGATGACGTACAGTACGAGCGTTAGCCAATCAAACCGCGTTCTTGTGTGTTCGGGGCGGAAGATTAATGTGGTTGTTGGTCGTTAACCCCAAGCGCCAGATACGCTCACCGGCAAGCGTCAACGCGACGGAACCGTGTGTACTATACGTTACCCCTCGATTCCACCAGGTCCGTCTGCGTCGCGTTACGGCTGCGCCGCGGTTTTGGTCCGGCCTCCTCCGGCGTCATACCCTACCAGGCGCGTTTCAGAAACATTTCAGAAGCGGAGCGTCTTGCCTGCCGGCTCGCAGTTTTTTTTGATTTGGGCATATTTCCTGGACAGGCTACTTTGTACAGACAAAGTTAATAATAATGATAATATTCCAGTTATAAATGACATGAATCAAAGATGTGTTGCTGTATTTTAGTGGTAAAAAAATGCATTCATCATCATAATTATTCTATATATATAATTTACACAGTGCCTGTAAACCGGAGGAGCACGCTGGCATTTCTCCTCCTACTTGAAAGACTACGGAGGGATAGGGTCTGCAAAATTAGTTTATTTTGGGGATGGGCCGGATGCTCTGACCGGTCCACTTCCTGCCCGGCGCCTCTGCAACGCGTCGAAAAATAGACTTGAATCCTATTTTGAGCGGAGCCCAGCGCCGAGACGCTTCTGGGACGCTTCTGAGCCGTAACGCGGCGCGTCTGGTGGAATAGCACCCATTGACTAGAGTGGCCGCGATCTTTGCGAACACCGCGGCGCAGCCGTAACGCGGCCGTAACGCAGCCGTAACGCGGCCGTAACGCGGCCGTAACGCGACGCAGACGGACCCAGTGAAATCTAGGGGTTACTGTCAGTATATAGGCTTCGAAACTGCAGTTTGTATGCTCACGGTAAGTTCTGACGCAGCTCGTTGTCAGCCGGTAACCAGCTGTTCAGATAATTGGTGGAGAAAAGATGAAACTAGACAATGTTCTTTTGCTTAATCTTTCTCTATCCTTTTCTCTCTCTTCTCATACATGTGCGCTTTGCTTGGCCATCACTTTTCATCCACACATAAACTCTCAATCCCAAAACCCATTGCGACTGCTTTCCTTAAAAGGGAAGGTCAGGCCTGTAACAGGTGCATCAGAGAGTATCCTCACCTTCTTTACAGGTGCACCATGAAGAGTATCCTCACCTTATACAGGTGTATCATGAAGAGTATCCTCTCCTTTCAAGGGAGCATCATGAAGAGTATCCACATTCTACAGTGTGCATCATGGAGACTGTCTTGACCGGCTGCATCGCGGCCTTAACCATAAGACTCTTCTGAAGGTGGTTAAAACTACACAGTACATCCCCAGGATGGAGCTGCCATCCATGGAGGAGGAAATGGCCCAGATGATTATTATCACCCCCGCAACAAACTGTTGCTTTATCCCACAGGCCAGGAGACTCCTGAGCTCTGTGAAGTGTATTTACTTACTTATACATAGAATATGTATGCAGTATGCAGTCAAATGTAATATATTATTTCAATGTACAGTTTTGAACTTTACAATCTGCTTTTATTCTATCTTGCAATGTGGTTTTTGTATTTGTTGCATGGCATAAATGGTAATGTATAAGGGAGGGTCTATGACTTCTGCTGATGATTTACTGTAAGTACATGACCCTTGAAGCAAAAAGCCAACCCTTTTTCTATGTCTACATGGTGCTGACGTACCAGCCATCAATACTTTTAGATCAAATGAGGGCTGATGATTGTCATAAAACAACTTTTAAAACCTCACTTAGTTTGATATCTGCTTCTCTTTTTCCAGTTATATAGCATAGTTTGAGCTTACTTAATGCAATAATTATTCAACAACCATATCAGCATCAGGAGTTGTTTCTGTGTACAGTTAAGCACTGCATGTGAAAGGAAGAGTTTGCACTGCAGCTGCTTTATGGTAACATCTGAGGTGATATGCATCCAACAATATAATTAAATTAATTTTCATTATCAATACAGCATGTTTGTTGTGTCTGTTTTTTTGTGTTTTTTTTATCTCAAGAGATATCTCAGATAAATCTAACAGTACAGTGAAATCAAATCAGAACCAAATATGCAGGAAGTTTCAGAGATGGAGCCAAATTCACACTAGTAGTTCGATATTATACTAAACTAGGGCGATATTATAGGAAACATGCTGCTATAGCCAGTTTCAGCTGTGAAACACAAAGCTGTTAAGTGGTGACGGATGACTTGCTTTCAGGGTTCGTAAAGACGGGATAAAGCGCTATGTCAATACAGTCCATATACCATTTACCTATATACAGTTTAGTATAATAAAATACATGACATACACAGAAGAAAGAACCCAAACACACTCTACAGCAACACACACACACAAAAACACAAACACAGACAACAGTGCACCCTCCTGTTTAATGCTGTGGCAGCAGGTAACAGGCTTTGTTAGGATACCTTTTTTGTTCTTAGATAAATAATTAAGCATACTGATTATAATCTGCTAAAACTTCACAGT